>CM053510.1:50064287-50194921 GCA_028627145.1 Eidolon dupreanum | reverse complement strand
TATAGTTAACTAAGCATTTTATTTGAAAAGTGAGTTGATATTTGTAAAGTACTTAAAACAGTGCCTAACATGTATGAGCATATGTGTGTGTATATATTTTTAGTAAGTGCTTAAAAGATACATGCATTTATTATATGAAATCATTTTAATTGGTATTTTATAAGCTATAAATTCTACAAAGCTTAAGTTATTTTTAATTGACAGTTCTATATTTTTGAAAAAAAAACAAATAGAAAGAATTGTACATCTGCAGTAGAGACTATAAAAGCAATTTTAGTTACTTTAAACAGCACAGTATTGGTGAATGGAATAATGAATAAGTGAATGAATGAAAATGTGAACCATTTCAGTATCTAGTTACAGACAGGCAAGAAGGATCCCATCCAAAAGCAAAGATGGCCTTTCCAAACTGAAAATGGCATTTTCACCTTATTTTGAATACATGAACTACTTCAAAGTTCCAAAAAGTCTAATGTATCTCTTGTTTATTGGAATAAATTGGGATTTACATTATTTGTTTTTTGTTTTGTTTTGTTTTGTAAAAGCTTTCACTAAAGGTAATTGAGTTTTAATAGAATAGGATGTTTGGAATCTATTTCATAATCAGAGTCATGTGGCAAAATGTGTATGTATTTGAGATAGAGAGAAAGAACTAGAGTGAAGAGCTTATGAGTTTGAAGTGTACAGATGTCCTAACTTACCTACGAAAGATTTAGATTAACTGGCAATTAGCCTAACAGAAGATATTCAGAAATTCTTTAAGGACCCCTTTGAATGACCCTCAGTAATTCTGTTCTATTAATATTAACATTCTTTTAATTTAAGCTACAGAGCAGCATTCTGGTTGTGCAACCCTATTCACAAATAAGCACAAAATATTTTCTCTTGACATGTGGAATGCCGTTTGTGATTGGAACTTCACAAAGGACTCTATATATTAAGGTATTTTCTTTGGTAAAATAAAGGCTTCTCAATCTGGTTTGGTCTGATGCTTTACCTCCTCTAACCAAGTCTTTAAGTTCTTTTCCTCTCTTCTTTAT
The DNA here is from genome assembly GCA_028627145.1 of Eidolon dupreanum. Taxonomy (NCBI): domain Eukaryota; kingdom Metazoa; phylum Chordata; class Mammalia; order Chiroptera; family Pteropodidae; genus Eidolon; species Eidolon dupreanum. The sequence continues at coordinate 50,193,881 of CM053510.1, read as the reverse complement.
GGCCTAGACCTAGAGTTACTTGTGTACATACTGTCTTCTTCCTTACCTTCTCTTACTAGTCTATGAGGCAGGGCTCGTGGATTATTTATCTCTATATCCCTAGGACGAAGCCCATTGCCTAGAGCTTAATAGATGCTCAAATAATGTCTACTGAACATGGTAATCTCTTCCATCAATTTGACCTAATTTAATGAGCCATTTTCATTCAAATACTAAATACTCTGAGTAGGTTTGAAGAGACAAAATTAAGAGGAAGGCCTCTATCCCAGGACTAATAATTATTTTTGTTGTGTTTCATTTTATTTAATATTAATTTTGAGAAAGCAAGGAAAGAAACTTTAAAAAAAAGTGACTATATCAAGAGTAAGGAAATCTTTTGTTAGTAAGTAACTTCATTACTGCCTGTTAAATATCAGGAACATGGATGACGTGGCATTATAACAGTCTCTAATTTTAGCAGTAAAAAAGTAATAAAAGTAAATTTTAGGAGTCTTGCACCCTGCAAACTCTACTGGCAGTTATTCTCAACTGACTAGGCTTGTGGCTTTGGTCAAGTCAATTAAGTCTCAGTTACATTATATGGCAATGGGGGACAACAGTACCTCTTGACCCTACAAGCTTAAACTGATGATAAAAAAGAGATTATTTCTCTGAAAGCATGTTGGTTTTGAAAACCGTCATTCAACTATAAGGGCTCATCTTAATGCACTGTGTAGCAGACTAATGCTGAGAATCTCATAATTTATGTTAGATGAAACATTCAGTACCTTCCAAGTATGGTGAATTATCCATTCTGATGCAAAAGCTGTTTGAGCCACCCTCCACAATGCAGGCAGCTCAATCCTGACTTCCAAACTTCAGTTTAATGATTTTATAAAACTCTCAAATCCAAGGAACATCTTTTCTCTTTTGGCCTCCTCAGTCTCTAATATAATGCTCAGGCATAGTACCACTCAATGAAGGTTTATTAATGACAAAAATGACTAAAACAAAAACTGTTAGTAGGAGGCAATGCATTACAATGGTTGAAAGTGTGGGCTGTAAACTTAGGTTCCCTGTGTTCAAAATTCTTGATCAATCTACTTAATCCTTACAATCTAAGCTTTTTTTTTTTTTTTCAGTAAAATATAATATATATAAAATAATAACAGAGCCTCTGCCACAGGGTTGTTGCCAGAGTTAAATTTAGATAACATTCTAACACCATGTCTGGCACATGGTAAAAACTAAATAAATACTAATTTATTGATATTCATCTTTTTCTTAGGTGCTAGAAATTGCATTCCTTTTACCACTGATATTAAATATTATAAATTCACAGATTAAGCAATGTAAAAGGTAGATCATATGTGCTTTAATCAAGAAGTAACAAAATCATCCCCAATGTTACCCATATGCCATCACAATTATCTAATAAGTATCACAGGTCAATCATTGCAATGAAAATGGAGCCGCTATTTTGGCATGGGGTGACCTCTGCAGCCACAGCTCTTCCTCAGCCTGGCCAGTTAAGCATACAATCACATCTTTCTGTTTGCTCCTGTCCTTGTTCATGCTCACCAGGTACAAAGACAGGAGACTGGCCCAGCACAAGTCGGAAATAGAGTGTTTCACCCCCAAAGGGAGTATGGGGAATGGTGGGAGAGCAACAATGAGCAGGTAAGCAAACTGTGAGTGGCTTCAGGTGGTGTGAACTAAATGTACGCAAGCTAGAGGAACAGGTGGCTCCCTAGTCTGGGTCCTCACTCAAACGTGCATCCCATACAGTATGTCCAACCTGGGCTACCACTGATTTTCTGTGTGTGTTTGATTTGCAAAACCCATGCCATCCACGTGTGAAGTGATGGGAGCCTCCTGCTCCAGATGCTGCTGTTTCCCAAGGTTGTGCGCTTTGCATGTCTGAAGCTTTAGCTCATAGTCAGTTTTCCCATGGATTTTGATTTATTGGTCAACTGCTTCTGGAGTTTGCAAAGTGAAAGAGATTGGAGGAATTCACATTTCAGGATTATCCAATCACTTAGGAAAACAAATTCAAAAGCCTAGGACTGGTTTTGAGGAAAGGATTGCAATGGAGGGAAGAGAGCAGCCCCTGATCCCAGACAAGCCTGGGACTTTAATCTGACTTGCTTTGAGTATAACATCACCTTACAGCCATGGGCAAATACCATCCCAAACTAGTGAACTGTAGAGGCAAGAGGCTTTTCATGAACTGAAATCGGAGAAGCTAGTCCTCCTCTAGCTGCCATAGCTTTGCATCTCCTTTATTTCTCTGTGTTTGGTGGTAAACACGCCGTGTCGCTGCGCTCTGCATGTTCCTTCATACCAAGCACTCACAACTGAGCTGTGCCCAGCAAACTAAGGTATTCGGAACTGGAAGCATCAACTGAGCTGTGTTGCATGAAATTATCGTGCTTTACTGCATGGAACAGGGTTTCAAGGGCTCTGGAGATAAAGACTGTCAAAGCTGGCATTAAACAGTTCCAGAACACTGGAGTTGCCTAGCGGTTGGGGAATCACTGTGAACTAACTCTCCTTCTGTACTTTGTTGTGGCATTTCCCAGTCTATCCATGGTACAGAGGTATGGAAGGGGAGCTTTTGCCAGTCATCCTGGGTTAAAGGAAAGGGGAAGTACAGAACATAGAGTGTGAATGTATGTGTGTGCATGTGCTGAGAGCAGAGCTTGAGAGCCAGCTGCATATCAAGAACATAATTCTATTGAATCCTGTTGAACTTCCACCCCCAAACATTGTGTTTACTTCTTCAAAAGTGGGCTCCTTCTGGTTTTCAAAATAATGTCTAAATTTCTCTGTGGACCACTGCATTACACAACTTCTGGGGGCCATTTGCAATATGTGAAAATGGTTCCTGGAAGTGTGCAGCTTACGGCCTGAGCAATCAATTCTTAGCATTTCAGGCCAAGGGTTTGGCCAACTTTGTGCATGGCTCCCAGAGAAAAAGAAATGAGAGCTTTTATAGGTGTGCAGTCATATATGTGTGCACACTGGTGTAACTGATGGCCTTATGCCTACAATCCCTTTATAGAGCTATCTTTGGATTTTAGTGTATCTGGAAGATAAACCTCAAAAGGTTATTCTGTGGGAATAACTCAACAGACTGCTACTGAGTTTCCTGATTTCCTTCCATCTAGATATGACGAAGTGTCATAATACCTGTTTTTAAAAAATCAGTCAAATAGCACCCAGACTGGCTGAACAAGGTGAACATGACTGTATCAAATGAGTACAGGGTGACTTCTGATTTGAGGCAATTGTCTAGGACTGGAATTCCCAAGCCTAGCAAACTTGGCCATCTATCAAATATACTGAGGCCAAACCTTAGGCAATATAACCTAGAAGTCTGTAATGTTACACATTTCTTAGTTCATTCTAATTTAGCCAGTCTATAAATTAATATTTAGGAATAATTCATTCATCTAGGAGATGATATGTACCTATTTACACCAAATATTTGGTCTCAATTCTGTCATGCAGTATTCTTGGGAGTGTTTAGTCAATGCTTGAAACTCTCAGATCTGATCAGCCCCACAATTAGATTTGCTCAAGGCTGTCTTGATGAGAATGGTGACAGAGAGATAAGAGACAGTGGGACACAAAGGGTAAGGGGACCCCAGATCAAACAGACCAAACTTCCTTGGGTCAGGTCTAGATCTACAGAGGTAGGCATTCAATGTGTCTCTACTGGGAATGGTCCAAGTTTCTCTCCAACAGCAGGATACCATTTAGCTTTTGTTTCCTCTCCTTTGGATATAGCCAAGGTAAGGGTAAGTTCGTTATACTGATATATTCTGGTGGGGCAGAGGCGAATAGAGCCTGCTGTGGGTGAGACAGTTGTGTTGGAGTTACCACCTCAGCCCACAGACAAGCATAGTTAATTAGGAAAACAATCGTCTTCCCTTCCAACTTCTTCCTTCCCATTTATTTAGCATTGAATAAAAACTGACAAGGAGGGAGAAAGAGTGTGTAGGAGGGAGATGGTGCCTTTCAGTGATCTAAGAGAGCTTTCCAATAGGGAGGAGAAAAGACCTAGAAGCATTAAAAGAAGACGCCAAAATTTCTAAGGCCTTCGAATCTTTTCCAATTTCGTATTTGTTTATATGAGCACACACACACACACACACACACACACACACACACACAATGACATTTATCCAGGAGAAATGTGTTTTAAATGAATATTAAGAGAAAAGATATCAAAGAGGAGACAATTGCAATGTAAATCATTTCTGATAGGAGGTTAAAGTAGTTAATCCCAATTTGCTTACTCTGGAATTGAATGGAAGGACTAGGAATAGTATAACTGTATGAGACTTTATAGATACTTTTACAGATATGGTTCTTTCTTATCCACTCCCCCTCGTTGCTTCCCAGAGTCATAGTTAAGCATAATATTTACTCTGCAAATATCTGGGCTGGTTCTGTGGCCATTACTGAGCAACCAGTCCCACAGAGGGGCTAGGGAAGCTCAAATGACCACAGAAAATCAGGAGTATCACCTGTATCTCCTTCATCTATTTTTTCTATAATGAAACTACAGAATGAACAGGACCCTATGAATTCATGACTAGGGTGATTCTTCAGAGCCAAGTTGCCTGGTAGGGAGAGATGGCATTTCACAATGCATATAGTCATATCCAGCCAAAACACTATTATCTGTGACTTTGGCAGGGCTCTCCAGGCAGACATGCCCTCACTTCTTCCTCCTACCTCTACTCCCACATTTGGAAAAGAATGAGACCATTACACGGATCCACAACTCTCTAGCTCCCTGAAATACTTCACTGCTGTTTTCCCTTTGTGTGAACAGTTTTATTTGCCTTCTGTCTGAATGTAGTGTTAACTTGTCATCTTTTCATATTTTCGCAGTTGTTAGTGTAAGTGTGTTTCAGAGCAGAGTCCTCCTGATTGCAGGAGAAATGAGAGTCCTAAACAGGGAGGTGCTCTAAGAACCGGAAATTCTCAAAACCCTGTTGTCGTGGTGTGAGTTCATACTGAGATAGTCCACCCTCAGGAACAGCTAAAACTTCAACAATAAATGTTACTATCTGTTGTCTCAGCAGGGGTATTCCAATGAAGTGTAGTTGGAGTATGTGTTTGATGTGTTCATGTTGCACCCCATGAAGGAGAGGCACAGACATTCTGAACCTCCTAGCCTTTCTTTGAGAAAGGGCTCCCTTACTCAAATGAAATAGATAGACCTATAGTCCTCAACCAGTGCTAGAAGGAAGGAAGGTGGTACCAGGTTTGTTTGTTTGTTTAATTGTTGTTGTGACATGATATCAATTATGTCAAGTATTAACCTCCAATCAATCAGTTAAGTAACTGATTTTCACCTAGTAGAGGTAGCATCTAATTTTAGTAGTTATTAATGTTTAATAAAGCCTTAGAGAATCTGGTAACAGTGATATAATAATAGTTCTTATTGAATTAGTAAGAGCTCAGATTTGAAAAGTAACCCCAAAATGTGATGTCTGTGTTAGGACTGTTTTGCTTTTCATTCATTCAATTATTTCTTTCTTCATTTAGTGTTCATTTATTAAGCACCTACTACTAGCCAAACACAAGACTCTGGAGATAAATGGATAACCAAGACCTGACTAATATCCTTGAAAACCTCTAGATAATGCAATATAATATAGTATCCCTCTTCCACAGGAAAATTTATGCATCAGATTAACTCCCCATTTGATATCATTTCTATGTGTCAGTACAAATAGAATTAAGAGTAATAGAAACTAAATAATAATAAACATGAATTCAGTGTTCAGATAAGGCTATGCATACAGTTACATAAAATTCAGAATCCACAGAAGAGAAAGACTTTGCCTTTCCAAAACAATAGAAGTCAGCTAGTTGCTTAGTGATAGATTAGGACTGCTATAGTAGTCTTCCCTCCATTCCTTCCCAAAGTCAATTTCAAATTAATATTCTAACTTATATTAGAGATGAGACCTTAACACCTGGTTCCAGCTATAGCCAAAGCATGACATGCTTTAGCTGAAATGCTTTAATTAAAATCAAAAGGAGTCTTTTGTCTAAACAGAAATCATTTTCAGCAACCATTGTAAAAATCTTGCGACATTCTCTTATTCCAAATGCCCTCAAGATTCATCTCTGTAATGTTCAGATCAGAGCTTTGGAATTTATTATCAGATTACTTGACAGACACAAACTTGGGTGTTGCCATTTTCCTGGATGTTCCACAAGGGTATATCTATTTAGCCCCTTGGTTTATGTGTGCATCTCAGCACTTAACACAGAGACAGTATTGTATGGTGGCAATGACTAGATTTAGGAACAGATTTGAGGCACTGTTATGCCTTTTATTTGACTTGTGCAACTTAGTTAAGTTCCAAAAGCCTCAATTTTTGCATCTATAGTGGAAGTTAATAACACCTGTCTATACCTGTCCAGGTGATGGAATTCACTTCATTACCCCAACACTCCCAGCCTGTGCTCCAGACCAGACACCACAGGAGGTGCATGTAGTCACTGCCCTTGGAGTGTTCTAGGTTTGGTACAGGAACAGACTTGCAGATAAATAATTTAAAATGCCATCCAGTAAGTACTAGGTCAGACAGCTGTTGTGAAGGTCAGATATAATAATATAGGTGAAAACACCTTGCAAGGTATAAAGTTCTATTTAAATGGGAGCTGTTATCATCCCAAAACTCTCCTCTCCGTTGTCATCAATCCCAATCTCATGTTTTATTCAAGGTTTAAATCAAGCTGGATTCCTCCACAATGTCTTCCTAGCCATTTCAGCTCACAGGCACAAAACAACTGTGTTTTTTATTTTTTCTTTCTTTCTTTCTCCCACCTCTTCTCCCTTCACTGAATTGTAATCCAGACTTCATAGTGATTGCTGGAAAAAATTATTTCCAGTTTTGAAAATTAAAAAAATCCTCTAACCTTAGTTGAAGCACATCAACTAAAGCCTAGAACTGAAATACAATACGAGGAGTAGTTTAGTTTTGAGGTTTGAGTCCAGTTACTGAATTATAGATCATAAGAAATAGTTAATTTGAGAAAGGAAACCATGTCATGATCCAAAAAAATGCCTCTGCTTGGCACATGCGCCTGCATTATATCCTCTGTTAGATGCTTTCTCTTTATGAAGACTTAGAAGAAGTAGCAGCTGTACTACAATCATTAGTCACTTCAATAACCCACCCTGAATGGACATGTAACATTTTGAAAAGGTTTGTGTTTCTGTTAAACCAAAGAAAAGTTAAAATAGGGACCAGTGATTTTCCTTCCACAAGGATTTCATCAGGGACTAAATGCCTACTAAGAGGTGAGCGCTGGGGGAACTACCATAGAAGCATGCAGCCACTGCTCCCTCCCCAGCTACTTAAAAGAGAGGGGCAAGTCTGTCTCCTAAGTTTGTTGGGTTTCGTGAGCTTAAGCATGTGGAATTAGCTTCTTTGCCACATATGCAATACACATATTAATTGGATTTTGTTTATCCATGTTATTTAAGATTCCCCAGGCTTTAAGCCCTCATTAAATTCCACTTTATTTGCAAATCCTTCCTTGAAACTTCTTCCCCAGTGAGCAACCTTTTCTCCAAATTCCACCAATACCAACAAGAAAAGCCTAATGGACAGAGACAAAATGTCTTTTCTTTCACAACAGTTTTCATATCAGTTTATTCCTTTCCATCTTCATTTTCGTCACACCTGTTAGCCTCTTAACACTCTATCCCTACACTGTGATAACAAGCTCTTAAGTCTCCTCTGGATACTACTATTTTACTTATGTCAATTTCCTTTTTTCCTCATTGTCTGGAGGACTAATTAACTTAATAAATAAATATTAATTAAGGCTTAACATTTTCCTGACATAGGAAGCTCAATGGATAAAGCTGGGGTGAGGGTTTAAAGAAGATTATGTCATGATTCCTGCATTCAATTGTTTTTGTTGAGCTCAAGAAAGAATATCAAATATGTAAAATATTAAATAACAACATAGAATTCCTACAGTTGAAGCATAACAGAAAAGAAGCCATGAGTATTTCTTTATATATTCATTCATTTATTGCTCAAGCATTAGAGCATCTCTCTGGTCTAATATATTAGATCACTTATATGTTCTGGACACTAATAAGAAGGCTGAGTTTAGTTACAGAGTTATCCAAATAGCAAGAAATGAGAAGAAAGATTCTTGTAGGTAGTGTGGGTGGCCAGGAAGAATTTTTATAGTGGACAAAAAAGTCCAAGCTCTACATTCTGGTGCCTTTAACTTCTTACTCTATCTGCACTCAAACTGCACTACTGCTTAACTCTAGAAAAATTCCTTATGGATTCCTAAACTTCTGTCATTGCTGTTCTTCCTGGAGGCCAATGCCTAGCACTCTCTTTTTGTATTTTGCTGTAATCTACCAATTATTCAAGGCCTAGTTGAAATATGTCTCCCATAAGCAGCCAGCATTCCCTGGCCATTCCCTCCCCTCCTGCTAGAAATGATTTCTTCCTCTTGTGAAGTTTTGAATCTTTTGTGATCTGTACCCTATAGAAACTCGATGAACTGACTGCTTTTTCCATCCCTCACTCTCCTCATCCTTAGCACCCTTCCATCTGCCCATCTGCTTCCTCATTTCAAGGGCCTAGGGAAAAGAAAAACAACCTCTTTCTATGACAATACTATGAGTAACATATTGTTAGCCTTCTTCTGTATGTATCTTCTCTCTTGAATTCAATTTTACTCTCTTTGACGGAAATCTTTTATAACAAGAACTCTCAGCTATAATATCAAAAAGCATTAATGAATAAAATCATTTGAGAAGGTATCACATATTATCAGTTATAAATATCAGTTGAAATAACAAAATTTTCAAAATGGTGCAGATTAAGATTATGACTGCAATTATACCATTCATATTTACCGGTATTCCAATTAAGCTAGAGAGAAAATAGGAGTTAGAACTATCAGGGTAGGAATTTAGTGTTCTATGTGTATGACAATTGTCTTTTATTGGATGACAGCATGAGGACAAAAAAAGCTGAAAAGTGCCATATAATATTAATTTATATGGTCGTAAGTTCCTTTGTCATTAAGGCATCCATTTATCTACTATTTATGACAAATATAGGGCTCAATCAATCTGTGGTATTTGAGTTAACAACCAAAGAGAGATATTTAGAGGGCTTTCTTAAGACTGTAAAATAGATGATTAAGAAATACAGAGGTACAGGATAACAGGGATGATAAATCAAATGACTAACTTATCTACTTAAAAACACATATCGTCACCAGGTAGCACTTGAGGCTTCTTTTCCATAGAATAAGGAGAACATGCTACAAAAAGCAAATATAGACAGTGTGCTATCACGGAAAATGGAATTGGAAATTATGACGTGATATCAGTTCCACTCTGCCATTTTCTAACTGCTTAACTTTGGGCAAATCACCTAATCTCATTGAGCTTTAGTTTTCTCATTTTTGAAAAGGGAATAAAGATATTGATCCTCTCTATCTTTGACAATCAGAGTGTTCCTAAAAGTGTTTTATAAAGCACTATGTGAAAAGAAGGTAGTATTGCTTTGATTATCATGTCTGTATTCAGTAATGTAGTCCTTGACTTCATTTCCATTTACTCAAGCATTTTTCTCTATACATACACCTCTAATGCATACATCATCATGGCCATTTAAGTTGTTTCTGTCAGTGAGATAGCTATTTACATCCATTTATGCTGTAACTGCGAAAATTTCTATAGATGATTCTGCCATATTCTTATATATTATAGTGTATTTTTCAGTGTAATTGTCAAAATAAAGACATTAATTTTTAGGCAAGGTCTAGAAAAAAAAATTTCCACCTAATTTATAATGTCTGGATATAAACAATATCAAGTTCCTAGGTATCTTTTAAAAACTGTACTCCCATACTTCATAATTCAAAATAAATCACTGAAAGCAAAATATATTGATTAAAAAAAAGTTTAATAAAATGAGCAGAAAATGGAACTTCAATTGTAAACTTTCTATTTAAATATTCTTAATTCATGAAATTCTCATACTGACCTAATATTCTCTGATGTCATTCCACAGACATAGTTGCTAATGATGTTACTTTACAAGTTATTTTTTAAATATTTTTTATATTAGGAAGCTCAAAATCATACTATAGTTCTCTTCTGCCTACCCTCAGCCCAAAATCACAAACAAGAGTGGTCAGTAAGTAAGATAATTTTTTCATAAAAATAATTTGTTAATTTTCAGAGAATATATTTGATTGTTCTGATGCCCTGAAACTCATGCATCTTGTAAGGTACTAATAAACCATGAAACAAACAAACAAAATAAAAGAATAAAAGCTTAGTTTTTTTTTCTATTCAGTGAAATACGCTGAGAATTTTAATTGCCTTATATGCTATTAATAAAATCTAAAACAAGTTCTAAAAAAAATCACATAGATCATTCAACGGCCATTTAAAATAAATGCAAAACCTCTGAATTCCATAGACTTTTTTTGATGGTCAAACTCTCTCTATTAACATTTGCTTCCTAATGATGGTATATCATGGAAGAATGCTCTAATTCCTGCCAGTTTGGGCAGATGAAATGGGGAGAAGTCATTGAACTGACATTCAAAGACAGTTTGAAATGAATAAATTATTTATGTCTCACCTAGAAAAGAATAAAAAGAGAGAATAAACTTGTGAGTATACAGATATAAGCTGTCATTTTGGGAGACCCAAAATGTAAACAGAAAACAAACCAAAAGCCTGGCCCTCAAATAACATTGAAATGCTGCTTTTTTTTTTTTTTCCAGAAACAAAGAGCAACTGTCATAAACGATACTACAATAGATTAATTACATAGTATTATATTTTGCAAAAGTTTAATTGGTGCCTAGAAAGACCAAGGTTTGTTGTTGCTGTTGTTGTTGTTGTTATTGTTGCTGTTGTTGTTGTTTTGGCCAGTTTGTCCTCCTTCGCAGCTGTAGCAAACTTTTGTCCTGTCTCCTCTCCATGCCTCCTTCTTCCTCTTTCTTTTCTTTTTTTTCTTCCTCCTTTTCTAATGCCTAGAATATTCAGTGGGTGAGGTAAAGTGATATGACAGGTAAGGAAAAGTTCCCTTTCCTTTTCTTACCTCAGGCCCGTGGACAAATGTATAATACTGATGCTTTAAAAAAAAAATCGCAGCCTAAGTAATAATAAACAACACTGTACCTTGACTGAAAGGAAGGTTTGGTGATGATAAATAACCCCTTGCAGAGGTGCTTTGCTTAATAAAATACCCTAAAGTGTATTACCATTTTAGCTCCTCTCAGAAATCATGTGAGGGGAACAGGGGAGGTTTATTTCTTCCATCTTTTACCAATAAGCAAAGAGGTTCAAAAGTGTTAAGTAATTTCCACAGTGTCACTCAGGGACAGACCTTGGGCTCACATTCTGGGTCCACTGCCATACTGCTTCAGTAAGCGTCATCACTGAGAAGTTTCATGAAAACAAATATATTACAAAAAAGCAGTAAACACTTCTTTTGTGATTTTCATACTTAGCTAATGAAATATCTTTTATCTGTATACACTGAATACTATTTCATACAGTGAGTTATACAAAAAATAGATCCATAAGACAAAAAGAACTTCATTAATATTGAATTACTTTTAAAGTTTAATTCTTATAGGAAAACAATTCAGTATAAAATGTTTTAAATGAAACGCATTTATATACTCAACTATTTGACCCAAAATATTATTGAGCACCTACTATATTCTAAGCAATGCAGTGGGTACTATGGATATAACAGGCAACAAAGAACCCTCTATCTGTGCCTTCATAATACTTCATCAGCAATGAGATGCACACACAGTGAAGAGTTTTTTAAGTCCCTAATGCAAGGACTATGGGAACCTAATCTAGTCAGGGGTGGGGTCAAGAAAGCATCCCTCAAAAAAAGGCAATTAAGGCAAAATAGAAAAAAAAATGATTGAAAGTGCTTCAGCTAAAAGGAAAAAAACGCAGAGAGGACAGAGCACAATGAAAGAGCATTTCAGAAAGAAGGAAAATGTAGACGAGGTATGTGAAATTTACTGGAGTAGATGTGATCACCCAAGAAGGATATGACGCAGGTGGAGAAAAGACAAGCCACAAATCAAACCTTATGGAATGCCAATTTGTGTTATAGTTGGCCAGGTTAAGGAAAAACAACCAGAAATATTATGGCTTTACCATATATTTTACTTCACACTGAATTCTCTGTTCCCCAAACTAGAACTCAAAATAGAGCTGAATATTGTTTTTATTTTCTGAAATGTAGTATTCCCATAGCATGCAAAAACTAATCCTTAGGTACTTTCTCCTTACCAAACCTTTTGACCTAAATCCTCACAACAACCTTCACCAAATGATACACTGTCTGTTTTTCACCAAGGCTTAACAAGATTATTATTTTCCAAGCATCCAGGATGGCAGATCCAGAACTGGAACCCAGATTTTAGACTCCTTTGCCCATTGCACCTTCTAGGACACATACAAAGGCCCTGTTATCTTAAGAACCCTATTCATCTGTCAAATGCTGATTAAGACCCTGCTGGTCAATGAATAAGATGGATAAGGTCCCTGTCTTCATGGAAACTATATTCTACTAATAAACAGATTAATGTCATAAGGCAGTTTTTTTTCCTTAAAGAGTTTGCATTTACTTTGTAGAAAAACAAAAATTTTTTATTACCCAAGAAATGAAATGAAGTGCTCATATTTGGATTCCATTTCTCTGGGTCTTCAGTGTCCGTGTCTGTTGTTACTCAGATGGTCTGGTGCTTTCTCTTTCACATGACCATGGACACTGTGAGCAAAGATTTTATGCAAATTGGTTGGTTAGGATAGTTTCCTTCTCACACATTCATCCAAAGGTTTTTCAAACTGCTATCATGTTTTGGGGCATGGGCTACATGTGATGCCAAAGACTCATTGTTATTACCCAGAGTTATGTTCCACCAAAACCTTTCTGTTCTGGGAGAAAGAACTTTCATAGTGTAAAACTGGAGAATAAAACCAGTTGTACTTCTAGTTTCTAGTCCATGCTTTGTATTAAAAGTTGCCTCAGAGACCTGAAAGACTAATTGTCCCTCCCGACATGTCTGTTTCTTATTCTACTGGTAGGGAAGAAAGGGGAGTTGTTGGCAACCATCCTCTCAGTCAAATCCCATAAATAATCTGGCCCATTTCTTCTGTGCCATTTCCAAGAGTTAGTGAATACCTGGGAAGAAGAAAAGTAATGCACTAATAACACAAAAGGTGGCAGGTCAGGTTAATGCAAAACATAAAAATAAACCTTGAAACTCTCCTGGAAACAAAAGTTAACATGTTGGCAGGCCCCTTTCTGCTGCTGGGGATGCATAGCAACCTTCAAACCTGGAAATAATCTGTCCATCCCTTCCAGAAAGAGAGGTGGAGGTAAGAGACATCTCACATTCCAGAATTCTGAAGGTCACCAGGTTGCAATGTATTGTGTAGATTAAATGGAATGTGCATTCAAAGGAAGAAGCAGAGAAAGTAAGACCACAAAGTGGAAAAGGACAGATGAAGAAATGGGGGAAAGAGGCAGGAAGCATTTTGCTATAGGGGCTACAGAAACAGTGGTCTGTTATCAAGGGAGTGGGTATCTCAGGCAGAGTGGATCTGGCAGCTGCAGTGAGGCATCCCAAAACAGGTGGGCTACAAACACAATTCAGTCCCCTACCTGGCAAAGGCAGGTCAGCCCTCTAGTTTGGCCTCCTCCAGGAGACCAAGGCAGCAACGGGAACCTAGAGAGAAAGGACAGCTTCCTGTTGGAGTTTCTGTTTGTGAAACGCCTGCAGCAAAATCACTTAAGAGAGCAGGGGGCAGAGTGCTTATAAAATACATGGATCCTTGGAACCCAATCCAGCCAATCAGAATCTCTTGGAGTCCTACCTGGGAAATTTGAAAATGCCCTAGATGAGTGTTATGCATGATTAAGTTTAATAATCACTTGCTGAGAAGATAAAATTGAGTAGCCAAAGCCTTTTGTCCACAGACTGCCTAAGGCTATCTCTTGGTCACAGCACCTAGAACACAGCTGTATGGACATAACAGATCCCTAGTTACAGAGATCTCAGATTTCTCTGTAATGAGAAAATCGCACCAGGATCTCCACATATGCCATCCCTGAAGGTCAGGCCACATCCTCCTCTGACCACCCATGATGTTCCTAATAGAGGGTCTGTAGCTTCAGAGGCTGTTGTGTCATTTTTTGCAGTAAGGATGGTATAGTCAGTCTCTGAGGCCGAGGCTGAGGCTGAGGCTCCAATTGCATCTTCAACAGAGCAGCTTTCAGACCCTAGGAACCAAAAGGACTAGTTAGGAAATGGAAGAGAAAGAAGGCCCTTAGAAATCATGTCAGTCAGAAAACACTCATTAAGAGCCTAATTTAAAAGCAATATGCTAGATGCCAAAGGAAATATACAACATGCTCCCTCATAGAATTGTTATTTCAAGTTTAAGGTCTAAAAATGAATGTGTGAGGAAATTTTCTGTGAAATAGCAAAGTTCTAATTAGAAATTCCTATATGTTCACTGAATTTGTATTTTCCAGCAGATAAACCAGACTAAGTAAAAGCATCTTCAAAGTCAAGAGTTCAGACAGAAATCCCTAGTTAAATACACCAACCTTTGGCTGCAGAATAAAAACTGAACTGGAAACACTGTCTACTTCCTGGTAACCCTTGACTCTCACCCCACCGCTCCCCTTTGATGACTGGATTGGTATATTGAGGTCCTAGTTCTAACGTTTTCTTTCAGAGGCTGTCAACTTTAGGGCCCTTGGCCTGTACCAGCCACTTCTGCGCACAACCACAATACTGCAAGCCCCCGTTTCTATATTTTCGGTATAACCATATGTTACACTACTGGATAGGCTCAGAACTACTGCGGAAACCCCATAAATTCTCCTTCATCCTTACTAATATCTCCTTGACACACTTTCCTGGAAGTGATAAACAGAAGGCCAGTTACATGAAAGCAGCCTTTCATTCAAAACAAAAGCCATTTCCAAGATATCTTTCCGTGGTGTCTTCTTGATGCCTTATTTCCTGAGAGAACAAGGAAAGTCCTTCCCTATCTAAGCCCTATAACCACCCACCTTTGGGAAAGCCAGCCCGTGACCTGGCTCAGTCACCTGTCTTTCATCTCTCCACAGCTCCAACGGAAAATCCGTCACGTGGGCCCAGAATGAGAGGAGCAGTCGGGGGCAGCACCTGTGGCAGCGACTGTCCATCCATATCAACAAGAAAGAGAATCCCAACCAGACGGCCGTCATCAAGCCCTTCCCGAAGAGCACCGAGAGCCGCGGCCTGGGCGCGGGCGGCGCGGGCGCCAGCGCTGGGGTCACGGGCGGCGCCAGCTGCGCGGCCGCGGGCCCCAGCGGGCCCGAGCCCCCGGACGCGGGCCCCAAACCGCTGTACGACGTGGCCGAGGCGGAGGAGCACTTCCCCGCGCCCGCGCGCCCGCGCTCGCCGTCGCCCATCAGCACGCTGAGCCGCCGCGCGGGCTCCGCCAGCCGCACGGACGACGACGTGCCGTCGCTGCACTCGGAGCCCGCGGCGCGCAGCAGCTCCTCGCAGGGCTCGCTCATGGAGCAGATCAGCAGCGTGGTGACCCGCTTCACCGCCAACATCAGCGAGCTCAACTCCATGATGCTGTCGACCGCGGGCCCCGGCCCTGGCGTGGGCGCCCCGCTCTGCTCGTCCTACCTGATCCCCAAAGAGATCCAGCTGCCCACGACCATGACGACGTTCGCCGAAATCCAGCCTCTGCCCGCCATCGAGGTCACGGGCGGCGCGCAGCCCGCGGGGGCGGCCCCGCCGGCGGGGGGCGCTGCCCGGGAGACCCCCGCGGCCGGCCCCGACGCTGCAGCCGGCAAGCAGGAGCTCGAGGAGTTGGTGGCTCTCACCCCTCCGTCCCCCTTCAGAGACTCGGTGGACTCGGGGAGTACCACCCCCAACTCGCCAGTATCCGAGTCGGCCCTTTGTATCCCATCGTCTCCCAAATATGACACACTGATCATAAGAGATTACACTCAGAGCTCCTCGTCGTTGTGAATGTCTTTGGAAACCACTCTGGGTTCCGCGACCGGACCCGAGACCGCCGGTGTTTCACACAGACACAGTGACAAGCGTAGTCGCTCGGTTAAGACCAGAGGTGGAAGATGCCTAGTAAACCCGTAATGGAAACATGAGATTATTAGTGCTATTTAACATCGACCGACGAAGACACCAACTACAAAATCTTTTGGCAGATTTTCTTCTAGTGGCCTTAGAAAACAGGGGCTTTTAGAAACACTGCTTATATTTTTGAGGGCTGACAAGGAGTCTGTTGAAACAGTCACATACCAAGTGCTTTGCTCTAGGGAAGCAATGAGTGTGAAACAGCATATTGGAGGGGAAAAGCATAGTTAATAAGTAACTGTAAAAAGTTTTGTTTGTTTACTTTAGTTCTTTTCCCAGAAGATTCTTTGATTCACCAAACATGAATGTACATTTTCTAACAAACTCAAAATCTGGGACCAAAACGTCAACCTGTACCTTTTTCTTTCTTTTTTCCTTTCTTTCTTTTTCTTTCGTCTTTCCTTAAAAGACCTTGGAAAGCCGTTACTTGGGCCAGATATTTACTAAGGCCTAGTGAGTGAGTCCCAGGCATAACACACAGCTGGATGATGAGTGCCGCGCTGATGTATGTAGGGCTTTTTCCAGAGACTTTCCTCTCCGATTTGGTTGTGAAATCCTCTTCCAAAAGCCTGCATCCGGGATTCCACCTAGTTATTTCAATTCACCTCCATTAACCAAGAAAACCAGTGGAAGATTTCTTGACTATTTCACCATGTTGCCAAATCAATACTGGAGTAGCAAAAAAATATTTTCTGGAATACTGTTTTGTAATTCCCTCACTGGGGTGCGTTGTGTAGCTGGGAATTCTCTTTATAATAATAATTCTTAAGCTCCAGCTTGGCTCTTTCATGAAATGTGGCCACTCCTCCTTATGAATGCTGTTCTGTTAGCATTGCCAGCTAAAATATTAACATAAGCATTTGGGCTTCTTCATTCTTTTCTTTCAAGAACCTGATGCACAAAAAGCTCCTCTGTTCTTTTCAAGTCCCACCACTGGAAGAATGATCCATAGACCCAAAGAAGACATTGTCATGACTGGAGGGATTGTCATTCAAAAAATTAACACAGTCTTAATACACTGGAAATTTTAAACTGTCAACTTGGCTTAGCAGAAATCTAGCCATGCCAGAGAGCAGTGATTTTAACTTTTCTTGGCTGCTTAAACAGGGCAGCTATAAACTATGACAAATGTAGATTTTTCAAAGCAATACAGAATACTAAAACAGAGGAACCTTAATAAATATAAACTACACAATCTTTCTTAGCCATTCCAAAAAGAGGCCAAGCAATTATTAATATTTTCCTTTTAAAATAATTATTAATATGATTTTGTGCACTTCATACTGTCAATTTTTAAATACTGCAGAAAAGAGATTTAAAGTTATAATAAAAATACATGTGCTTTGATAGGCTCATATAGGTAGGATTCATAGCTCAAAACCTGCATCCACCATCATCTCTTTCTTCCTCCCATTACAGCTATCCTCAGGTGCCAAATGTTTTTGATTTTTTAAAAAAGGATAGTAATAAAAGGAGGAGGTGTCCTATAAATTTAAAGTTCAGTTGACCCAGCCTTATACTAAAGATAGCCTTATGAAAAAGATTTACTGTGAGGCAGAAGTATATTTTTGGCAGAGAGAAAAATAACTAAAACCTTTTTCCTTTTGCTCAATATCCTTGTTTAGGTCTGTATTTTTAATCTCATAACTACTTAAAAAAAGGAATTGAGAAATGGAAATATTTCTATCGGCATAATTTATCATTCTCCACTTTTAAAAGCTATAATGAATATACTTTCCTGATACCTGTTCTTACATTACATTTTCAATCAAATCCCTCAATAAAAAATGTTAAAAGCTAACAACAATTTACTAAAATATAAATAAAAAAAAATCAAACCTCCCATGGCAGATTTGAAAGAAACATCATGAGAGCACCCTGATCTCAAATATTATAATGGTACTCTTGAAACAACAAATCTAGCTAATTTTATGGCTTTGTTGAAAGCAAATGTCTGCCTCTACTTGAAAAACAAATGTAAATATTTTGAAGTATTATTATACCTGGATCCTCATCAAAAGGGTGGCATTCACCTGGGGATTACTGTCTTGATTTCTTAGGCATTGAAACCTTTCTAAGTATGCTCTACTATCTAAGTTTTAAACTTTTTTTTATATAACTCCATGTTGATTTCCATTTTATTCTCAAGTACAGTTTCACTGTGTTGACCAACAGAACATTTTTGGAACTTTATCCATGCTCAAATTCCTTTCCTGACTTTTTAGTAACATATTTCTTTAAAAAACACACATTTATGAGAAAATTCCTTAGAGATTAAAATTTAATGCAGATAAATTAACATGATAATTCCATATGAAATTACAATCAAAAGTAAGACAAAATAATTGATCCAATTAGAGAATAAGATGTATTTTTCTCTGTATTTCTATACACATTTCCACTTCATTCAATATACTGTATAATACATATTATCAGTAATGCACTCTTGAGATCTTTTATTTTGGAATGATGCTAACTCTGTCTGCCAATTCTAATACCAGGTTCCAAGTAATAAATCTACAATACAAAGAGAACTGAATATTCATTCTAGGGCTAGGATATGAACTTCACAAGTCATTTGGGTACTTATTTTCAATGAATTTCTTTGAAAATAATCTGTTCCTGGTGCCCAGAGATAATTAAGTCGGAACTAAAAGGATGGGGAAAGTACAGTGAAATGCTAAGTTTCAAAAAAGTGACCCAAAAGGACTGTTTGGTCCCTGGATGAAAAAGAGAAGACCTGGTTTGATCAAGTTATACGGACTAACTAAGCAGTCCACCCATTCTTCAATTTAGGGAGAGGAGTAGGGTCAACCTGAGAAGATCATATATGGATTGAGAAGAACCATGTACCTAAGTTAGGGGTGGGGAACAGAAGGGACGTATGGAAAGGAGAACCATATGAGATTTGACTAAAGCGAAGAATAAAAACCAAATCCCCGAACGTGCTAAGCTTTGATAGTAACAGGCTTTCCCAAGTTACTGCTATTACCAGCAAGTGATCAGAAGGACTAGGAGCTATTTCTGACTGTAAATGAATTGTACAATGGCTCTACTGCAGTTCTGTGACTTCCAAACCAGGAATTAAACACTTATTAAGAAAAGAAAAACAAAAACAAAAACAAAAAAAAGAACACACATTTCCTATGCTAGTCTCCCAGCAAAATGTACATGTTTTGGAGACTTCAAAGGTATTATCTGAGTTCACATTTAGCCACAGCTTATTAATAACCCTCAAGCTGTCAGAATCTCTATAGTTACCATTTACAATTTTATACTGTGAAAAAATACAGATCAGTGAAAAGCATAAAGATAAATTAGAATTCACTTTAAAGAGGGTCTGAGGCCTGGGAGATTGTCTACTATCTGTTGAAGAATGAGGCATGTATAAAATAGTTGGCCGAATTTCACTGATCTTCCCAATGTGAACAAATATACTATGTATATTGTGTGTATTTCTAGATTTCAATGGCAGCTGCTGGTGGTGTTGTAATTAGAAATCTATATAGAATATAGATGTTTTAGGGAGATGGTGCCAATTCTAAAAGATTTCTGTGGACTACAAGTGCTTGTACTTACTTTTTTCTGCACTTATAATTGATTTGGTTTTAAAATTGTGTGCGCATATCTGTTCTTTTTCTGTTGCAGCTTGTACTATTAAAACGATAGAGAATGTTAAATTATTTTGATGTGAATTGCAAATGATTTTTTTCATAAAGTTTAACATTTTTATCAGCATTGTTTCGCTTTGTACTTGTATAAACGTGTTTTATTTTAGCATTTTAAAATACACTTGCCTGTTTCTCAGTTGTCTAAATCATGTTATAGTTGGTGTTTGTGAAGTCAGTTACTTTTTGAAAAATATTAAAAAAGAAACTATGATATGACTTTAAGATTCTTCCCCTTAAATGTTTAGAATGCTGTCTTAATAGTGTTTTCTAAGACCCAAAGAGCCATACTCTTACTTAATCTTAAATTCTGAATGATGTACACGTTTGAATTATGGGGTTTATAAGGTAAGCCTATGGACAGTAGAGTAAAACAAAAATATAAGCCAAACACAAACCAACCAGAGATGCTGTCCCAAAAGACATCTACAAATATATTTTAAGGCATAAATACTTTTTTTAAAACAAGGAAGCATGTAGGGAATATACCTTGTTTTTTGTGTCTGGAACACAAAATATAAATTATAAATTATAGATATAGTTCCACAATTACCTGTGTTGAGATAACATCACAAAAATAATATAAATTGTGTGTAGATATATGGATATGTATATAGATATACACACATCTATACAGATATTTAACTTTTGAGTCCATTTATACATATTTTTGCATGTGTACGTGCATGTATGGGCATATCTATATAATTTTCCTGGAAAAAAACTTTTTACTCGTCAAATCACTTTTTAGTTTGATGTATTCTTAAGCAAATTTACACTCCCTGGACACAAATTAGCTAAAATCTAAAAGCATAATATAGGCTGAATGCTTAATGTGTGGAAGAGAAAGACAAAGTAGATTCTAAAATATAGCTTCTCTCTGCTTCCCTACATTATATTTATTTATACACATCATTTATATACATATATTCTTATAGTACATAATAAAATTGATACAAAATATGTTTGATCTTAAAAAAGGAAATCCTTTTTTGTATTTTGTCAGACTTCCCTACTTTGGTGTCTTCTATTCTGAAGTAATATAAATGGACATATGCTTATATAAACTTGAGACTGAGGTGACATATTGGGACCATAAACAGAAAATTATCTTCTAAACATCTAGAGAGTCTGGTGAGACTTCATAGAATCATGAAAGACCAGCCCAAACCAGCTAATGCAATAGATATGGCATTTAATATGACCTTGGATAAAAATTACCTTGACTTCTCTACAACTCAGTTTTTCTTCTTTTAAATGCAGAGGTGAGTTACAATAACCTGTGAGATTTCTTTTACTTCCATCATTCCTGGAACATGATAAATGCTTAATAGATAGTATCTATCATTAGTGGCAACAGATATAGTTAATAGCAAGCGGCTTAGATATGTTACGTCCAATATTACTTGTGGAGCTATTATTATCCAACTTAAAACCTACATCATGGGAGAGAGTAGATAGCTATAGGCATTTGAATTCATATGTAACCTTGGAACTGTTCATCTACGATGACTTAGAAAATTGACCTTTGACACCACAGAAAGAATGCTTCTCTTCTGTGGTAGTTCTTGCTGAATGCTGGAAATTTTTTTGGTTATACTGTATGCGGATGATCAGTTTTTAAAAAATAAACAATTCTTAAGCATTTACTTTTTTACAGGAGTTAGCTAGCTAGAGAGGCAAGTATATAGACAGCATTGTATTAATGAAATTATCTCCTTAAACAAAAGCATAATATTTACAGTTTTTCTCAAAATATTTCAAAATTCTGAATCAGTTACTACATTTCACCCTGTTTATTATTTTGTAAGAACGATTTTAATAATGTAATTCTATGAAGAAAAACTTTAGACTCGGCTTTTCTGGACATTCTTAGAATCCTAAACCAAAAGTATTTACAGAAAAATTAACATCAATAAGGGTAAATATTTTAAATTAGCTTTCCAGACCAAAGACATTTATTTTTGCCAGGACATATAAGTCTTTTTGAGGTATATGACCTCAAAATATTTATATAAACAGGCTAATTATGTGATATATGTATCAGACACATTTGGCTTACTTATGTGTGTGTATATTTCTATCTCTCTCTCTCTCTATATATATATATATAGAGAGAGAGAGAGAGAGAGAGAAAGAGCTTATATTTTTACTTATTGACATAAAGCTTTTCATAACAATTATATTTGTTATGAGAGAGAGAGAGAGAAAGAGCTTATATTTTTACTTATTGACATAAAGCTTTTCATAACAATTATATTTCTATAACAGGATAAATCTTATATAATACAATATATAAATGATATGTTCATGAAAATCACAGAATATAGTCAATTGGCTTTTCTGAAATGCTAAACAGTAATAGGTGTTTCATAAAATAAAAGCTTTTAGAGTTTGGAAAATGTGATAGCTCTAAGTTAAATGGCTGCCTTCACCTCAGAACTTGTAGTCTTTAAATGTGCTAATGTGTGTTAAATGTGAAAGTCTTTTCTTATGAAAAATGAGTAGTCTCCTTAGAGTAGAGCTTTATGGAACATGTTTTGAAAATACTATTACATAAAATTTATAACTAGTACATTTTCTTTTAGTCTTAAAAATTAATTGCTATTTCCATGATGATCTCCTAAGGCTTTTAGAGCAAAAGATATGAATTAATACAGTTAGAGCATCACTTTCAGAGCCATTTACTGAACCATGGAAAGTTTCATTTTATTATTCACTTTCTTCCGATTTCCTGATTTCTCAGAACTCTACCAGAACATTTTCTTTACTATCAGGGTTCAAGTGAGGGTTTTCTTTTTCCTTCTTTCTTTTCGTTTTTTTCTTTTTAAATCATATATGTTGGATGGTTCCCTTAACTCCTCAGATGAAGCAATATGTAAGATAATAGCATTAGTAGCTGTTGAGAAGCTAGTGAATTGTACTCCAAGAGCAGCAGAAGTAAAATAAAATAAAACTGAGAGGACTCAAGTAACATAAACACCAAAAATAATCAAATTTATTTAGAGCTTTGTTTTTGTTAAACAGAGAATAGACATCCTTTACATCATCCATGAAACATTTAAAAACATTAACTCTGGATCTGATGACAAAAAAAAACTTAATCAAATCATAAAGCAAAAATCACATAGGCTATATTCATTAACTTTAAAAACAATAAAACTTTGAAATTATAATGCATATATATCTAAAAAAATACATTCATTCGGGATTTTTCATCCCAGTGCATTTTTTAGGATGAAGACCAAATGTATCTAAAATCACAACCTACTTAGAAATGAACATTAAAGGTACCTTGCATGTTAAAATTTATATAACAGCCAAAAGGTAGTTCAAAGAAAATATATTATTCTCAACGCATACATTTAAAAATAGACTAAAAAAAAACCAAATTAATTCAATATTCAAATGAACATATTGAAAAATGAACAGAAAAAATAGAAATACTAATCAATATTAAGTCAAAATTAATACAAGAAAATAAATATCTAACAAAAAATTAAAACAAAAGTCATGTTATTTGAAAAGACCAATATATTGACATTCATTAAATGTAACAGGAAAAGAGAAACCATAATTAACATTAGTAATGAGAAAGGAGTCATAGCTATATGTATAGTGAATATATTTAAGAAAACACTAGGTAAAACAATACTGATAGATTTTAAAATAAAGATGAAATTAATATTATTCTAGGAAAATTATCACACTGAAACAAAAACAAGTAGAAATATCAATAATGACAGAATATCATAAAAGAAAGTTTTTAAATAATTCTAAAAAACAGAAGCCTAAATATTTTGCAGATGAATTTCGTCACAGTACATAAATATAAAACATGGAAAATATTGAAGCATTTAGAGTTCATTTCCTCAGGCTTTCATAACTTTGGGACACATATCAGATGAGGAGGAAAATATGGCTATTCTCATAAATGTAGATTTTTAAATCTCAGATAAAGTATTTGTACATCAATTGTGAAATTTAATAAAAATAATATTTCATTATCCTAAGATTTTAATGTTGTTTAATATTAGAAAAATAATAGTACATTACCATATTAAGAAAATAAGGTAATCTATATAATATACATAAAAACTGATAAAATTCAACATCAATTCTGATTAAAATATAATAAAACAAATTAGTGACTAAAAATAGAATAATATTTTCTTAAGATGAAAAAAATCTATTAGAAACCTGTAGCAAACACGATACTAATAGAAAAACATTAGAGTTCCTACTAAATCTGGACTGAAAGAGTATGCCATATATACACAATTTTTATGAAATTTTGTCTAAAACCAGACAGTTTTGACAGTTATATAAAGTATAAATATTAGTTATATTGGGACAATGGCTTTACCTTAGGCAACTATTTATATCTGGACTGTTCTGGGCAAACCAAGACATTGCCCCAGTATTATTCAATATAGTATTGACATCCTACTTAAAACTCTAAGTCAAGAAGAAGAAAGTAGATATTAACTTTTTAAAGAAAGAAATTAACTACTAGCAGATTCATTAGCCTATAGAATCTATGGCAATTAAGAAACAAAATATATTTAATAATATGAAAGGACAAAAAATGGGAAAAAATAACTAGTGATGAGCTGCGTGACTTTGGGCAAACAATTTCTTGTCATGAGTTGTTCATGAGCATTGTAAAATCTGCTGAACTAGCAGGGAAAGTTAAAGACAAAAACAATAATTTTTTAATCATGAAAATCACAGCAAAGAATGTGCTTGACAAAGAGATAGAAAAGGTTATAGGTGAGAGTGATCTCTTGGAACAATTTCCAAATAGATTTCCAAAGAACAAAAATTTAAAGGATTAGTAGGAGCTGACCAGATGGATACAAGAGAGGAAAGCATCAAGCGAACAGAATATCCACTGGCTCAAAAAAGTATATGAACTGTCCTGGAAAGTACCATAGGTTTAATGTGACTAGAGCTCATTGGGAGGATAACATGAGATAAAGTACATGAAGTGCACAGTGTCTGACACATAGAGTATGTTCATTCAATGCCTACTGCTTTAGTAGTGGTAGTTATTGTAGTAGTAATAGTAGTGTTAGGTATTTAGATCTAATAAAATACTATATAAAAAATAAACACATGTAATAACACACCTATATAAAATTTATTATTGCTATTTTTATTAATGAGCATTTATTCATCCTTCTCTAATAACTGGAACACAAATAAATTCAACCAATCAGAACTCAGAAGGATTCTCATCACCCATGGATCACAACACATGCATACAGTTGTAACAAATATCAAAACTAAATGTGAGAGAGGTTTAAATAGACATTTAGGACCAAATTAGATTAAATGAAAAAGTGCGTTAATCTCCCCTAGTACAGTAATTAATAAAAATTAATAATAATTACAACAAAAAATGGGAGCAAATGTAACAAAGGCATGCCATTTGAATCAGGATATTTAAAATTGGGGAGAAAAAGAGGCAAGACTTTTAAATGAATACAAACTACACTGTGTGTGACTTTGATCAAGGGCTTCCTTCAGCTCTTGAACTTCCTCCACCCAGATAAGCCCCCTTCTCTGGATCTCCTTTTTTTCTATAAACTGAACCAGTTGTCTTCGATCACTGTTACCAAGATTTTCAAAGGTGTTCTAGGGCCTTCATACCATTAAGACAATATAATCATTCATTTTAATTTCTCACTCTCTCTTTTTTTTATTGCGGTAATAACTCTTACCATGAGAGCCAGCCACCCTCTTAAACTTTTTTTGAGTGTACAATATTGTCAACCATAGACACAATGTTGTACAGCAGATATCTAGAATTTATTTATCTCATATAACTGAAACTTTATACCCATTGAATAGCAACTCCTCATTTTCCCTTAACCCCCTGCCTTGGCAACCACTATTCTACTCACTACTTCTATGGGTTTGACTATTTTATATACCTCATATAAATGGAATCTTGCAGTATTTGTCCTTCTGTGGCTGACTTACTGGATTTAGCATAATGTCCTCAAGGTTTATCCACTTTGTTGCATATGACATGATTTCCTTCTCTTTTAGGCCACATAATACTCCATTATATTTATATAACATATTGTATTTTTACACTACATTTTCTTCATCCACTCATTCATTGATAGACATTAGGTTATTTCTACATCCTAGCTATTATGAATGATTTAAAAGAATTAAATAATGGTCATGTTGCCCAAGACCCTTCTAGAGAATTTTCTTTTAAAGAGAAGTCCGCCTTTATTGGTGGAACAGGGAGTAAAGTGACAGGAGTGAGTGGCCTCCATGCCAGGACACGGGCTTGTAGGTGATGCAGAACTCACTCAGGTAGTGGCTAATTATCTCTGGCTTGATTTCCACCTGGTTGAAGGAGCTGAGGTTGCCACTGCCCACCGTGCTGCCTATCATCTCCAGCGAAATAATCACATCCCATAGGTGCGCCTTCACTACCTGCGGCTTCTTGGTGGGCCACACCGCCTCCTTGGCCTTGTGCAGGCACTTCAGCAGAAGAGCAGCTTCCTCCGTGGAAGGGGTGCTGGATGGTTAGCCACCGCTGCCAGGCTCTGAAGGGCTGCTTTGGCTGCTTCTTCTAGGACGGGTCCCCCAGCTGGGCGAGGTCCTCACCAAGGTAGGTGAACTTGCGGAAGACCCGCTTCTTCTTCTTCTCCACTTTCACTATGTTGTAGGTTCCTTGGAAACCTTTTTATGCCATTATTTCCATTGCATGTATTACTAATATAAAAATAGTTAAAAAGAGAAAAAAAAATTCTCAGGTCTCCAACAGCTCTCATTACCCGCCCCCTTGCACACACAACTCCTGACCCACTTCCTCAGGGCAAGTTCAAACCTAAACCTATTGCCAGTGTCGCAGAAAACCAGTGCCACGGATGCAGAGGAAGAGAGTTGGAAGAGGGCGGCAGTACTGTTCCATTCAAAGGTAGGCCAGGTGGCACTTCACAGAATTCAAATGAAAGGGCATGTGGCCTCACAATGACTATTCTAAAATGCGCTGGAGAGGACATGGGCTAGGCCCATCAGAGGCCTTATGGGACCTCACAGACCTGTGTTCTTGTGATGAAAAGATGAAATTAGATGAAGTAATTTATGATAAATACTTGGCATACTTTTTGGAAACACAGTATCTAAATATGTATTCTTCATTCTTATCTTTTCTTCCACTAGATATGAAGTTGCCAAGAGTATTGCTGATTTGTCCAGTGTCACGATTAGTTCATGAAAGAGTCAGAACCAGGAAATGGAAAGATTGAGCATCTGCTATGTGTCTGTAACTGGACATAAAACATTTGTAATGCCTTTTAATCCAACCAAAACCCTTGTGAATTAGACTGGAACCCATTTATGGGCTGTAATCCCAGTGGCTTTCTCCTGTAGCACTATGCTTCTCTGTTTGGGCCCTCTGCTTGCTCAACATGTAATTATTAGCTTCCAAGAAGCCCACCAGTACATGCACATCAAATTTGCCCTCTTGCTGTGCCTCTTTCCTGCTTGCCATGACAGGTGGCTCGAAAATCATAAATGGATGGGATTCTGGAGGGGCAAAACTAAGCAGCTGACAGGCCAAGGTCAGGAAGTCACCCAGATTCAAATGATTTTAGAAAACTGTGATCAGACTTGAAAATCTTTCTTCCTTCAGCTTCTTTCCTAGAAAGAATAATTTAGTATGGTCCCAAATTAATTCTTACTTTTTTAAAAAATAAATATCACATGCTTATACAGTTTCCAACTTGGAAAACGCTAACAGCAAAGGAGCGAGACATGATATATAGCAGCATTTCCCTCAGGATTTTCCAGAGATGAGTTTTACACATTTCCGGCTCAGAAGCGCTGGCCAAGTGATGGTAGGCACAGTTAACATCATCCATTTGTAAACAATGTGCTAACTATTCATTCTGCCAATAAGTGGGCAAGGCTGCATGAGACAGCATCTTTATATTAAGGGAAATGGTCCTCTTTCAAGATTATTACGTTGTACCCCTTCTTGCCCTATCAGGGACCACTTTGATTAATTTAACTCACTTTTACCAACACATCCCTCGCCTGCTCAGGAAGGACATGCAAAGTATCCAGAGGGATAAACAGAGTGCTGAGAAATATGCAATTACCTGAGCGAGGCAGACAACTCAATATAAATTCACTTTGCCACACGTCTGTCCTTGACTAAAAGAGCAAATTGCGTCTGGACAGAGAATGCACAGAGAGGAAGAAGAGTGAAATGAGAAAGCTTAGCAAGTTTATATTTTTATTTTAGGGGTTTCATTAGATCAAGCACATGAATTTGAGCCAGAATTCCTGGCAAGTGAAAGAAATAGAGGTTGGCCTAGGTTTTTCAGAGAACCAAGTATGTCAGGTTTTCTACAAAGCAAAGGAATTAAAATGTCCTCCCCTCTACTAATGCTCTTCAGCTATACTTACTAAGTCTCAGAATTCTCATCAGTAAGACATCCTCCTTTGTGGGATTAATAATGGCTAAAACAAACAAAAATGTGATCATTGCCATTTATTGTTATTATTAATTTTAATAATAAGTTACATTCAAAATAAGATTTGCATTAGTTTTGACAGAAACATGATCAAACAGCTAATATGCCAGAGCGCTAAAACTTGAACTAGAAACTTCCGGTGTTGATGTAAGGGCTACCTCGAAGACACCCTGTTGCTTGCTCCTTTTAATTGAGCTCTGCTACATCTCAGCAATTTGTAAAAGAACTTGCCACTTTCAGGTCACAAATGTGCAGAGCTAAGTGTGTCAGTTTCTTAGAGAAGCACAATCATGCAGTTAATCATTCCTCTTGGTTTTCCCCTCGTGTCTGTAGCACCCCCAGAGTGGCATTTGCTGTCAGCTGCTTTGGTTATATAAGTTGGAGTATAAGAAAACAGTGTGAAAGCAGAAATACATTTAATCTGAATAAGTACTAGATAAATAGCAAATTAAAAGGCAAACAGACAGACTGTGACCTGGATTTGGGCCCAAGAGACCTGGGTTAAAATTTGAATCCCATCACCAACTAACTGTGAGATTGTAAGCCAATTAATTTAATTTCCCTAAGCCATAGTTTTATTTTCTATGAAATAAAGATGACAGTAGCTCCAAGTCTAACTCGGTGTTGTTTTGATGAATGCCCTTGTAATTATAAAGAACTATAAAATGATTAACTGTTAACTGTTACACTAATCATTAAAATACTAAAATGTTTCTGCTCAGTCTGCTATCAACTCCATTTTTCTAATTACTCGCTCAAAAACTGCACACTTTACTCCTATTTTTCCTCCTTTCCTTTTTCATAACTGCATAACTTCAGAACATTTGATCTACATTAAAAATAACATGGAATTATAACACTTCACACCACTCTATTACCACTTGTTTCAAGATACCATCATTTTTTGTCTGGATTTCAGTAATAATTTTCTAAGAGGTCTCTACTTCCACCTTTGCCTCCTACCACTCCAACCCCAAGATATTTTCAACATAATAGCCAGAGTGATTTCTTTAAAATAAAGTCAGATCATGACACTTTGTTGCTTAAAACCTTACAAGATCTTCCCTATTACTTAGAATTAAAACTAAAATTCTTCAAGTAGCCTTCAGGGTCTTTTTATTTCTTTAAGAATGTCTTATAATGAATCAGAACGTATATGTCAACATAGTTCTTAGTCTCTGGAGACTGAGAGACAGTGAAACCAGCTTTAACCTCCCACAGGGCTTGGCCTGATCTCAAGTCAGTTCCCAATCTGTTGTTATTCCCTTGCTAATTTATAAGACATGGCTTTGGATCAGGCTCCCGAAGTTCTAGAAACAACCTTTCAACATAGGCAGCATCAGGAACCCACATGGAGTCCTCCAAAACTCAGAGGAATCGCCTTGCAACAAATCAACAAAAAGAACAGGTTTGGCTCTCGTCTAAGTCCAAAAGAGACTGTATTACAATGTCAGACCTCTGTGTCTGGGTACCTGGTATGCCATTTGCCTGGACTGTTGTTTCTCATCTGTCACTTGTCAAAATCCCACCCCACTAATGAAGACTCAATTCAGATGCGACTGCCTTCCTGGATCCTTACCTAACTCACCCAACCAAGAGTGGTTGTTCCTTCTGCCCACCATTTCTCCTTCTAGTTTAATCTATAAATCATGTTCTGCATCTTAATCCATTCACTATGTCTGCAAAATACTAATAAAATGTTACTTCCTTGTAACAGTGGCTCATAACATTAATGCTCAAGACAAGTAGGAAAATGTCCTTCAGAATTTTTGGAGTGGGAGTTAAAGGGGGATGAGAGAGGATGACATTTCCCTGCAGTGTAAAGTATCCTCCTAAAGGGATCTATACTTTCCCTTCTTCACCTTCCTCCTCCTACTTCTCACTTCTATATGTTAACTGTTTCAGAATATTGAAAGGTGTAGACTAGACCAGTGATTCCCAAAAAGTAGGCAAGGGAGAGTTGTTCAGCAGAATCATCTGGGAGAAATTTTAAATACATAGATTTCTGAACTACTTCCTTAGAACTTCAGTTTAAGTGAATCTGGGCCAGGACCTAGGTATAAGATTCAGCATTAAATCATTAGCTGATCTTAGCAATAACTGGCTTGGAGTCTAATTTTAATAAGTTTTTAATAGAAGATGGTTACTACAGATGATAGGGGGAAGATAAATAAAAGGAAAACAGATATAGAAAGTCATCAGTATGATGCCAGCCAACATGGCACAAGAGAGAAGGTAATCTAGCTAGGGGATGTGATCTTCCAATTTAAGCTCATTTTATTTTCTTTGTCTTGCCATTTTATGTACTAATAACTCTCAAATGAAAAGTTGGTTTAGGCTTAGGATACCCTCAGGAAATGAATATGTGGGCAAAAGATTATGGCATCTTTTCCTTTGAAATTATATATCTCAGTATAAATTAGCGTGTTCTAAGAGACACATCCATTATCATTATGTTAACAAAATCAGATTTGTGAATCTGCAAAACTCCAGGCTTTGAAAGAGAGGACCAAGCAGAAGTTTACCCCATTAAAAAACCCGTACTCAGTAGCTGGTGGAAACCATTGAATACCTCACTACTTTTTACTCATTAATATGTCATTAATACACAAGAAATAAAAAATGGGGAAGATCTGAATACCTAGATCAGGTTTTGACTCTGTGACTGATTTGCTTTGTAGTATTGATCAATAGTACCACTTATATGCTATATTTCTGTGTCTGTAGGCATTGATCATCTTTGGCATCTTATGTACATCATATTGTTTAATTAATCCACCAACCCTGAAAAAGAGTTAATCATGTGGCAGATACTATAGATTCCCACACAGTCACAGTACTCTCCTTTGTCCCTAAAAAGAATGTCCCAATTTTATTCCATGTTCTTGATACATAGAATGTATACACAATGACTGGAGTTCTAACAGTTGTCTTGAACTCTAAGGTGACTCTAAGGTGAAAGCCACTTGCTAAGAATGCAGAATAGAGATAGCCTGGGTTCCTGAGGATGCTAGAAGATACTGCATATTCCCTGCATGGTCTCCCTCTGTAGTTCTTTTATATAAGAAATAAATCACTGTAATTTTCTGTTTTCTTTATATGTTACAAGTGTAATTCAGAACTGAATTCTAATTTTATATTGAGGAAACCAGGTACAGAGAGATTAAATAATTTACCTGAGAATTGCCTTAAGTAAACTAAGTAAATTACCTTAAGTAATCACATAGCTAGTGAGAACTGAGCAGAAATGCTTCACCTGACAATATGATTCTAAGGCCAAAGTTCTATGCTATATGACCTCCAGGGAAGATATTTTACTTTTATGTTTGGTATAAATGAGGCAAACTAGTATCTATTGGCATCATCATCATCATCATGTCAGGAATTGTCACATATACATATCCTTTAAGCTTGGTTTCTCTATGGCTAAAAGTTAGGTGATTTAAATAAATTCTCACTTTTTTTCAACTGTATAAACCAAAACCACAGACCTTTTCCTACAGTCTAACAGAGAACACTTGCCAATCTATAGCCAAGGGTTGGCTGAAGTCTTTCCTCCAAGTCAAGCATCTCTACAGGAGAAAATCATCTCTTTATCTTTGATAAATACTCATACATGGGATTCAAACAAGCCAAACTTGTTCTTGTCCTTTGCTTCCTCTTTGAAGTTTCTCACACATGGTGGAAGTTGTCTTAGAGCCTTAAGATTCATTAGAAACTGGATTAAAGAAATAAAAGTAAATAGCTCTCTTGCCAGAGGAAAGAGATGAAAAAAAGAGAAAGGCTCATTCTCCAAGGCAGCAACTCCACATTGCAAAGTTAAATAAAGAAGAAATACAGACACAATATGGAAAAATAGAGCAAGTAAAAATTGAATTAGAGAATTTTGAAAACACTGTACATCCTTCCATATTTAAGCACAATTGAAGTGTTGAGTGGAAAAATACAAAAACACATAGAAAGTGAAGCTTTTAAAAAAATGAGAAAAATGGTTTTTTAATCTTAGGATAAAGGATTTTCTGAGCATAGAAGCAAGGAAGAGGTCACAAAAGAAAAAAATCAATAGATTTGATTATTTAAAAAATTGAACGAAATGTAAATGACAATAAGAAAAAGTTGAATTTTATGAGAAAAGAATCGCACATTATAATGAGAAATTATTTCTAACACATTAACAAACATTTAATTAGGCAAAAGTCAATTAAACATGCATCTTCATACAATGATGGTGAGGAGATAAAATACACAGCTTCTCTAAAAAGAATTTTGGATTGACTATTTATCTAAGAATTCAGACCAAAATTTATATGCAAACAGTTTCATATTTTTGAATATTTTATTAAGTGTGACCTTTGACTCTTTTCTTGAAATAAAAGCCACACTTAAATTATGAATATTTACTTCTACTGAAAATGTTTAACAATATACACAACGGGCTCCCTAGACTTACAGAAATGGTTTGCTAATGCTAGATTTATCAGAAGCAGCATGAGTTTTCCAAGGGAACTTCCTGAAAGTGCTCTAAAATCCTGTAGAATGTGAATACTCTAGTGTTATGGCTAGGAGCAGAATCTCATTCATTCATTCATCTGTCCATTCAGCAAATGGTTTTTGATTATTATGTGTGAGGTTGGTGCTAGACACTAAGAATTCAATGGTGAACACAAAATATATGCAGTTGCCGCATCCATGGGGCCATCTAGTCCAGTGATACAGGTAAATTAATCATTACACAAACCAATAGGAAAATTGCAACTGTAGAGATACATGCCTTGAATGAGGTTATATGGTACTCAGAGAATGGGTAATAGGGGAATGAGGCAACAGCAAACTTATTGTGAGTGTAATAGGAACTTTTCTTTCACAAATTTGACAGTCATGATTCCAACTATTTTGTGATATACTTAATACTGTGATATCAAACTAGTGAATGAGCCCTCTTCACTGCGGCTTTTTTGTTTTCTCATCAAGATTTTGGGAATTTGTGAAAATCTCTAAATTCATCCCTTATCAATCACAAGGGTCTTTCCTACAGTGAGAATTTCCCCCAGGATTGGAATTGTCTGAATTCACTCTCTTTAACTGCTATGAAATCAGGATCTATTTTATTCACAGCTATATCTACTATACCTAATACTGTAATAGTTACCATATAATAGGTACCTAATACATATTTCCTTAGTGATTGAACTATTGGGATGGCTGGTTTAGAAGAGCCATAAGGAGGTTCTAAATAGGAGACTTATAACACTGTCTGCTTGTCAGAATCAGCTAGTGATCTTTAAAAAAAAAAAAAAAAAACTGTGTGCACTACCCACTTGAGGACTTGTTACAGAACACAGGTAATTCTGATGCAATCTATTGGAAATCTGCATAAAAGAACATTTTGGACCATTTAAGGATTACTGCATATTTCTCTCTCTCTTTTTAACTCACCTAGGCACTGTGAGGAAACTGATGAAATACCCACATAACAATATCCAGAAAACAAAATAGAAAAGAATCTATTTGTTTACAAGAAAGGCTAGGTATACTTTATTCTTCAAAAATTGAAAGATAGTTATCGTCAAACTCTACGTGTCATTTATTTCCACAATAGTCAAGTCATCAAGTATATGTTGAGTGCCAATGAGGTTTCCTACCTATGCTAAGAGTGGGAAATCTGATTTTATAAGCTTTGTACCTTGCATCCTGTGGGTATTTAGATGGGGATGTGGATACTTATGCAAACACAAGACTGAAAAACTAAGTTATGAGGAGAAGGAAGAACATGAATAAAAATTATTTGAGCATTAATTATAATGAGCTTCAATGGTGCTGGGTGATCTACAATTATCTAATGGTTTGATTATCATCTTATAGATGAAGAAACTGAACTTTAAAAATGGAATGGATCACAAGACTGTTTCATTCCTAAGTCTATGTTCTTTCCTCAAGTAAACATATAACTGGCATGACACTCTGGTTTTCATTGGGACAGTTACAATTTATGTCTCTTTTTCCAGTGTAGTTTTTGATAGCATTCACTTTCACTCTCAGCAGTATCCCAATTTAGGTGATAATTATGTCATCTGTCTACATACGTAAACTATAGTAGTCTAAGATGGACAAGTTTTGGTGGACCTCCATGAGACAGATTTGGGAGTCAAGCAAACATTCAAATCCCTGCTCTTCCACTTGGTAGCACTACCATGTGTTAGATAAGTTACTTACCCTGGAATCTGGGCCAGTTACTTTACCTCCCTAATATTCATTTTAATCAACTGCAAAATTGAAATAATGTACCTTCCTCACATGGCTGTGGTGGGTATCTATAATACAAGAAGAATGTTTGCATGGCACAAAGTAAAGAATAGATAAATACAATGACTTCCCCACAAGGCATACACAGGGGCAGTCTCCCAACTGTCTCTTCTCTTAAATAATAGAATGAGGCCCACACCCATGGAAAGGACAAAGATAATAGTTCCCACATAACATACTTGATGCTTCATGTGAAATCACTTTCACTTCAAATCACTGTTTTGTTACACATGTCTGAGTTATGGTTTCTGTCCAGAGAACTGGAAATGACACATGCACAAGGCCTTCTCCTTTTATTTAGTAGAAAATAATAGTTTAAACTGTCCAATGTTTGCTTCTTTATAGCTTTCTTTTGTGATTTTTTTGGGGGGCATTAAAAAAATAAAATCCCTCAGTTATAGCCTTTAAGCAACATGTCAGTTCACATTACCTGAGAGATGTCTACCTATGTAATGTCTGTAACTTTTGCAGCCTACCAGTGAACAAATAAAAGCCAGAAAAAAAGAATAGAATGTGCTAGGGACTTGTCTTTTCATATATTCCATCTAAATGATTGTCATTTTAGATATTGCTGAATGTGGCATATGAAAAATGTGTCACCTTGGGTCTCAGCCTTCTATACTCTTTACCTCTCCCACCAGCCTTTTTGCTGATCTAATTTTTAATCCTATTCTACTCTAAATACTTAGTTTTGAGGTAATAATTGAAATTACTGTAATCCCAATTTTATGTCAGTCAAAGTTTAAGGAATAAGTGTGTGACATAAATTAAGCCAATGAGATCCACAAACATCTTTCCATATACTACCCCTACTTCCCTGCTATCACTCTCTATCTCTTTATCCATTAAATGCAAATATTAGAAAGTCTCAATTCCACATGGCTTATACTATAAGAAATTGTGTGATCTTAACAACATATCCAGATTTATGGTTAGTACCAGGATTATGACTGGTTCTTAGAGAATTTTATTCTTGGATAAGTAGCAAAACAGCTTTAGCAGTCCCAGGTTTTACATCCAGATAATGCCAGTATTCATTGTAGCTGAGTAAGGAGCAGCAAAGATGACTTAGAGAAGGTCCCTCACCTCACGTTCAGTTAAATTAGCAGAGAGAGGTAACTATGTACCAGGCATTGAACTAAGTGTAGGTTTACAAAGGTGAAATATAGTTCCTGCCCTTAGGGAGCTTACAATTTAGAGAAATGAACATGTTAACAGATGTTGTCTGTAATGCATAAAAAAACTCTTTGCTATAACTATACATAGAATACATTGAGAGGGTGGATGAGAGGAGATAATTTAGAAGGGAGTTCAGGGAAGGCTTCCTGGAAGAGAGAATGGCTTAGCTATCTTATTTTACTAAGCTTACAGTATAGCATATTGCTAGACACAGGTGTATATAAGTGACTTCTGCACCAATAGAAGGAAGAAAGGGCATGATGGTGGTTTATGAGAGGTAGCCATGCAAAGGAAGGCCCGTCAGTTTGCTTGGAACATTCTTAAAGGCTTCTTGAAAGACAAAGTTCTTGACTCAGAGTTGTAGAATAAGTAATACTTTGATAGGTAGAATAGATTCCAGAGGGTACAAGTTATTAAGATGTTGAAGGACTGCATAGATTTAAGCAAAGTGAATAATCAATCCAGTGACCATAGAGTGTAAGTGACGTCAAGTATGAATAGGGAATTGAGAACTGAATGCTGTGTAGGGGGCAGATTATAAAGGATTTTGAACTCTATATTGAGGTTGGACACTATTCTCTAAGTAGAGATTGTGGGGAATTAGAAAGCACATTTCCTATCTAAAATGAACACTAGTTATGCAGGTAAGCCCCATTCTGCAATGTTGTTTTGTGCTTTGGAATCATCTGCTTTGGAACCAGTATAAAAGGCAGATAAACACATGCACAGTCCAGTAAACCAAAGGTGATGAAATGCAGATAGGTGGAATTAGGACAGTAGAAGAAGAAATCCAATGCTAGGATCAATAGGACTTAATGACTGCTCAGATTTGGAAAATTAAGGAAAAAGAGAAGTCAGATGACTAATTTTCAAGCTAGATTCCTTGGAAGATGATATTCTAAATTTACCAGCCATTTTGGTTTAATCCTCAAAGGGAAATTTATTATAAGCAGAATAGTAGCTAATAGTTATCGAGTATTTCCAGTTCCAGACACTATTCTGAAAGCATTATAGTTATCTAATTTTCTCCTCATAATGGTACGGATGAGGTCAATACTTTTTCCATCCCCCTTTTATAGATGAGGAAAATGACACTAGAGTTTTTAAGCAGGGTCACACAGCTAGTAAGTGGTACTTGAATTCGGATATTTTAGTCTAGGGTCTGTGCTCTTGATCACTGGTCAGCATTTCCTTGCCATGGTTTAGGTTTGTCTCATAGAATACTCCCCCTCTCCAAAGGACTAGTCAGCCAGTTCTCAGGAAGGGCTGAAAACAAATTTGGGAAAACTGGTGGTAAATGAAGTAGTATTCATCTTTTATCTCTCATCTGTGTTTCAGAAGCCATGTGGTAGAATATGTTGACGCTAGAGAAAAGTGACTCCTCATAGTTCCCACATTTACATGCTTGAGTTCTCTCCCAATTTTTTTTGTTGTTGTTGTAGTTATTTTTACTCTTCCTTTCCTTCTAGACTCCAAATTTCTAGCAAAGGAATTCTAGCTGAACTGTGATTACATGCCCAACCCTGGTCCAGTCATTGAAGGCCAGGGTACACAGTAGTCATCAAACATCCCTGGACTTGAAAATTTAAAGGCCTGAATTTAGATCTGTGTTTTACGACTACCGTTAGCAAGTCTTGATCTCCTCAAAAATAAAGTGTCTATAATTATCCTTGCCCAGCTTACCTCACAGGGTGATTCTGAGGACCAAATACAATAAACTCCTTCTCCTCTTTTTTGTATAGCAAAGACTAATAAAGTGCTTATTATACACAAGCACTATTTTAAGTGCTTTACATATTATTGACCTTATCTCTCTCATTGACTCTATGAGATAGAGGCTAATTTATACCCATTTCACCAGTGGAGAAACTGAAAAACAGAAAAGGTAAGAAAAATTTACCCAAGCTCATATAGCTATAAGCAATAAATCAGGGAACATAGCTTTTGAATTCATGTTCTCAACAACTCCTAATATGAATGTGAAAACACCTAGTAATCTATAAAGCACTGTCTGAAAATGGTTATTATTATTGATCCTTGCATCTTAAAACCAGAAAACAGTGTTATGGTCAGAGGATCAAACAAATAAAATATGATTGAGTGTTTGGACCTTCGTTTATACAAGATTTTGGTACTCTGGTTTTGTCCAATTTCAGTAGTTGTAAGAAAGATACGTATTCAATTCTGGCTCATTTTCCCATGTGAGTCTTTTGGAAAACAGTTTGTTTTGCTTTTGTGACAAATATTTTGATGATTCCATCAGAAATTAATACTTTGGGTTTATTCGGTTTCATGCATCATAAAATTTGTATAATTTACTGCTGCTCTAGGATGTCAGTTTCTCTCAGTTCTGATTCCAGACTAAAGTCCCCTGGCAAAAGAAAAGCTTGAGAAAAATAGTGAGAATGACTGAGTCAAGGAACAAAGAGCCAAAGGATCTAGCAGAGAGCCAGGAAGTGGTGCAGAATCTTGTTCATTTCCCAAAGGAACATGTTCTCACGAAAAAGACTAATCATGGCTCTTTTATTTATAGAAGAGTTACCAAACTAAGAGAAAAGGGATGGAGATGTCAGAATACAGAGGGGCTTGCACACTGATGTATAAGACCTGTGGTATGTCTGGGCACCCTGGAAGCTGGTGCTGGAGATCTGAGAAGAGAGCAAGAGTCTCCCCCAGAAGGTCCACCATTAATGTAACTCAGTGATTGTGTGTGCAACATTTTTGCCTCTTTTCTGCTTTCATCTAATTCAGTTTATCAATATATGTGAACCAAACTTAAGCTACAGCTTATCTTTTTGCAGCAGTTTGGATGGCCACACTTTGATTCAGGTGTTCACCCTGATCAAATAAACTGCATTCCAAGGGGATATTCAAGGTGTGCACAGTGTTCACTCAGCCAAAACTGTGGGCAACAGATATTCTATTAGAAGAGATTGTATCTGGGTGGACACACTAAACTATCCAGTACTGTTCGCTTGCTCTGACTAATCTGTGGATTTATGTAAGTGATATAAAACATTACAAGGCTGGTAAAATTTTTGCACAAAATCTGAGGTCTCTTTTCAAAAGATCAGACTATGTTAAAACATTAATAAAACCGAATTAAAAGAGAAATTAATATCTAATAAAACACTTTGTGCTGCAGTAAAGACAGCCTGTGCCACAAACAACTCAAGACAAAAATGAAGCCAAATGAACAGAGTGGGAGGAGAGGGTTTCCTAGAGCAGCTTAGGCCTGACCTGGGCCTGGAAGAATCGTTGGGTTTGGACATGGATGAATAAAGGCCATTCTATGTAGGAATGAATGAGAAAAGGGAGGTTTCTTTTATTTGTAGACTCATTTATGCAATAAGTAAATTGAACTTTTCTTATATGGCAAATCCTATTGCCGGGATTGCAGATGTCAATGGGTGCAACATAAGTTCTTGATGAATGGAACGATGGAGAGTCTATATAAATAGGAGAGATGTATTAGAGAACAGTAGAAGAAGCAAAATTGAAATGCAGTCATGATATAGAGAGACTAGAAAGCCAGATGATGGACTTTTAGGAAACAAAACTATTAAAAGTGCTCAAATTAAGAAATATCATGATGAAATTGGCATTTAAAGAGGATGAATTGAGCTGAGATGTACATCCAGGAGGCAGAAAACCAGCCAGAAGAAAATGGCCACAGACAATATGTGAATTATTGAGGACCTCCTCCAGTTGTTGGCAGAGAGCAGAAGAAAAGACTGACATGAACGATGTTCAAAAGGAAGAGATGTAAAGTGTAGCATAGAGAATATAGTCAATAATAATGTAATAACTATGTGTAAAGCCAGGTAAGGTTACTAGACTTAGTAGGGGAATCACTTTGTAAATTATATAAATGTCTAACCACTATGCTGTATACCTGTAACTAATATAATATTGACTGTCAACTGTAATTGAAAAAATATTTAAATGAATCATTTTTTAAAAAGGAAGAAGACAGGAGAGGATAAATCAGTGATACTTCTGAGGTCTTCATGCCATAACTAGAAGCAATAGGTTAGAAATGGAAGAACTGGGAAGAAGAATGTATTGGAGTATCTTCCTAAATGTGATATGCTGATGATAGTAAGTAATAAACACTTAAAGCTTCAGTTGTAACTGTTAATGTCATGGTCAGGGCATTTCTTTTCTTGTTCTTTTCTGTCTTTACCTGATTCATTTCTGGTACATGATTTCCAGTGGATACAGAGAAAAGAAACAGGTCTAACATTAGGCTTCTTCACATTGTTAGTGAATGACAAGACTGCACTTAGAAGTCGTTGTTAAGAATGATGGCTGTCCCAAAATTTAATAGTAGTCCTACATGACTTGGAACCGCTGGCTGTTTCCCTTAGAATACACGATTCTTTTATTGGCACATTGATTTACTAACTGGGGCTCCTTTCATCAGAGGCTGCCATACTGAGTTAATGGCTCTGGCTGAGCAGGTGAGAGTGACAGCGAACAATGCCCAATTACCTAGGATGAATGCCAACCTCATTTCACCCCATCCCAAGGGAAACATTTGTTATTCACCCACAGAGTAATGTGTGCTCTGAAAGTACAGCACCAAGGATGTATATCCAGATTAGGCAAAAAAAAAAAAGTTCATTTGAGCCTACTTGGGAAAAAAGCAAAATAAAAAAAAAATCTTATATTACTCATTGCCAAAATACTACCTCTCTCTCCCAAGAAATGCTTCCAAATCTTAACCCTCTTTCTTTGGCCAGAGTAGAAGACTGAAACACCATGTTCTTTCTGATCCCTCTTGCTTTCTACCGGAGTGTAAGCTGAATGTCTTCACAGAAAACCTAACCCAGGAAACCTACCCTAGAGGCAGTGTCTATGGACAACAAAGGATTCTGTGTCAGGATACCCCCTGCAGTTCACTATCAGTAGAATTTTACCTTTTGAACAGAATAAATTTAACCCAAACAGAACTGGGAAACCGCAGCTAGGCTGTAGCTAGCACACAATAAATCTGGTTGAAAGATGGAAAATTCTATCCTGCTGTTGTCAAATTTCTGGATGAATCCTCTCAAGTGGAATTTTGGGTCTATAAAGTCAAGACAGCTTGAAAAATGATTATATTTTTCACTTTGTAGTAAATCTTCACTAAGATTCAACCTCATTCATTAAACACTCTTGATTTGCTTGGTTTTCTACTCAGAAGTTATGAAAGTGCTTTACCTTCAAAAGTTAGAAATTTCTAATTATCAAATGTGCAATATTTAATATGTGATTAAATTGATTTTTTCTTTTTAATTTTTAATTTTTTGTAATGCTTCCTTCTTCTAGTTTCATTGAGGTATACTTGACAAATAAAAATTGTATATATTTAAGCTATACAATGTGATGTTTTGATATACATAACATTGTGAAACAATTATCACAAGCTAATTAACATATCCATCACCTCACATAGTTATGGGTTTTTTTGTGTGTGTGGTAAGAACTGTTAATATCAACAGTCAACAGATTTCAAGAATGCAATGCAGTATTTTTAAAATTTATTTCTCAATTATAATTGACATACAATATATTAGTTTCGGGTGTACAACATAGTGACTAGATATTTATATAACTTACCAAGTGATCACCCTAAAAAGTGTAATGCCAAACTAGCACCATACATAGTTATTGCAATATTATCGACCATATTCTTTGTGCTGTACTTTACATCCCTGTGACTAATTTCACAACTGGCAATTTGTACTTCTTAATTCCTTTCACTTTTTTTGCCCATCCCCCCAATCCTCCTTATCTGTCAATAATCACTTTGTTCTCTTTATCTATGACTTTGTTTCTGTTTATTTCTTTATTTTCTTTTTTAGATTCCACATATACGTGAAATTACATGGTTTTATCTTTGTCTGACTTATTTCATTTAGCATAACACTCTCTAGGTCCATCCATGTTGTCATAAATGTCAAGATTTTGTTATTTTTCATGGCTGATAATATTCCATTGTATATATGTACCACATCTTCTTTATCCGTTCATCTATGGATGGACATTTAGCTACTTCCATATCTTGACTATTATAAATAATGCTTCAGTGAACACAGGGGTACATATATTAAAATTAGGGTTTGGGATTTCTTCAGATAAATACTTAGACATGGAATTGCTATATATTTTGATATATATAACATTGTAATTATGTGACCACAGGCAAGTCAATTGACCTTAAAAGTGGAGATTACTCCTACCCCAGACAGTTACGCCCCAGATACATAATATCATGTTTGTGAAAATTCGAAGTAGTATGCTTGACATATAGTAGGGACTCATGTTTACATATATATTAAATATGAATAGATAATTGTACTTGTGATGTTAGCGAGACTTTTGACTGTTGCCATAAATTACCAGTTAAAAGCAGAGAGGCAGTATAGATATGCTATAAAGAAAATTTGTCTTCATTTCTGAATAGCTGGGTCCTATTGCTAACCTCCCCTCTTCCTACCTAAGGAACTTCAAGACTTAAAATTTCTAGCCTCACTGTTTTTATCTGTTAAATGGGGGATATTTTGTATATATACCTCCAAGGATTGTTGTAGTCACATTCTGTAGGCATAGTACTTTGTAAAATAAAATGTTTTTAAAATCCAAGTGGTTAATTTTAGAATAGAAATGACTATGGTTAGCACTGTGACATCACTTAGAGGAGAAGACAAAGTAGTTTTAGTTAGACTTTTTAGTAGCTACACATTGTAGAGAATCTACAATACACCGGTTATGTGCTAAAGCACTTTGACTGACCCACTTAATTCCTTACAGCAATCAGAATTTAGAATTGCTCCCACTTTCTATGAGGAAATTGAAGTTCAAAGATGTTAAGCATCTTATTTAAGGCAGCTTGGCAATGAGTAGGACCAAGGCACAAGCCCAGGTCTGCCCGGGCTCCAAGACCCATGCTCTTTGCACCATGTGGCACTACCATATCAATGCAAAGTAACAGATGCTGCCCAAATTAAAATTACGTGAAATCATGATAAGCACATTGGCATGGGACGTGTAGAGTTGGTACGACAGATGCTGAAACTAAGCAGAAGTATGTGTACTGTCTGCAGAGAACCAGGAAAAACAAACAACTTGCTTAGGAAAAAAAATCCGTTGTTCTCAAAATGTTAAAACATTTTGTCTAAATAGCACCCTCACTGCCCTGTAGTGAGGAGCAGAGATTGAGTGAATTATGATTAGTGAGACAATCCAGAATGATGTTACAAGTTACAATGTGCCTAGTCTCAGGAATACCCGCTAAGTATAGTGTGACCTTTAAATGGGCTTCATTTAAAGTGTGACCATTCAGTCCATTAATGTTCCTTTAGGCACTATTTTTAAATTGCTTATAAAAATGTCACACAACTTGTTAAAAGAAACATATAGGAGATTTTCAGCACCCTTGGCTAATATAGTCATAGAACACCCCTGGGAAAAGAAATGTGTGTGTGTGCGTGTGTGTGTGTGTTTGATAGGGAAATGGTATCCTTTCTTTTTTAATTGGAAGTAGAACAACTACAGCTACATTGTTATTTTAGGTAAAGTCTAATTTCAAAGGAGCAGAGAAACTGGTTGATTCTGTCTATATTACTTGGTTATAAAGTCCTTCCTGAAAATATCAAAATGGAAACTTTAAA
Organism: Eidolon dupreanum; assembly: GCA_028627145.1. Classification (NCBI taxonomy): domain Eukaryota; kingdom Metazoa; phylum Chordata; class Mammalia; order Chiroptera; family Pteropodidae; genus Eidolon; species Eidolon dupreanum. The sequence continues at coordinate 50,150,345 of CM053510.1, read as the reverse complement.
AAGGAAGTAAACTAGGCCATACCACCCAACCTCATCTAAAAAGAAAGTAAAATGATAGAAATCCTTTAGTAAAATCTGTGTTAGATTTCCCAAGATAGTATTTGGAGGCAGTCATTTTCCTTTCTAACTGTTAATTCAGCCATTTTGTGTTTTTACTGATCATAAACAAAATGCATTCTTGTTCTATTTTAAATGATACCAAAATTATATACAACAAATGTCATCATCTAAATATAAATTGTTAGCACTTTGAACTTCTTCATCACATAAAGATCTCTTTTTCTCCCTTTTTCATGCACACACTAATATATACATGCACTTATACACACATAATCCTATATAAATGGAATTTTATTAATATTCTTCTTTGCAAGTTTCCATGGATAGTTTTCCAAGATCTATTACGTTTTTTGGCTGCTTAGAATTTTCATTGTATGGATAGATGAGCCTTATTAATAGTATTGATTAAATGCCCTGAAATCAGAGCCAACAGTTTCTATAAACTCATGAGTCCCTTTCTCTCATAAGTTTTTAAGGTTCTTGCCCATAATATAGGTGTTTGAAGTAGGTGACTTACTGATATGCTATACTTCTTCCACATCCTACCTTGAATTGTTCTTTCTAGTTTTGTGTGCCCCTGCCTTCCTTCACCTCCCCAAATGAATTAAATATTATAAAAGAGGTGTCATGAGAATACGCAAGAACGAGTGAGAAGTGGGGTTGGGAAGACAACTTCATTTGGGGATTAAGAGAGATTTCTCTGGTGGAGAGCTTTAAAAGTTGAACTTAAAGAACTGGTAATATTGAACATATGGCACGGTATGGAAAAAAGCATTCAAAAAGCAGGGAACAGCACAACTATAGGCACTGAATCAGGATAGAACATACAATCAGGTGAGACTGACATAAAGGCTACTTAAAAGAAAGTGACAATAAGGAGGTTGGAACCATATTATAAAGGAAATTTGTAAATTATGGGAATTTTGAAGGTGGGATGGAGAAGGGTAAGTATTGAGAATTTTTGAAGGTCTTAAGTGAGAGCAAGATGAAATATTAAGGGCAAAAGTATTTCTTATTCGTCTTCTTGCATATTTTTTTCTTTGAGTTGCTCAGAAGAGGAGAGGTTTTAAATGTAGAAAGATCAGTTGGGAGACTGTAGGACTCGAATCTTGTTAGCAGCGCTGGGATGGGCAGGTAGCAGGAGGTGCCACACACTGCCATCAGTCTGGGTGTGAATCTTTGTGCCAGGGTTCAGTAAGTATGCGAGTCCAGGGACTTACTTAAACTCTGCTTCAGTTTCTTCATCTGAAAAGTATGAGGATAATACTACTAACTACCTTTATTGGGGGTATTTTGAGAATTACACGTATTAATGCTTGGATATAGCAAGCACTGTAGGTGTTTGACGTACGCAGTATAAAGAAGTGATGAATGCAAGAAACATTTCAGAGATGAGTCAGTGGGACATTCAGGGGAAAAGATATGCCATAAGATAAAGAAAGTAAAGATGGCTCTAACATTTCTAGTTCAGATTACTGAGAGGATACTAGAAATCTGGGGAATAAAGAGTGTTTGCCCAGGGAGACTATGAATGATATCTGATTCATGCTAGGTGATTTTTGAGATATAGAAAACATATTCACATATAGTGTGCTGATGGAGATTTGAAATAGAATATGAGATTCAGGAACTCAAAGAGAGGTATATATTTTAGAATCATGAGCTTCATATATCATTAGGAATGATTTTTGACTTGGGAGATGATAGGGAGAAAATCCTAGGCTTAAAGAAATAGAGTGCGTACATCTACCCAATAAATATATATTGGGGGTATCTGATATGTGTATGGCAGAGTACAACTTTTACATTGGCCCTCGATAACAATCTATTTGACACATAACTATAAATAGTCTGTTATTACCTCCAAGAAAACATTGATGATACAGTACTGTGTTTCTGACACTCGACTAGTAATTTCCAAATGATGATTTTCACACTAGGCTGCATAAAACAATGACAAATGTTCTGCTTAATGAGCCTCAAAGCAATTAAGACACAGACCCATCAGAGAATTTTATTGCATTTAATCATCAGAGAAATAATGAACAAAAATGTTCAGTGATGATTAAATGAACTTGATAAATCAATTCTAATTTCCAGAACAGATTTCGAAAGCTACAGAACTCTGATGTAACATGATTATAGGTTAGTTGTTAAGTTCTGAAAGAATGAGAGAGAAATAATGGAAAAAGTATTTAGCTAGGATTTAGAAACACTAGTTGTTTGTGGTCCTCAACTAATTTCATGACTTTTGTCCAATCGTTATATTGCCTGGAACCTCCATTTTCTTATGTATCGAATCGCACTAAAATATCTTTTGCAATACTATGAAAATAACTGATATTACAAGTAGAAATTATTACATAGTCTGCTGATCAGTTTTGCTAACATATGCAGGGACCAAGCAGGGTGGGTCATCAGTGTCTGTGTCAAAGAGAGCAGACAAAATACCTCATCACAGTTTCACCCAGCCTTCCTGGGCTCAGCACAAGAGGAACAGATCCATTTCACAGGTGCAGGTTCATATACACAAGCAAATTAAACAAGAAAAACAGATTTCCAGTGTTCTAATTTATAACAGACATAGTGATCAATGGGAATTGAATACCTGAAGTAGAAATTCCTTCATATTCTTTCTGTTCTGGAGGATTTTCTTGAGGAAGCAGATATTAACAATGTCATTTTAACATATGGAATTAAAAATATGAAGAATTATGTAGAATCATAAGTGTAACTATATTATACACTAATTAACCTGTTGCAGACATCTCATAATAGAGCTCTCGTCTTGGTGAAGGCTCCTACTCCTTGGATGGTATTTAGATGGCCATGGCCCAAAGCTCACCTTTGCGATCCTCCTTTCCTAATCTTTACTGACTTATCAAACACCATTCTGAAAGTTCAACTTGTTACTATAGCCAAGCAAATTTTGGTTAAGTCCATTGGCTGGCGAGCTACTATCACTAGATCTTTCATTTCTGAGATATGATCAAGCTAGTGTTGATTCTCCAGGTTTCTTCTCAAAGGAACATCTTACTTCCAGCTTCTTGAGGAGCAATTCATTATGCTTCCCCACCTTACTCTCTCCTCTGCTTACGTATATGATAGCAAAAAAATTTTTTTGTTCCCAGTTGGGCTGTGAAATCCTAGGAAGTAGAATGAGATATAACATCTGCGTTGGCCAATCTGTGTGTTACAGTACATTAACCATTAGTCATATATGGCTATTGAGCATTTCATATGTAGTCAATGTGACTGAAGAACTGAATTTAAATTTTATTTTTAATTTGAGTATAAATAGCCACATGTCTCTAGGGGCTACCATATTGCACAACAAAGTAGAGTGGTAGTTCCCAATGTCACTGAATCAGAAAATTTTGTAAGTGAGATCCAGACATTTGTGATTTAAAAAAAAAAAAAAAAAAAAAAAACTCCCCAGGAATTCTGATGTACAAACACCTTTGGAAGCTTCTCAAGAAAAAGTAGTAGATTTAGAATAGAGAAGCCTAATCCTACCCTTCCTTGATCTTTTACCTACTTAGTTTTGGACAAATAACTTAACTGATCTAATTTTCAGCTTCTTTTTATGTAGATGGGAAAATTTATCTTAGGGTTATTGTACAAGTAAATATGTATGATAAATGGTTAGTTCTAAATTCTTGGTCAGTCCCCAAGTTCTAAGCACAGTAAAAGATGTTGAATAAGGGACTGAATGAATGATTAAAACTGTGGAAGGAGAAAATCCCTCACAAGACATTTCTTAGTCATTCATAAGTATCATCTAATAATGATACTTACAACAAAATTTTTAACCAATTACTGTGTTGGCCAATGTGCTGAATATCTAACTCATGTTGCTCTGTGTATTAGATATTTTACAAGTATAGTGTCTAAGAATCAGGCGGGTTAATTTTTTTACCCAAGACCACATAGCTGGCAATTGGTTGGGAAGGAGGTCAAATCCATATCCTTTTGAATCCAGTATCCATGTACTTGATCAGTAAATTCCTCTTTAATTTCATAAAAGCATTAGCTCTTCTTCTATGGGAAATCTAAAGGAGAGCAGTAGAAGGAACAGCACTTCAAGACTTCAGCTGCTCATACCCTGAACTGATTTGAAGTCACCACCAAAGTGAAGCAGAAAGGTTTGAGAGCAGAGAGGTTTGACAGGAACCACAAACTGCATATGAGTTTAGGGTAGGGTACCAATAAGGTCTGGAGGTGAGCACTAGGCTATGGAGCCTCCAAGCACCTGAGCACATCAGCCCAAGATAACTTCCCTGCCTAGTTCTTAGCTTTAGTTAAGATATCTGAAGCCTAACGAATGCCATAATGGAGTTTCTTGAAAGTGTTAAGTTAGGTACCAAACTTTCTTAAAGCTCAAACTCTCAATTTTGACATGAGATATTTTACATAATTTTGTTTTGTTCCTTCTCAAAATGTCCAGTTTCCTCCATCAGTATCTATATGCTATAGATAAAGCAGTGACCAAATATAGACTAAAGCTCATATTTCAATTTTAAGGAAAAATACAATAGTCACAACAAGTAAATACAATATATATTATCTCAAAGGTAATAAGCTGGTGATAATAAAAATATTTAATAACTAATGCAGATATAGAAAAATCAAAGCCTAAAAAAATTTAGTTATTCACTAAATTAACTGCTCACCACATGATACAAGTCATAGTATTAATTCTTCATAAAATCATTCTTACTTCAAAATCATTTGTTTATTTTAGAAATTGGTTGTCTCTCTTGACTGATTCAGCTGTTATTAGCTAAATGACACCTTTTTGGTGCCACATTTTGACATAGATTTTGACAGGAAAATTACATAAATATTTTTCATGAACAATCTTTGTTAAATTGATAGCCATTAGGTAATTTTTAGCCTCAATAAGTAAAAAAAAGTTTTTATTTTTTTAACAAAGATGGTATTAATGATAGTGCTGAATCCTTTGAGTTTCTCCTGAACAACAGGTAACATTCAAAATGATTTTTTAACTGTCTTTGAATATATTAAAATCTAAGGTAGTATTAACCTTTTTGTTGTGCCTAAGTGAAGAAAATCATTTATTAGATTAAGTGATGAAGTTTATTTATTAGAATACCATATTTAATTATTTGCCTCAATTTTATTAAATTATTTTTCAGTACTAATAGAGCTTTATAGACATCATTGGGCCAACATTCAGGACTCAATTAATTAAAAGAAATAAAAAGTTTTATTAATTCTTTTATGTTTGTCATCTTACAAGCACATTTTATAATTTATTAAGCAATCTGAGCATCTAGGAATTATTTAGTTTTGTTTCAAATGGTATGTCATGTTTCTTCATTTTAACAGTTTCACTTTTCGTTTATGGATTCTTTGTTTTGATTTATAAATTTAGTTGCTTTAACTGTTTATTGAATTAATCTGCCAGCTTTATTATTAATATGTTTGTCTGGACTCTTAGAATAGCTACCTAAGTGTACCTGCCTCCACCCTTGTACTGTCTTAGTTAAGTTCTCAAAAATTCATTTTACCAGTTCAGTACTGAAGTGACCACATTACTATTTTCTTTTTAATTGAGATTCATTCATATCACTTGGTAACTAATATAATAGTAATTGTGCTAAGAAGCAAGATTAATAATAAAAGTTATCATGTCATTGGTTTATGCTGATTTTCTTAGGATGCCGCAGAGATCACTTGGGGAATTGCATTCCCATCATGGTGGCATCTGCAAAACACTCCGTTGGCCTAAGTCATGATTAGTTGCAAGGCTGCTCTAAGGATTGATTATGGAACACTGTTCTTTAGGTGAAGCACCAGTTCATCATTATCTTTGAATTATGTGTGACTAATACCTCTGAGTTTAGATGAATCTTCTGCATCTAGAGGAGAGAAAAAAATGACATTAATAATAAACTACTAGTGTAGAAATTTTTCTGATACTGTGCAAAATCAGAAAAGCCTGGAATTGTACTGCTTTTTGGTGATGTGGAAGAGTTAGTACAAAATAAAGACAAATAATTTGTATTTTAGGGAATAAAACTAATTGTTTATTTCAATCAAAAATACAAGTGACTTATTATTGCTGGTAACATAAAGGTTAATTACAAATGATACTCAAAAGTTTATCATTAAAAATTGAAAGTGCTAAGCATTTGCTATTTTTATCAGAAAGACACTCATGTCCTGTTTAAAATTTAAGATTCAGGTAAATAAGATTGCATTTATCAAAAAAGAAAATGTCTTTAAAAGGACATGAATTAATTTTACATGATGAAGCATTCAAAGAAAAAGAAAACTTGGGAAAGGTTTTTAATCACAGTGACTATGAGCCCTACTGGAGAGGATCCTCAAGGCACCCTCTTTCAGATGAACTTTTTATCTGTCTTAAAGGTCCCATAACATATTGCCTTACATATGTTTGGTGTCTTAAAGGATTTCACAGCCCTACCCTAATTTTGTTCTTTGACTATAACATATTTCTTAAATTCAGAATCGTTCATCTTCTGGAGAAGGTGGGAATTAGATATAGTTATGTTTTTGAACCCAGCAATTCTTTGCTTCTTTAGACTTAACTTTTTCTTTAGCTCATGTCTCTCCTCTCATGTTTATTATGGCAGTGAGAGAAAGGTGGTACTTTCAGTAAACTTTCTGGAAGATTACAGGTCAGCTACATCAACCAGTTCTTTAGATAGGTGTCTTACTTTTCACATTGCTGCAGGTGACAGTGTTGCCAAACTTTCTACTGCTTAGTAGCATGCAACTTCTGGTACCCAAATCTCTTCTAGTTACTCTTGCTTGATGACAACAGCAAACCTAGTGACATTAAGCAACCATCATTTTATTTATAATCATGGATTGTGTAGGTCAGGATCAGAAATATTACTGCAGGGATAGGTTGTTTCTACCCTGTGATGTCTAGGGCTTCAGACTGAAGATTCAATGGCCAGGGATGACCTAGTAACTGAGAGCTGGAGTCATCTGAGTGTTTGCTTACTCACACGCATGGTGGATTTTATGCCTATCAACTGTGACCTCATATCTACATATGAACACCTAAAAATGACCACTCTGTATGTCTGATTAAGCTTTCTCATGCATATTAACAGAGCTCCAGAAGTGAGAATCTCAAGAGAATGAGCGGGAAGCTTAATTACCTTTTGAGACCTAGCTTCAGAGGTTATACAGCATTACTTTACTGTTACAAGCCCAAGCAGTTTTAAGAGGAAAGAATATAAATCTCACCTATCTTTGAAAGAGGAATGGCATATTTATGGGTGCATGCATGATGAGAAATAGTTTTGTGGTTGGCTTTGGAAAATATAATCAGCAACAATAGCATTTCCAAGCTAAATGTACCACAATTTTGACAGTTAAATAGGAATCCATCCAAAAGAGGTGGCATACATAAATCATATATATTTGAGAAGAGTTTACAGGAGACTGCAAATGAGTGTGGAGAGTGTAGTGCGATTGTGGTTAGCAGTGACTCAATCCAAGGCAGGACACTGTTGTGACTCTTAAGTTTGAGGCAGCATAACTGGTTTTGAATCATACTATATACATTATTTCATGTCTTGCTCCTTTTTTCAGCAGTGTATTTGTAAGATTCATCTATCTTCTTGCATGTAGCTAAAATTCATTCATTTTCATTACTGTATATAATTCTTTTATGAATACACCACAGTTTATCCTATTGGACTTTTTTTCTAGTTTCGGTCATTGTGAACAATGTTACTCTAAACATTTTTGAACATTTATCCTGGTGCACACATGTATTTCTAGGATATATATCATGAGTAGAATGACTGCATCATAGATCATGTGCATCTTCAGCTTTACTGGATAATGCCAAAACATTTTCCAGTGTAATAGAATCAATTTATAATACCACCAACAGTGAATAAGAGAATCTTTTGGTTAATGTCCTTGATAACACTTGGTATTGTCAGACTTCTCTATTTTATCTGTTTACCACTCCTGTTTGTCTATAGTGGTGTGGTTTGATATATATATATTTTTTGCTGATTACTAATGAGATTGCGCATTTGAAAATGTTTATTGACCATTTGTACTTTCTCTTTATAAAAGTAATAGTTCAGATCTTCTGCTTAATATTCTATTGAGTTTTCTATCCTATTCTTGATGGATTTTTTTTTTTCAGATGTCTTTATATATTCTGAGACAAGCCCTTTGCCAGGAATATGTGTTGCAATATCATTTCTTTTTTTACTTAAGATGTCAATCTTTGATCATATGGTTATCTTTTTCTTTATTGCTTAAGCAATTTTTCCTTAATACTAGGTTATGATATTTTCTTATGTGACCTTCTGAAAGCATTATAGTTTTTCCTTTTTTATTTAGGTCTACAAACTGTCTGAAGTTAATATTTTTGTTTCATGTGTAGGAAACATCCAATTTTATTTATTTCCTTATGAATATGCAGTTTTCCAAAGCACTTATTGAAAGAGATGTATTTTCCCCATTGCTCTGTATTTTCATAAGAGAAGCCATCTCACATTTGCTGTAACAACTGATATACTTGGTTTTACTTCTTTTATTTTACTTTATGTTCATTATATAAGTTTTTCTTCTTGCTCATTTTCTTTTATTTTGGATTTAGTAAATTTTTATTCAACATTTCTCCCTTTTTATTATGGAAGATTTGTGTTCTTCCACACCCCTGTGTTTACCCCTCATTTCCTGAAACTAAAATATCTACATCTACATTTATAAATCTCTAGTATTATAAAAACAGAATCTCAATTGTTTTCCATATCTATATTCCCTGTTTCTCTTGCTTTATTTCACACTGTATTAAGTAAGATGAATGTTTCAGTGTATTTTCCTTCCTGAACCTATAGCTTAGTCCAGGATAAAAGTTTGAAAGTTTTAAGATTTCATCCTTGTCTCCTACTTCCTGACTACCTATATTTGTTAAGATAATTTAGAAATTTTAATAACAAGTAATTATCAAGTTTTCTCTTTCAATATGACTATATTACTTCCCTTCTTTAGAATTTTTATTATACATTTACAGACTATCATCCATTTATAAACACACACACACTCAGAGAGGTTAATAACCACTTTTACCCATATTGATTCTCTGGTCTCTTTTATTTCTTATTTTGTTAGAACACTTTTGGGCATGTTTTTATCAAATCTATTCTCCAAATATTTGAATATCTACAAATTATTTACTTTCAATAAAATAAATGATAAATGACATTCTGATTGGGTATCAGACTATAGTGTAGTAATTCTTTTCTCTTTCATCTGTAGAGGTTATTCTTCTTCAAGATTTTGTTGTTTCAGATGAAATGTCTGATACCACTCAATTTTTTTAATTTTACAAATAACTTGTTTTTCTGTGAGGAAAATTTTAATTTTTTTGTATCTTTTAAAAAATCTTTATCTTTAGAGTTCAAGTATTTTACCAAAATATGTAAACGTGTATATCATTGTTTTATCAGTCTTGCCTGGAACATGATGAGGACTTTAAATTAGAATATTTAAATGTTCTTGAGCAAGATTTTCTTATATCGGTTTTTTTCTTCTCTAAGTTATATAGTTAAATCTTCTGCATTTTTCCTTCCAATCCATTATCTTCCATTACCATCATTTCCTTATATTTTGTTACATATTTGGTCATATATTTCTCCTTGTTCTTCCAAAACAGTAACTGTCTTAAAAGTGCCCACCTTCTCTTTTTCTTCTTCTGAATTATTTTCTAATTTGAAAATGTATATTATATGTATATATATATATACATATATATACATATAATATACACATATATACATATACACATATACATATAATATACCTTTTCAACACACATATTTACATTTTTTGGGTGGTGTGAATATTGAATTTCTACTCTCAACATATTTCAATTTGCTTGTTTTGTCTTATAGAATTTTGTGAATCTAAAAGCCTTCCTCTTGTTTTCATCCATGCAACCTTTCAGTGTTCCTGATAGTATAACATTTTCAAGAAGTTTGGAGGTCTCTCATTAACAAGATAATGTCTCATTAAACAAGAAGCTCTTCATAGGTCTTTCTAATGTAATCCAATCTCTATTCCTGGCTTCTATTTAGATGGTTGAGAGGAATTCATGAGTCACATGCCTAATCTCTTCAGAGAGCCTTCTGTACTACTGAAGACTTTGATTTACTGGTCTTTCCAAGCCACTAGCAAAATGTTGTTGAGCTATATCCTTTGCTTTCTTTCCAGAGCACACATTCCTGACAATGAATCTTCTACTTTTTTTATCTTTTGCAATCTGAATAGGTTGACAGTGTTCCAAATCATGAAGTCCTGGTTCCTTTCTGCTTAACAGTTCTTCAGTCCTTTGCTTTGAAATATAACCAGATAAATACCCAATTTCATTGCTTACAGGTTCTGCTTTCCACATTGTTATATTCAGTTAAGTTTCTGCTACTAAATAATGAGGATCTTCCTTTTTCCAGTTTCTAAAAACATGTTCCTCATTTTTTTTTCTGATTCCTCACTAGCAATATCTTTAATGCTCATATTTCTACCAACAGTCTGTTTATAACGATTTATGTGTTCACTAAGACAACATAGGTTTTCTCTAACATGCTTTTCACTTTAATCTGAGTCCTCACTAGGACTCACTAATGTCCACATTTATGTTAATAATCTGTTCAAGGCAATTTAGACTTTTTCTATCATGCTTCTCAAAATTTTTTTATCTTTTGCTCATGCCCAATTCCAAAACTACTTCCACATTTTTAGATATTTACGTAGCAGCATTATACTTCCAGGCATCAAAATCTGTATTAATTTCTTATTGCTGCAGTAACCAAATGCCACAAATTTAATAAATTTGTTGTGTTTTAAGTGACTTAAAACACAATAGTTCTGGAGGTCAGAAATCTGAAACAGCTTTCATTTGACTGACATCATGGTGTTGGCAGGTCCTTATTCCTCTAGAGACTCTAGGAGAGAATCTGTCTCCTTGCCTTTCACAGCTTTTGGGGGCCTTCTAAATTCCTTGGTTTGTTATTCTTTCCTCCATCTTCAAACTCAGCAAGTAGCATCTTCAAATTCTCTCTGACTCTTTTATTCCTACCTCCTTTATGATTGTATTGAACCATACTTAGATGTTGCAGGATAATTTTTTCATTACAACGTCCTTAAACACATATACCAATAACTTTTGCTTTATCAAGTCAGGTAACATAGTGTATTAGTCAGAGTTCTTCAGAGAAACAGAACCAGTAAGATAGATGATGACTGATTGATTGATTGATAGATTTCTCATCACTGGAAGAGGTCAGTTTTGTTTTCTTTTGTTTCTTCTAAGTCCTTAAACTGATTGCATGAGTCACATTCATGTTAAAGAGGATAATAAAAGTTTGCAGATTTAACTGTCAATCTCACATAAAATAAAAAAAACATGTAGAATAATGCTTTACCCAATATATGGCTTACTTGACACATGAAATTAACTATTGCGCACAGTAATAGATAATAAGGATTAATAGTTGAACTTCTTTGGAGGGCCATTATTCTGCCTACCACAGTGACGATCTAAAAATGAAGAATGAAAGGAGTAAAATAAGACAGAGGTGACAGGGAGGAGAGTGCATTTATAAATGGTGCTGTCAAAAAGCATTTCATACATAAAACATAATCTGCAACAGCATGGAGGTGTGGTGAAATAGATAGGAATGTGGATATCAAAAAATTGGTAAGAGACAAAGCTACAGAAGTGGCCATGACCAGCTTAGAGACATAAGGAGTTATCCTTCATAAAATATTTTGATTTTTTATCCTAAAGTGAATCACTGGGTATAGATAGCAAGATGACCCATAGTGAGTCACTGCCGCTTTTTAAGTAGGGAATAGTGAGATCATTGTGTTTGAGGAAGACCACTCTGGTACCAGTTTGAAGGCCTGACTTTCAAGAAGAATCACTAAGGGTAAGAGAAAAATGAACAGTGACTAAAAAAGCAATGACACTGAAGGGAAGGGGCTCAAGGCATAATCAATAAGATTTGGTGATGGATGAATTAAAAATGATAAATCAGTAAAAATATGCTATGAAGCATTTGAAAGATTATGTTCATCTCTAAGACAGAAATCTGATTACAAGGACAATTGATTATATTATTAGAAGATAGTGTGGCCATCTGACAGTGTTTTGTTAGACTGATGATATTTTAGGAAAATGTCATGGTCGATTCATAGGACATGATGGGGGCTTCTAATTACTGAAGACTCTCAAGGGAATATCAAAGAGTCTATAGTTAAAATTGTTTTTTTTTTTTTTTTTGGTAGCCCCAAGGTGAAACTATAAAAGGGGGGGTGGAGATGATGAAGATCCTGAGAGTGAAGTGGAAGCAATGGAAGTCTTCCAACTGATGTAAGAAAATGTAGATAAAACTCACAGCCGTGTAGTATCTGCCATTCACTATGCACTGCCCTAGGCATATTACATATAATTTTTTAAAATCTTAATAATAATTCAACTTTGATTGAACACGATGTCAGGCTTCAACAAAATATCATTTCATCTTCATGTATAACTGATATAGTATATAGGTACTGATAGTACTGACATATTAAAGATGAAATAATTGAAGCTTAAAAAGTAAAGATCTTAACCCAAATCACGTAGTAGAGAAGAATTCAAACTTAGACCATTCAGACTCTAATAACTATTCTTTTAAGAAAAGAAAGGTAGACTCCATTTCTCTCTACTGATATGGTCTCACTTGGTGTAAGTAATGGGCCAAATAGCAGCTATGGTGTAACGTACAAAAAGTACAGCCAAGAGACTCATAATTGCATCTTCAAAACAATGGCTAGCTGTGTGACCTTGAACAAGTACCTTACTCTCTGTGTCCTGTTTTCCTCATCTGAAAATTAGGGATATGTTTTTCATCAACTGACCCATTGAACAGTACAGCAAATTGTTTACTCTTTTATTATTTCTTTTACTGTTTCCCTCTGCAGAAGTGTGAGGCTGATTCCCCTTTTTCCTATCTCACATTCCATATTCCACCAAGTCTGTGGTACAATTTGGTTTGCAAAATATCAGACAATTAAGACCTCTAAAGTCCCTTCCAGATCATTAAGTCTACTAATGCGTCACAGCTGACCTTTGCTTTTTTTAAAACTGTAAATATATTCAGCTGTGAAAGAGAATTGATGTTTACAGAAACACTTCTGAAAGAGCATTTCATTTTGTACAAGGGAGAAATCCCACTGAAAGTAAAATAATAATAATAATAATAATAACAACAACAACAACAACAACAACAACAACAACAACAACAATAATAATAATAATAAGGCTAGGTGGAATTTCTTCTCTATGGGAGTGTTTGTTTAAAGAAATGCTAAGTATATTAAGGACAGTGAAATGTAGACAATATAGATTCATTCCAGAACTTCAAGACATCTTCATACTCTGGAATTATAGAGAGTGTATAAAAATTAAGGTTTCCTGGAGTGAACCCAGAAAAAGTAATTCGATGTTCACAAAACTCTGTAGTCCTGCATCCCCCCAAAACAAATTATTTTCCTTAGAAATGTAATTTAATTTAACGGCTGCCTACAGTAACATGGAAGTAGCAGGAGGGCTTTTAAAGGTAAACATTGAAGTACAGAAAGCTATTGTACAAGGGACTCACACTCTGTGACAAGCTGAAAAGCAATATCTTCCTTCAGTAGAAGTGTATGACAGGGTTTGGGGCTGTAAAAACGATTGAAGTTCCTTATAATTGGGAAATTGCCTCTTTCACACAGTCCATCACTCACTCACTTGGCTGTACTTAATGGAAGATGCTGATGGAAAGCCATAAAGGTGTCACTGGGGTGATATTCCATTTAAAATCACCCCCAAACAGACAGTGTGAGCTTTCCAAGGGGAGGCATAACCATTGGGCTGGAAGCAGGCAGGATTATAGAGCAGAACCTAACAACACAAGAGAGAGTTGTACAACCCAGTAACTGAGGAATGAGGCTCGATGGAGTGTAGTGTCATTGCTGCTTGCAGATGGATTTTGTGTCCCTCTTCCAATGCCTTTCTACGCCCTGCCTACTCCCTGGAGACAGAAAGCAGAATATGGAAGCAAATGTGTTACTTGTATCTGATTGAGAATTTTTGGGAGCGAAAATGAGTAGGGAAAAAAAAAAAAGTCCTCGTGTAATGCCTTGAAAAGTAGATTAGAAAACAGGAGAACAACTGTGTGTGGCGTCTCACAAATGACCCCCATTTTGTCATCAATGAGGGAATTGCAGTAGATGATGTAAAAGTCAGCTCTGAAAGTTTATTTCTGTGGATTAATTATTGTTCCTTTTAGTTGGATAGAAGGATTTAAGGGATAAAATAAAAGTGAATATATAGGAATTGGCAGGTCCTTTTAAGAAATGAGAGAAAATTGACCTAAGTCAATTATGGTGAGTGGTGATAACATGGCATTGTACATACAGACTAACTCTTATCCGTACCCCCCGCCCCACTGTCCTCCTTCTATCAGCTGCCCATCACTATTCATTGCCTCAATCATTACAAATTTCCCCATAGATTTCTTTGTCTCTATTCATATTGTCTTCTAATTCATTTCTACACTGCAACTAGAGAGATAATCCCCCAAATGGCAAAACTGCTCATGTCATACCTTTGCTCAGAAATCATAAATTGTTCACTGTTGGCCTCAAAATAAAATCCAAACCCCTGAGCATGTTGCACAAATCTTTTTGTGATATCACCTCAAGGGAGTGCCACTAGTGGCAGGAAGATTGCAAGAATTGGGGGTTGTTTATCTGAGGTACTCTCAGAAATGTTCTTGAGAGAGAAAACAGGAGTCCTATACAAAAGGAAGTGCCTAGAAGCTAGTAAAAATGCCTAGCATCAAATATGAAGAGTTGAGGAAAAAGCATAAGGCCCAGAAAAAAAGTTAGAAAGGTGTGAAGCAAAACAGAACAGGTGCAAAGAATGTATGGCAAGGAAACTTCAAGAGGACAGTCATATAAGGTGAGGGTGAAGCCCTTCATTTGTGTGTTGCCTCTTGTCTGTTGTGGGACAGAGTGAGAATGTAAGGGAGTCAGGGAAGACTCAACACTGTACCCCTTTCCAGCCTCACTGCTACTGGCCCTCATATATTCAGAGGAGACTGAAAAATAATTCATGCTCTTTTGCATGACTATGCTCACACTGTTCTCATTCTGCAATACACTTTTTTCTTCTGCCTGACACTCTTTTTCAACCTTCAAGACATGACATAGATTTCAGAAACTGAATGGACCTTTCTATGGGACCTGACATAATTAATTGTTCCTTTACTGTGTCTCCATAAGACCTTGTACATACCTAAGAGATCACATATTACATACCATTATTATTTGTTAATGTAGCTGTCTCCACACTAGAATGTGAGTTTCTGAAATTTAAGTGTTGGCATTATTTAATACACTAAATATAGGAAGGAGAGACTGAGAGAGATATCAAGACCCATTAAACACATCCTCTCATAGATTGAACGTGAAGGACTGAAATAAAGCTCTACCTTAAATATTATTATTATTTTTCTCACTTCAAATAAACTCAGAGAATTTTTCTTCTGATTTAAATTAGCTATACCAAAAATCTTTTTACCTACCCATGAGAGGGAGACTTGCATAGGAGAAAATATGAGGCAACTAAAGGACTTTAGATGAAAATACTAAAGATATGGAATAAATAGCAACTTGCTTCTGGCACTACATATAAAGTTAAATGGTTTTAAGCTGTCTTCCAGAGAGAGATGACTTATCTTGCCTTGTGGGAGTGTGAGTACCAAGTAAAGGGAACAGGTTTTGGAGCCAGTACTGCTCATATCACAACAATACTTCCTTTTGGATGAGAGGCTACATATGTAGAAAGCTGGATTTGGGAAGAGAAAGCATTTCAAAAGACATGAATATCAAAAATCTTAAATTGATTTTTTTTTTTATTGCTCCATTATATTTCTGGTATGAGGAGAACATTTCACTATGAAGAAAGGTTCAATATAAGTAAATTCACTTCAACAGATATGTATTGGATTTCCACTGGGAAAAAAATTACTGTGCTAAATTTGAATTATAAAGGATACATGGAGTTCTGTATCAATGAACAAATGATTTAGCTTTGGAGCCAGATATATCTGGGTTCATAATCCAGTGTTCCATTATTCTGTATAACATATTTGGTGTTATAAAAATTAAAAGACTGAAGTATGAATGGGTTAGAATGATTCCAGACGAAAGTGAACAGAATACCCATCTAAAAGTGGCATAAACCACATGATAACAAAATGTCTCACATATCACAGAAATCAAGAGAAAAGGTGGTACGAGGATTAATGCTATTATGACCCTATGAAGTCAGTAAGGACCATGCCTTTCACCGTGTTGGTTGTTGAATTTTGTCACTCCAATAAGATATGTTGAAGTCCTGTCTTCCAGTACCTAAGAATATGACTTTATGTGGATATAGAGTCTTAACAGAGGTAATTAAGTTAAAGTGTCCTTATCAAAAGGAGAAATTTGGATACAGAGATGGACATGCACAGAGGGAAGATGATGTGAACAAACACTTTGTCGAGACACAGGGTTGAAGTGATGTATCTACAAGTCAAAGAACACCAAATGTGGTCAACAAATCAATAGAGGCTTAGAGACCAGCAAGGAAGGGTTCCCTGTAGGTTTCAGAGGGTGCGTAGCCCTGCTGATACCTTGATTTCAGATTTCTAGACTCCAGAATTGTGAAGCAATATGTTTCTGTTGTGTTAAGCCCCATAGTTTATGGTACTTTGTTATGCAACCCATAACTAGGAAACTAGTACACATTGTTTCAGCTCTGCTGACCTCAACTTTCTTCTTTATGCCAGTCCCTTCACATAATCACAAAATAACTACTATAGTCCCAGGTACCATATCCTGTCCTTTTCTCCAAAAGAGAAAAGAAGGCAATTTATTCTGGTGTACCTCTTATTTAGGAAAAGAGAGAGAGAGAGAGAGAGAGAGAATGAAATGAATTTTCTTTCCTTGTAGGAAAACTTAGCCTTAGGTCCCCAAGAAGACTTATCTTCAGGTCCCATTAGTTAGGGATGACTCATATGCCCATGCTCCACATGCAAGGGTGGCTGGTAATACGAATGTCTGGAATGTTAAACCTCTATCATGAGAGGCTGACCCTACTTTCAAAGAAAAAGGAAGAAGAGAATAGCTGCTAGATAGGCAGCCAGTGCTATCTTCGATGGGTGATGACAGCTATTCACACCTCAACTTTATTCCATTTTGACATTTTACATAGACTCTTAAGTAGAATGAAATTTTGTATTAAAATAACAGCTAGCCAATCTGTTTGACCATCTACTGTGTGCTAGGCATTGCGATAGATTTCGCATATATTTCCTGTTTTAACAAGCACTCTACAAAGTACAGATAATGTTCCCATTTAACAGATGAGAAACCTGAAACAGAGCATATGATTTCTCAGTGTCACACAACTAGTAGGTTTGGAGGCCAAGAACTGATATTAGGCAGCCTGATTGGAAAAATCATAAAACAACTATCCCATGAGACAGAAAAACATGTCCCTCAATAATCAGTCTCTTTGGAAGCCTATGACAAAGTGGAAACTTTCATAAAACTAAACAAATGCCCTTGGAAATTTTTACAAACTGCCTGTAACACAGAGTTTTATAAATTCGCTCTTTATGTATAAAAAAGACCGTATTCTTCAGAGAAAAACACTTTCAGCTAAATTCAAGAAAGAATATTTAGAAACCAAATGAAAAATGTTTTCTTATCAGAGAGATAGTCTGGTATAGTGAGAAGCTCACTAATTTTAGAGTCATTGAATCCAAGCTTCATCATTTAGAAAATATATAAACTCCAGCCAGTTACCGAATTTTTCCAAACCTCATTTTCCTCATCTGTAAAACAGATAGAATTATGATTAATTTGGTGGGTGTTTTGCGCAAAAAAATGAGATGAATATATGTAAGATACCTAGCATGCTGTGTGTTGCAGAGCAGAAACTCAGTAACTAGCATTACTTATTATCCGACAAAAATTTTATTGTCTCAGTTTTCATACGTGAGCGCTGTTTTTGACATTAGCATCATGTTAAGATTTTTTTTTAAAAAAAAAGATATATACATGAGCCAATTTATTTAAAGATCAATGAATCAAATTGAAAAAAAAGGAAATCCAGGAATTGAATTTGTTTGTGTATTGGAACATTGGAACGGCCCCAGGGAAATGTCAATGCCATATTTTCAAGGTTACCAAATGGCTGCCTTTTATAATTAACATTATAGTAATTAACGTTTTCATGTGACAACAGTCTATGAAAGGTGGCAGGAAATGACCAATTTAGTCTTGTTATTTAACACATGAAAACACTGGGAATGCAGTAAAAACATTGTTGGTTGTGTCAAATCCCTCTGTGGCTTTGGTTATTCCTTCATTTGAATTTCTGAATGTTTTAGAAGTGTGGTTCTTCTTTTAAATGCTTTTGGCATATACCCCTGTACAAGATTAAGATATGACCCGGCAACCATGATTTGCTCATTAGGGGGTTAGTAGTGCCTAACTCAGAGAATTTTTGTGAGGATTAAATGAGTTTATATGTACAAATTGCTTAAAACAGTGTTTGACACATAGTGAGCATTTCATAAGAATTAGTTATTGTTACTGTTATCTTTACCATCATTATTAATATAATATTGAGAAATGAAATTATGATATAAAATTTTCTAAACAAGAAAGCAGAAGCACCCAAGTGTTTTTATTTAGAGAAATCTTTGTGAATTTCTTCATGAATATAATTTCTAGACTTAAATGAGGAAATTATTATCACCCATTATCAAAACCTTAAAACCTAAAAAGATATGAATTATTTTGCCCAAGATAGATAAGCATAATAAAACAAATGGTACATTGCTTTATTCCTTGTATTACTTTTTTTAAAATTATGATTGTATCCCAAGTCTTCTTGATGTAAAAAAAGTTATTCACTTTATAAAAATATTTTTTCTCACATAATGTTAGAAATTCTTGAATAAGTCAGAGATATTGGACATGTCTAATATTTATACATCTATTGTAAGGTAAACGCGTGACATGCCGAGAGAAGTTTTAAAAGCAAGCCTTTATTGGGAGAGGGCTCCCAGGCGAGGTTCTCTGGTCCAGAGAGGAGAGAGGCCAGAGAAGTCGTGCCCTGGGGCAGGAGGGCATAGTTTTTATAGGGTTATGTGGGGATAGGGTATAGGGTGGGGAATGTTAATTAAATGTTAGTTGAGCATCCAGATTAGGGTGCTGGCGCTGGGGCTTTAGGGTAGGCCCTTATCAGTTGGGAATTCCAGACTTCAATGTCCTGCTGGAAGGTCTGAATTCTGATATCAAGCTGGGAAGCCTCCAGGCAGGCATCTGGCTGGCCCTTCCCCCACAGACCTAACATCTATCCAGATAGATAGACAGATAGATAGATATAATTTACTATTTTATAGAAAATTTTTTCCTCATTAGATAACTTAATCCTTTAAATAAAAAGTGTATACAGTGGGACTGTAAATCCCCTTATGTTTTTTAATCTCCTAGAGATATTCACTTGCTCAATAGTCATTTAATATTGTCTCAGTTTTACATTAAAATAAATTAATTCAACAAACATTAATTAGGAAATTTTAAGAATAAATCTCTATGTTTGGCATTAAGAAAAGAAAGATAGTAAAGGCACCAGGGACCCTGCCTTCAGGAAACTCATAATCTAGGATCGATACATATATAAATAAAACTAATCATAATTAAGGAGTTAAGTACAATAAGAAGACTATAGAGGTGTGCTTATTTATGTTGTTTTGTTTGTATGTTCCTTTTTCAATGAATTTTATCCCAAGGTCTCACTTTTCTTTCCTGCCATAAAAATATATAAACAACAAACTTAGTGGTTTAACATAACACTCATTTGTTATATCAGAGTTCTGTAAATCAAAAGTCTGTGTGTGCTTGAAAGGGGCTCCTACAGTTAGGGTTAGAATCAGGGCATCTGTGAGCCAGGCTCTCATCTGAGCCCTAGGGAAGAATTCACTTCCAAGCTCGTTCAGATTGTTGGCAGAATGTAGTTCCTTGAAGCTGTAGGGCTAAGGACCTGGTTTTTTTACTGACTGTCAGTTAGTGATCTCTCTTAGCTGCAAAAGTCTGACTCTCTGCGCTGGAAATTCACAGCACAGATGTTTGCTTTCTTACATACCAGCAGAGCATGTCTTTCTGACTGTATTCTGCTTTCCTCATCTGCACTTGCTCTCTGTTTTTAAGAGTTCATGTGGTTATATTGGGCCCATCTGGATAATTCAGAATAAAATATTTTAAGGTCAGTTGATTAGGATCCTTAGTTACATCTGTAAAATCCCTTTTGCCATATAAGCTAGTATATTCACTGGAGTAGTATCTCATCATAGTCACAGCTTCCAGGAATTAGGGCAGGATATCTTTGGAGACCATGCCTTATTCTGTCTACCATGCCTTGTAATATCTGTGATAGTTTTAAAAAGTCTAACAGTGTTAAAAGACTTAGAATGGTTAAAAAAAAGTTCTATACCCTCCCTCAAAGACTTTCTTCTCTGCATTCCGTTCCTCCAAATCAAATATTTTCAATTATTTTGCTATTTCTTCTAAAATTTCTTCTATTTTTTCCTCTTTATTTTAAAAAAATATTTACTGGTAGTTGGATATTTAGTTTAAGACAAGTTGGAATACATTCATCCTCCCCTGCTTCCCCACACTAAGCACAGCTAAAAACCCTGGAAATAATATAGCAGAAAATTATAGGACTATGCAATGTGGAAGGATGGCAGACTGTCTAGAGACTCTGAGACTTAAGGAAAAGACAGTAGCCTGGCATCCCCACCCCATAAACAGAACCAGAGAAAGAGACCAGAGGGACATGTTCTGATGATATAGGCAGCACCAGTGGAGATTGACAGGGAGCCTTGCTAGCATCTGGTGGCCCATGGAAAACATTTCTACCTTCACAGGTCCAAATTCCCCTACTTCCAACCTAAAGTCACCAGGCCCAGAAAATTCATCTCTTGTACTCCAGTTAGCAGAAGCAGAAATCAAATGAGAGACCAGTGGCACCAAGTGAAGAAAGCAGGCCAGAATTGTACTGAAAGGGTTCTGAATTAAATTGTCATTAGAAACACAGCCCATATATACCAACAAACAAACAAACAAACAAACAAACAAACCCTCAACCTAAAAGAAAAAGCAATTAAAAAAACCCTTAGATTAATTCAATGTTGGAATTATTTAACATGGATTTTAAAGCAGCCGTAATTAAAAAAAAAAAAATTGAAATGCGCTTGAAGCAATTCAAGAAATAAAAATATCACCAAAGAAATAGCAGATATAAAAAGGAAAAACTATGGAACTGAAAATTACAATAACCAAAATAAACTTCTACTACTCTTATTTAACATCGTATTAGAAATTTTAGCCAGCACAAGAAGGCTAAGAAAAGAAATAAGAAACATGCTGGAAAGAAAGAAATAAAATTCTCCCTATTTGCAGACGACATGATATCATTGCTTACATAGACAATACTAAGGAATATACAAAACTTTCAAAAACAGAAAACTCAGCAAGTGTATAGGGTACAATATCAACCTATAAATATCAAGTTCATTTCTACATACTAGCAAAAACATGCTGTGAACAAAAAAATATATACCATTTATGGTTATTCCCCCCAAATGAAATATTTAGGTATAAATCTTTAAAAAGATAATGAGATGTTTACTAAAACTTACTAAATGCTAATGAAATAAAGATGAACTAAATGGTGAGACATACCATATTCATGTATTAGAAGACAGGATAATAAAGATGTTAACTCTCCCCACATTGATCTTAGTTTTAACAAAATTCTCATTTAGGCCCCACCAAAGTTTTTTGTAGATATAAACAATATTAACACAAAAATTTAAATGGAAGCTAAAGGACCTGAAGTAGCTAAAACAATTTTGAAAAAGAATAAAGTGGGAAAAATAATAACATTTAAGGCTAAAATATTACATGGCTATGGTAACAACGACAAAGTGGTTTTGGCAAAAGGATAGACATAATTCTGTGGAATGAAATAGACAATGCAGAAATAGCTACATATGAGTATGGCCAACTGACTTGACAAAGATCCAAAGGTAATTCGATGGAGGAATTATAACTTTTTCAAAGAAAATAGTACCAGAGCAATTGGACATCTATAGGCAAACAAAAAATACCAACCTCTCAATTTAAAGAAAACATAAGAAAAATCTTCAGTACTTAGGGTTATGTGAACAGGTCATATTCTTGATATGAAAAGCATGCACCAGAGAATGGAAAATTGAACACTTAAATTTTTTAAAAAGTAAAAACTTCTCTGAAAAAAGACTCTTTTAAGACAATGAAAAGAAAATGAGGTACAGGCCAAGAGAAAATGCTTATAAACCACATATCAACAAAGGACCAAAATCTAGGGTGTCTAAAAAACTCTCAAAACTCAACAGTAAAAAAAAAAAAAAAAAAAAAAAATTACACAATCCAATTGAAAAATAATTGGAATAGACATTAACAGACATTTCACTGAGGAAGATATATACAGATGGAAAACAAGCACGGCAAAGATATTCAATTTCTTTAGCTATTAAAAGAAGGAAAATTAAAAATTAAAATAAAATACCACCATACAGCTATCGGAATGACTAAAATTAATAAAGAGTGATGCAGAAAACCTGGGTCACACATACAATGCTGGTGGGAATAAACTGGTATAGCTGCTGTGGAAAAGAATAAGGCCTTTACTTTAAAAACTGGGTGAAGGCTAGTTATACAGGAAATGCAAATCAAAACCACAATGAGATACCGCCTCACACTTAGAATGGCTGTTATCGAAAAAAAAAACAAGAAATAACAAGTGTTGGAGAGGATATGGGGAAAAAGGAACCTTCATACACTGCTGGAAGGAATGTAAGTTGGTACATTCACTATGGAAAACAGTATGGAGGTTCCTCAAAAAATTAAGAATAGAATTACCATATGACCCAGCAGTCCTTCTTCTAGGTATCTACCCCAAAATTTGAAAGCATTTATTCAGAAAGATATATGTACTCCTATGTTTATTGCAATATTATTCATGGTGGCCAAGACATGGAAACAACCTAAATGTCCTTCAGTGGATAATTAGATAAAGAAGATATGGCATATATACACATACATATATATATATATACACACATATATATACATATATATACATATATGTGTATACACACACACACACACACACACACAATGGAATATTTGCCATAAGAAAGGATGAAACAACATTTGCAACAACATAGATGGATCTTGAGAGTATTATGCTAAGCAAAACATTCAGAAAAGGACAAAAACCAAATGATTTCATTCACATGTGGGATATAAAACAGAAAGCAACAAATGGACAACCAAACTTGTAGACACAGTCAATGATATGGTATTTACCAGAGGCAAAGGAATGTGAGGGGAGGATTAAGAAGGTAAAGGAGATCAAATATATGGTGACAGAGGGAGATTAGGCTGGGTGGTGAGTACACAATGCAATATACAGATGATGTATTATAGAATTGTACACTTAAACTTATATTAACTAGTGTCACCCCAATAAATCTAATTTTAAAAACTGAGTGAAGGGCACAGGGAGTTCTCTGGATGTTTTGGGGTAACTTACTGTGAATTTATTATTCCAAAACAAAATGTTTATATATTTAAATATATATATTTATATTTACTGTTATCTTCATGCCCAGATATTTTCATCTGACTTCCTACTATGGAAAATGAACATTTTAGCTTTCTCTCACTCTGCCTTTCCCTTCACCCACATTCCTCCCATTATAGTTACCACTATTATTAGTTAAATCTGTATGTAGTGTTTTCATTGTTTTGATGGGGGACCCTAAAGAGCTGGTTGGAAGTACTGTGTAGTGTACATAATCAGGCTTCTGCACTGACATGCATCACTCTAAAAACTAGCTGAAAAGTATTCCTGCCTTTATATTAGGCTTACTCAAATTTCAGTAAATGTAGGTCTTCTTTCTGTATCATGTTTTTTCCTCTGCAGAAGAATCCTTCCAGCTTCTACCAGTGATATTTAAGCCTAGCTACTAACTTTTTAAAGTTAGTTAGACAAAGAGGGCCAAGAGGGAAGATCTTACCCTTGGATACATATACTTTCACTTGATTTTTCTGTTCTAAGTACAGAGTTTTACCTCCTGAGTCGATGTCCCCAAATCCACAGCCTCTCTGTTTTAATTTTCAACAAAATATACCACCAATGTCCACTGGTAGAAGACAACATCTAGGTGGACTAAGTTCTCTTTTGTAGTCTTCCAAGGAATCCTATTGTCCGCCAGCGTGAAATCTCAAGATTTTTTTTTTAATTTGGAAAACAAAAAGAATGAAATTATTAACCCAGTCCCTATTATATCTCTGTCACTGTGTTGCCACAATATTTACACCATCTCAATTTAATCCTCTCTACTATCTTCTGAGATACATTATTCTTATTTTACGGAAGAGGAACCTTCCGTAAAGCACAAAGAGGCTGAAGTTTCCCAGTATCACACAGCTAATATAGGTTGTGTAATTAAGCATAATTTCTTACTGGAGTTCTTTACTCTTATATCAAAGTTTGTGCAAAGGTTATACTGTTCAGGCACCAACATTAGGATGTTGCTTTCATCCTTATCAGTCCATACTAAAGACTTTTTAGATGTTTCTTGACCTGAAACACTTGATCTCACCTTGCTAATTCCCTGGGGCATAGACATCATTTTCTAATTGATTAATGACAATAGTTGTTATTCTTGCTCTTTAGCTGTACTACACAAGCATTCTTTCTGTGATCTGGGGAACTTTCTGGTGGATGGTCATTAGTTGGATAAAAGACTTGACTGTTTTCAGAACCCACTAACCTTTCTCCTCTTCCCAGGCTAAGGAAATCTCTTAGCAGTGTTTACACAACTCTCTTGTGTATCTTTCAGGGACATGAGAGGCACAATCTCTATAATAAATTTAAGAGATTTTACAGAAAAAGAAGAACCATAGTCCAAAGAAGCTTCTGTTTCCCATTCTAGAAAAAATTTATGAGGGAATGAATTAGCCTGATGATTAATTTTGAAATGGGAGATAGAAAAATAAAGTGAACAGGTAAATAGTTTGATAAATTATTCTTCCACACACATACTACTTTTTAAAAAATGTGGTTACTTCAGCAAACTCTGTACGATGCCACTAATTTTTAAAAATTATGTCCTTTTGTTCTTAATTGAGGCCACTTGCAACTGTGCAATGTGGACTGCTTTTTTGAGAGTTTTGCAATCTCTGTAGTAGACTTCCTTTCCAGATGTTTCATGATGCTGTGTCATGACTGTTTTTTTCCTCTGAACTTCTTAAAATCAGCTTCCTAAAGCAAACTTCAGACTATGTTTTGTCTTTTCTTCTCTGGCTGTGATAAACTAAGAAACATGGCACCTTTCTACCCAAAGGCCAATCTCTTTCATTTCACTGTTTGTTTAGGCCCCAAATAGTAAATCCCCTAGACACTTTATCTCCTCAGGAATGAAATTATCTAAAAGATAGTAAAGAATTTGTCAGAAACTCTTCTTTGAGTTGAAAGCAGTGTGTTCAGCAGATGTTACTAGGTTCTCTTTGTGTCCTTTCTTGGTCAGGATATGTTCATTTCTGTAACTGGCCCCTGCTCTTTGTCGTGTGCACCTGCTATGATATCATCTCTGTATTTCTCCCACTAGCTTCATGAAAATGTACTCTAAGATCTAATTTGCAGATTTTCACAGTATATGCATTCTGATATAGAGTAGAACTCTGAATCGCAGCCAAAAAGTTGTATTTTTTAAATTGGGCTCATGCCTAAATTATTACAGTCCAGTCTTGAGTTTCACCCAGCAGGTCTCAGTAATCCGTATAAGATTAATGTTTGTTATCTCAGGTAATAATCCCAATTTCATAAATTAATATGTAGGTATACTTTTTCTTATCCTCTTTATACTGATACTGTTTTTATTATTGTTTTTGTTTTGTTTGTTTGTTTTTTCTTCTTTTTTTATTTTTTTTATTTTAGAATTGCCAGATACTTGATATATTTTCCTCTCTTCACATTACAACTTTATCTTAACATATTTTCACTCACTCTCTCCCAGGTTTGGTGCTGTTTAATTGACAGGTAAACTGTCTAGTAGATTGTAAATTCTCAAAGCCCACAGTGTAGAAGGAGCACCTGTAGAGATAATTTAGAGTTCCAAATTCAGTGACTTCCAATTCCCTTTTCTCAATGGACTCAGTAGGTTTATAGTAGGGCCCAGGAATAGGTATTCTGAGAAATAATTCTGATGCAGACCACCCTTTGAGAAGTACTGTCCCAGGCAAACATTCCACCTTTATTGAGATAGACTAGATCATCCAAGAACCATCATTCCAATATCTTAGGCTATTGTCCAGAAATCTAAATGATTGTCAGTACCATCTGTGTAGCCAAATGTTCAGCTCTGAGACCATTTTTCTCTTCTAAAATCTTGTGGATAGGAAGATATGTTGAAAATACCACCTAAGATCTAGAGTTCCTGTACTTCCTTTAACATTCTAGCCAATATTTCAGAAAGAATTCTGTTTTCAAACATCTTTAATCCTGATATGTCAGAAAGAGTGAGAAATGGTTATCCATCTTGCAAAAGCTAACCTTATCTTATACAAGACATATTTTGGAAAAAGAGACATCTTGTGAATGATAAGGATATTTACCTTCATCTGCATTTAAATGAATCAGTTGAAAGTCACCAACAGCTACACCAACTTATCCTTGCCTCCTGTGATCCATGGCAAGCCTTCCTTTTTACAACAGTGCTTAAAAATCATCCTTACTGGATCAGGTCTTTCCAGAATATTTAAAATCTCTAATTCAGTGGTTCTAAACCAGGTGCAGTTTTGACCCAGGGGGGCATTCGGCAATGTCTGGAGACATTTGTGATTGTCATGAGTGGAGAGTGGGTAGCTACTGGTCTCTAGTGAGTAGAAGCCAAAGATGATGTTAAACGTTTACAATGCACAGACCAGCACCTCCTGCCCCCAAAAGAAAATAAATGTAAATGGTGCTGTTATGGAGAACTCCTGCTCTATGTAAAATAAGCTTCATACCTGCCATGGATACACAATAACTAACATGCTCTTTAACTATTTTTGTTGCTTATTAAATATTTACATCCCATTAGATCAGTGTCATAACTTTTCAAACTTCATTCTAATGACTCAGTTTTTGGCTGTCTTATGTAATCTTTTATTTCATACATGCTCCTTTTTTCTCACTTTTCTTTATTAGAAGCATTATCGTGGACATCTATGTTTTTGTACATCCAATAACTCTTGCTCTGGGGGAACAGCATCTCCACTGCTCCAACCAGGTGGTTCTTATAAGTCTGCCAGTCATGAGCTCCTTGGTCTCCTGATACATGGATGATCATGGGGCCTAAAGCTAGACCAGTCTGTCTTTTTTCTACTGAAAATGACAAACGTATACACTTTATTGAAGATACACAAGAGTACAAGATATAACTGGCTCATCCAGTGGCTGCACTCAAAGTTCACATGTTTCTGCTGCTACAAGCTGCACTGATTCCTCTGTGAACTACCCAGAATCCTTCCACTGAACACTTTTTCCTTATTTAAAATTATAAGAGACCTATAGTGTTGCTAGTAGTCAAAGAACCTATAAGATATCCTTTTTTTTTTTTTTTTTTTTTTTTTAACACCTACAGCACCTGGTATTCCTAGGTGTATCCCTATGGATATACTTTTATCACTGACCTGCAGACTTGGAGAAGTAGTATTCTATTGTTTCACCTCTTTTGGGGAGAAGAAACCAGCTTGAATTTATTTGCAATTAGTTGGGGCTTACCTCCAGGGTATGCTTCCCTCAAAGCTCTGAAGTGTTTGCCTCAACATCCACTCAGAAAACAGGATATTTTACAGGGGCGCTACTCAAAAGTTGGTCTGCCTTCCAGCAGCATCAGCAAGACTGCGCCTTGTTAGAAATGCAAATGAGGGGCATCTCAGGATTGCAGCGGCGCTCAAGGTTCAGCATGTGTAAAAGGCACCAGAAAAACTTGTTAGAATAAAGATCCCTGGGTTGCACTCCAGAGATTCAGTAGGTCTGGGTTGGGGCCCAAGGATTTGTTTTTCTAATAAGTCCCAAGGTCATGCTACTATTGCTACTGTTCTTCAGACCATATTTAGAGCAGCTCAGTGAGAACTTGTCACTTTTTCTGCTTTTAACCTTTATCTCATCTGACTTAAAGCTCAGTTGCTTTCAGTTGCAAATAACAGAAACTGCTTCAAACTGGCTTAAATAACAAAGGGAATTTATTTCCTCATACAAATTGTAGTTTAGAGGATTGAGGGCTTCAGCTGTAGCCCAATTACTTTGCCAACTACCTGATCCTTTCCAAGTAAATGACCTCTTTTTGAATATTTCTGAAAACTATGACTGTACTTACAAACTGATTACCACTCCTCAAATTTATCTCTTGCCTTATCCACATGGCATTTTTAGTACATTTTAGGCCCTCAATAAATAATAAATGTTAATATCTGTCCTTCCTCCTCCTTTGAAGATATCTATTATCTCTACCTGAAGCAATTTATTTTTCCTACTCTCACATCCCTTCCCTGTACCAGGATGTTCAAAATGCCAGGTTCACCTATGTGCTTGGTAGAGAGTGGAGAACAAAACAATTACAGTCCCTGCTTTAAAAAGCTTTAAAATCCAGCCTAGATGACTTTCTAAGAAGTTTTCTTCACCTTCTTCCTCTACACTTTCACCCCAAAATGATGTAGGAATCCTTGCTATTCCTATCTTTCCTCTAATACAACATAACAGATTATACTATGCATACGTAATAAAAAGAAAAATATGAATTATTGTGCGAAGTTGACGTTAAGTGGAGCCATTTTAGAATGGAGCCAAAGCAGCCACTTCAGAGGAACTGCCTTGCACGTCTTGCTCCTTGAACCTTTGGAATGTCTGAACTGGGCAAAATAACCTTTGGACTGGGCTGTAGCAACATTGTCTTCCAAACAACTGTTTGCGGAGCTAACAGGAAAGTAGACATCCTGACCACAAGGACTCTCTCTATGAAGATGGAATCTGTAACCAGCCACGTATAGCTAAAGAGTAACTCAGCCTGTTGTCACCAAAGGAAATTTCTTCTATTCGTGTAATTATTTTCCTTTCTCTTTCAAACCCCTTGCCCTCGCCCTGTAATTGGGACACTATTTAGGTTTCTGCTCGAATCTGTACTGTACAACTTGCAATTCATTTTGATCCCAAATGAACACTTCTTGCTTCTATTTTGGCTTTTTAATTTTTAGGTTAGCAGTATAAAATATATTCGATCAAGTAGAAAGAGATAATTGGGGGAATATGACAATGTGGTTATAAAGACCATGGATTTTGTAACTTGGATTGTAACCGGGGGAGGGGGGGCAAGGGGCAACTGAGTCCGGGACTCTTGCTGCCTATCTTGCTCAGCTAATAGACTGACACAGGAATTGGGCTCTTTTGAATAAGTGTTTATTATCATAGCACCCATGATCTGTGAATCCAGAAAGTTAACACCTTCAAAAACTACCTTTCTTTCTCAGTCCAATTTAGGGCATTTAAGGGAAAATCTGGGCATTACTCCAGAGGCTGCATGACTGTGTGTGTGTGTGTGTGTGTGTGTGTGTGTGTGTGTGTGTGTGTGTGTGTGTGTTGGGGAGGGGGGATCTGTTGTATTTCACAGAGCCCTCCCTCTGGCAATGTGGTCCTCTGGTGGCCTTAGAAACCCAGAAACCAAGATCGGAGTAGTCTAGAAAGAATGCTAGACCATAAGAATTGTAATTGGTAAGCATAAGGGCATTAATTATAAGTTTCAGGGCAATTTTTTTATGACAGGGGACGTTCTAAGTTCTGGGTCAAGCTGCAGGGGACAATCTATTGTTAAGCTATAGAGTCAGGAAAGTTGAGGCCAGAGTCACTGTGAGGCCTCTCCTATGGGGGTCTAACCAGGCCCTTCTTCAGGATCAGGATCCAGTCAGTTGATCTGAATAAGATACTCTCATTTTGAAATATGAAACAAACAGGGTAATAAAGATTGGGAAAACATAAAAATCCTATATAAGAAATTATACTGTGTTTTTTATTAAATCCAAATTTTGAAATATCTCCTGGTGTCTTGCAAAATAAACAACATCGTACTCTTTTTTAGTAATACTCTTCTGCCTTCAGATAGTCAACTGTATTGACTGTTATTTTTCTACATAAGCAAAAAGTAAAGCCATGAGGGCCTGGATTGGATGTGTCTTCAGTTGAATAAATCCTCTGAAGAGTAGAGAGTTGATTTATAACTCCATTTGAGGCATTTGCTTTACTGATGGTCTTTTCTCCTTCCATCCAGCTTGGTAAA
This sequence comes from Eidolon dupreanum, assembly GCA_028627145.1. Lineage (NCBI taxonomy): Eukaryota > Metazoa > Chordata > Mammalia > Chiroptera > Pteropodidae > Eidolon > Eidolon dupreanum. The sequence continues at coordinate 50,119,734 of CM053510.1, read as the reverse complement.
GTGTTGTCAAAGAAAACAAATGACTCAGATTTTGTGTGTTGTGTCAGTGTCTAGTTTACCTGGAGTCCTTCATGTTCTTCCCTTGTGCATATCTAACAATGGCCTTTCAAGGTCAGAGAAAGGGTGTGCACACACTGCTGAGCAAATGGAAAATTAGAAAAGCTTGTGGGGAAAGGTCAGCAAAGGGGATGCTGTCCCCAGCCCCCACCTCAGCTTGCTTTTAGGTTTCTCTTTCTTGTCCTTTTATTAGCTCAGGCGTTGACAAAGCCAAAATGACTTGTAATGGTGGCATTTTAATGTGTTGCTATAAACAGTAATGATGGAGATTATGATCTGGTGAATTTGTCAAGGGTCAAGAAAGTACCAAGACTGGGGAGATGGGCAGATGACAAGTAAAGGAAAGCAGCAAGACACCCTTTGAGATATTTATATAGGAGAGGGTAAATATTATGTGAGACCAAAAGTTCTTACAATTTTTGGACATCTAAGAAAAAACACAAAAAAGAAGTGTAAAAAATTATTTAGAAAATGACAAAAGAAATGGGAAAAAATACATAAAACTGCTGACAGATACTACAGACATCGCAAAATCTAGAATAAATAACAATATTCTCATTAATAAACTAACTCTCCCACTGCTTTACTTTTTTTCCTCATGTGTATGTCCAATTCCTCTTGCCATAAAGCACTTTTACATAGCAAGTAACTCTGATTCCGCATGTTCTGGAGTGTAAGGGGGCAATAGACTTAACCAATGCAGTTAAAATATGATTGCAAATTTTACAAAGGCATATCAACAAATTGGTGGTGTTCCTGGAAGGTAGCCTGAAAGGGACCTGCTATAGACTGAAAGTTTGTATTTCCCCAAAATTCATATGTTAAATCTTGACTCCCAGTGTGATGGTATTAGAAGCTGGGGCCTTTGGGAGGCGCTTAGGTCATGAGGGTGGAGCCTGCATGAATGAGGTTAATGGCCCTATGAAAAAGACTCCAGAGAGCTCCTTTGCCCCTTTCGGCATGTGAAGACACTTATAAAAACAGCTATGAACCAGGAAGCAGGCTCTCACCAGACACCAAATCTGCTGGCACCCTGATCTTGGACTTTCTAACATCTAGAACGATGAGAAAATTTTCTGTTGTTTATAAGCCACAGAGTTTGTGGCAGTTTGTTATAGCAGCCTGGACAGACTAAGATAGGGTCCAAGCAAGCAAGTGGCTCTAAAGCAGAAGGTCCATTAGCTTCACAGTAAATCCATCTTGTGTGCTGTGTACACTTGGCTAGAAACTTGACTGTTAAATTTCAGTGAATATTTCGAGATCCTGTGCTAGAAAAATTGGAGAGATTGATGAGGCACATGACAATGTGCAAGTGAACCTATTTATATGCTTTCATCTTAGAATTTTGAACTTTGCGAATATATTACCTATTCTTAAATAATTTTTAAATAAAAATGTATAAAGAAACCTCTGAGATATGGTTTCTACTTTGATAAGCTTCTTCAAATTATGTTGAGGCCAAAGAAGAGAAAAAAAAAAATTGAGAGGTTTGAGAACTCTCGGGAATCTAACAGGGGTACAGACTCTAGTTCCTGTGAAAGTTTCTGGGCATCTCGTCTCAGGCTTTGTTCTGAGCCAAAGGGAAGAGAGATGAGGCCAAACAGTATAGAAGGGTAGTCAAGAGGGGCCATTGTGGCCTCAGGAGATGAGTTTGTTCACAGAAGTCCATTCATAAAACATTTAGAGTAAGAATAAAGGCCCCAGCCAAGCTGCCTGGTGCTAAGCAGGAGTTCAGTAATGAAGGCCATGCAAGGCCCAGCGGAATGGCTGGACCAAGATAACCAGAGATGGGTGTCTGCCTCCAAGGAGACTCTTATGTGCACCCCCGGCTTACCCCGCACGCACTGCACAGACCAGCAGTTCACCACGAGACAAACTGTGCACTCTGTAGGAAGGTAGCCTTAGGCCATACATAAGAGACCATCACACTGCATGGTAACTTCCCTTTTGCATATCTCACAATATTAAGAAATTGTGAAAGATTTAAAACTAAAATAGAGCTGTAAGATATGAAATGGAGAATCTCATGTGTGAGTCCTCAGAAGAATGGAACTTAAGAACTGAGAGACTAATTTCCCCTCTGTGTCTGATTTACCAGAAGACCAAGATTCATCTCCTGACCAGTGCATATCCACCAAGAATCTCTTTCCATACTCAAGCCAGTGAACTTACTGCTTGGGTTCTGGCTGGACTTTCCTCTCTTTGTACTCCTTGCCCATAAATACAGCCCACTCCAGATCCTCAGTGGACCTGCCTGTAGCACAATACCGTATATGTTCCCCAAATTGCAATTCCTCTAATATTCCCAAATAAATTTAATTTCTGGTAATTTGAGCTTGCCTCAGTTTTCCTGTTTATTTAGGGTGACATTATGTGAACCAGTATCAAGACTTAGACTAGTGAAAGCCACTGGTCATATTAACCTGGCTCCTTAGGGGCCTCAGCTGCCCCCTAACCACTTCCCTGCATATTGACCTGGCTCCTTACAATCTGTGACCCCCTATAATGGCCCAATATAAAGTGAAACCCAACGATCCTTGTGGAAATGATACAGCTTGAGAAAGATCCGAGTGCTCTCTCCCTAAGGCAGTTCCCAGGTTAAGCCTGAGTCTGCATGGGCCATGCCCCTGCCCTGTCTCCACAGCTCAGGCCTGCAGGTAGCTGTGGTGAAGGGAAAGTTCTGGCTCTAGGAAAACACTATGATGACCTTGCAAGTGGCTAGGCAAGGGAGCTCCCCGATCTGAGGTGGGGCAAAATCTGTAACCACATCACTTGGCCAAACTGGCTCTGCAGCATACTTTCCATAGAAGGTGAGAAGTCAAACTCATAAAATGAGGAAAATAGTAATAGCATTACAATAGTGTTTTGACATTAAAGAATTGATGCCTGTGTAGAATGTAAAGGCTTTTACATATGTTAATTGTTACAAGCAAAATAAGATAGATAAGACAGTAAAAAAATTGGTAAAAGATAAAGACTATTATCTCTGAATACAGCAAATAAGTAGCTGCAGCATTCACCAATGGCCTTGGGCAAGTCGCCTAATCATTTTTGCATAGCTTTGTCCAGATGCGGAATGGAGATAGAATTTGCATTTACCTACAATATTAATATATGTAAAGTGCTTAACCTAGCACTTGTCATATACTGAATTCTCATAGATTAATAGAACACTACTGTGTACTCTTAAATGCTCTTTAGAAGTAAGTTTAAGGGAGAGAAATCTTTATTTTTATAAATTTTGAAAATTTATTGTTTGCTTTGAAAGAGTGAGAGACCACAATGAAGGAAGTATATTGTCTGCATTTTGAACGATAGGTATTATTCTGACATAGAGAGACAAAGAGAAGTATCTCAGAATTTTCTTTTTAACCCAGGGAAGTAAAGAGGTATACTTTGCCAGCTAGCTGTCTTTCTGGAAAAGTTAGAATAATAGTCTAACCTTTCACTATAGAATATGGTAGGAAAGAGGTAGTGGGGGAGAAGGGAAAGAGGAGGTTATTTGAGGTTTTCCAGTCCCTCCAGCCGTTGGCATTTCACAACTGGGAACTTAGACGCAATGTAGAAACTTGAACCAAAGCTTTAGTTTCAGGGAGATTTCAAATAGAGGATCAAATTTCAGTTTAAGATTGTTCACTGAATCATCTGCTCTGCCTTTGACAATTGGAAATATGATAATTAACCTTTCCCAAGTCAAAATTAGGTGCGCCCACGCACATGATTTACCTAGTAATCCATGCAGAAATCCTACTCTGCCTCCCTGACTCTTACTTCACTTACATCCCCTCCCCAGAGCAATTTCGACAGCTCTCTGCAAAAAAGACCTAGCTGATAGACATATAGCCCCAATAAGTCCAGAGGTAGGAGGAATGGAAGAGGAGAAAGGAAAGGAGAGGAAAGAGGAAAGAAAGAGGAGGGAAGGAGGGGAGGAAAGAGGAGGAGAGAGAGGAGGAGGAGAAGAGGAGAAAGAGGAGAGGGAGGAAAGGAGATGGAGGGAAGGAGAGGGAGACGGAAAGAGAGACAGAGGGAAAGAGAGGGAGGGAGGCGAAAGAAAGAAAGAAAGAAAAGGCAATAAAAATGTTATTGTGTATCCCTGTGGGCCTAACCAGCACTAAAATAGTAAAGTAAGCTTCATTCAATTTCATTGGCAACAATTCTATTTAAAAAAAAAAATCTATTAAGGGTATAAATGATTAGAAAAATAGTAATAAACAGTAAAAAAATCCCTAGGGAAGTATTTAAGACAGGATACAGCAGCCCTCTGAGGAGTAAAGGAAAGAAGTTTTCTGGCTTCTCTGAGCCACATTGCAGGGTGGTGAGAGGGAATCAAGCAAGATAGATGTTCTTGCCTTGCTGGGAACTTTCTTAAAGATTATTTTGCAAGAAGAAGCTGTGGGTGGGGTGTTTGCCAGGCAAGTTTTCTAAGAAAGTGGTTCCTCAAGTCTTTAGTTTCTTGGAGGTCATGTGACAGATTATTTCCTGGTGACTAGTCTGAAGACTTTGGTACCCAAAACAACTCTCTTGTTACCCCACCCCCACCCACCCCTGTCACCTCACTATATTTCCTGTGCTTTGGGGGTTTTTCCTAAGAACAAATTTTCACTAGAATATGTCGATATAAGAACATCCAAGCCTATAGAGAATTTTTATAAGCCAAACTGAGGATACACCTAGAAGCAAGATCTTGACAGACTGAGAAAAATGATTTCCATAACGACAGTGTGCAGTTTCTTTTACACATTTGGAATTAAGGAGGGAAGGTAAGGAAGATTACACAAAAATGGGAGAAAGCAAGGTAGGGAAATCTCTAATTCCATTACAGGATAGTTAACAAGATTATGTACTTTCTTGAGGGTGGTTATTCTTATGAGGGGTCTGAAAAAGAGGCATTTCAAAGGTATGTTAACTTAGATGCAAAAAAAAAAAAAAAAAACAATGGACAAGGCTTGCTTAAGGCAAAGATAAACCTTTATAGGCCTGGGGCACAACTACCCACTATGACCTGTCCAGTTAGGAATTTATGAAGTTACTTTTGGTTAGATTTATTATAGAGTCTTTTTTTTTTTATATATATATCCACAAGAAGATGGGTAAAAGAAACACACAAAGATACCACCCTCCCAAATCTGAAATATACTTTAATGTAGGGCTAGTGCATATAGCACATCCCTTTGAAACTCAGAACAGGCCTCAATGAAAAAAAAATCATTCCTGTAATTTTTACCTATGGCCTGTGACAGTTCAGTTTACATCCTCTGTTATCCTATTATGGAAAGCTCACATTTATAGTCTTCCTCTCATTTTCTGCCAAAGCTCCAAATAATTGTTATTTTCAGTCCTCCTGGCCCATAGAATCTAAATGTGAAAGTGGAAAGAATCTTAGAGATTACCTAAGATTCTGTAACCCCCTCAAACATCATCAGAGGTATGACTTCTCAAGCAACAGAGCTCAGAGAGCTCTTTGAAGAAATGATGCTATGACCCTCTCTGGGCATGACTTCAAGAGGCAGGTGTCATAGGTGCTTTCAGACTATTAACCCAGGCTTTTTATATTCTCCTGCAAAACCTCACTGTGTTCTTCCTTTTATTAGGGCTTCTCTTGTCCTTGCCCACATATAACCTGCTCACAGGAAGTCAGGTATCAGTCACTTACAACTTAGTTTGGATTTCAGTACTAATATTCACTCTTTGTTTATGAAAGAGGAGAATTTGTCCCTTAATTGGAAGATTTTGTACACTTCCCATTTTATATGGTCTGGGAGAGAGGTTTAAGAGAAAGCCTCAAATTCACACCAGGAAAGCATTAGTTCACTTGGCACAAACATAAAAGTAGGGCTTAACTGAGGTAAAACATGGGCCAAAAAGAGTTGGGAAATTTATTCCTCCTTGTGCCCCATGTCCTGCCTTGGCATGAAAAGCCAAGTTTTTTCTAACTGTCAGCAAACTTGTCTTGACATCCTGTGCTCATGACATAGTCAGGTTCTTTTCATTTCTCTGTGAATCCCTGACTCTCTTTATGCCAGTTAGAAATCCTGCTGCCACAAAAACTAAACGTGACTCAAAAACAAAACTCCCTTTTTCCCTTTCCAAGTAACGTCTCTGCACAGCCTGTTCTTTGACTCTCCATGTGACCACAATTAATCATCTGGTCTTGTCTGCCATTAAGACTTGTAAGGTTATCCTCTGGAGTCTCTCTCAGGCTTGTTGGTGTTTGTCATCTCTTCATAGCCTTGTTCTGGGCAGAGGGCCTTGATTTTTAATCCTAAATGCTTCCCCTGGGCTTGCAAAAGTTAGTCTGAAACCAGATTATGGAATCTTCCAAGGTCTGCAGGTCTTGGCCTTCTCTTCCCCTTTAACACTCTTCTTCTAGTTGTAACATCATGCAGGCATATTATGTAGACACCTAAGTGTACACTCATATGAGTTGTGGTGTTACTAATTTAGTAATATAATATAACATAGACAGAATGATAAATAAGCACTAAATATTTCTTAGTCATCTCTGAAATGTTTCTCTACATTCACTACAATATCCTGGTCTAGCCCTTTATTATTATTATTTTTTTAACCTGGGCACTAGTTTCCTGACAAGTTTCCATGCTTCCTGTTCACCTCTAATCTCTCCATTCTATGCATTTCACTCCACTACCACTATAATCTATCAAAAATAAAGGTCTGACTATGAATGAATCCTCTGCTTGAGTGCCTTAGCACTTAAAGGGTAAAATCTAAGATCCATAGCATGGCATTCAATTCCCATATACAGCTCTACCCCAAGGCACACTTCAGGCAACAGGAATTACACACACAGTATTGTTTCTTGACCACTCTCTGCTGAGCCTCTACTCTCCCTAAGTCTTCCTCCTGTAATATCATTCCCTAGGTTCTTTCCCGAAAAACTTTTTATCCCTCAGAATTAAGCACAGAGATGCCACTTAGACATTTAATTCAGGAACATCCATTCCCACAATATCCTGTGTATAACTTATTAATAGCACTTGCCACTTTATATTTTTTTATTAAAATGTGTTGGGTTACTTTTCTATTTATAAAATGTATTTATTGCAGAAAATTTGGAAAATTCAGAAAGAAAGCCAAATGAAATAATCTAGAGAAAAAATCCACTAATATTTGGAAGTACATTTTCCAATCTTTGGTTTTATGCACAGATTTATGTTTTTAATCTCTTACTCCTTTGTACATACCACACACATATATACATACGCACTTGCTAAATCTAACATATTTTGTAATCACCTTTATGTTCAGAGAATAAGCTCCATGAGGAACAGGAAGTGTGTGTGTGTGTGTGTGTGTGTGTGTGTGTGTGTAAAATAGATATATAGAAACACTTAGGTGAGCAAATAGTATATAATAGGTTCTCAAGAATTATTTGTTGAACGAATTTAATAAGAAAAATGCAAAGAAGACAAAAAAAAAAACATGAGAACTAGAACACATGGAAAATAAAGAAATAAATCATCAAACAGTGCATTTATGACTTTTAAAGTTCTTATATACATTATATTCGATTCTCACAGTGGCCTTCTGAAATAGCTATAACAATTATTTACATATTAGGAAAAGGAAACTCAGAAAGGTTAAGTGACTTGCCCTAGGTTGTACACTTAGTAAGTGGCAAAACTAGTTTTGGGAATCTGTAAACTATATTTATCTTACTCCACGTGACTTCTGAAAAGAAAAGGCAGTGACAGGATCCCTGATGAGATCTGGGAGCTCTGAGTGATATTCCTGCTGCCTGGCATGACTCCTAGCACACACCTGATGCAAAATAATTGAACTGAGGAGTAGATATGAGAAAGAACAAACAATCAGAAGATGCGCTCCAAGATTAGGCACCTTTAGTCCACTTTTATCCACTCTCACATGTTTGGCTGATCTCCTGAGAAAGCCTCCTAATTCATCTGCTTGCTTCCAGTCTAAACCTCTTTCATTCATTTTTCATAAGTGGAAACAGATCACGTTAAATTTTTTTTTGGTTCCCTTTGCTCTGGGGAAATGTTCAAAATATTCTCCTGGCTTAAAAGGTTCTTCATGACTGGACCCACTTCATCTCTGTCTTTATTTCTCATTTCTCCTCCTCTTGTACATTTGAAACACCTCTAGAATATTCAAAAAGCTATAACATTCTTTCCCTACTGTTCCTTAATAACCACTATTTGATCCTTTACTGATTTCTGTTGACATATAACAAATTACACACATGTAGCAGCTTTATACAGTGCAGACTTACCTCACTGTTTCTCTAGATCAGAAGTCTGTCATGCTGTGGCTAGGTTATGTTCTTAAGGTTTCACTGGGCTAAAATCAAGGTATTGGCCAGGGCTGTGGCTCCCTGGATTTGTAGGTCTTCTTCCAAACTTTCTGGTTATTGGCAGAATTCAGGTCATCATGGTTATAGGGTGGTGGTCCTCATTTCCTTGTTCCCATCCTCTTCAAGGCAACAATAGGGCATGGAATCCTTTTGCTGCTTTGAATCTCTGGTTTCTACTTCACCTCCCTCTTCAGCTTTAAGGGTTCATGTGATTACATTAAGCACACTTGGATCATCAAGGATAATCTCTCTATCTTAAGATCAGCCACTTTATAAACTCAAATCTGCAAATCCCTTTGCCACATAACATTAGATATTCACAATCGTAACATTAGAGGGTGAAGGGTATGGGGTTGAATTTCTGCCCACCCCACTGATTACTCCAAGTTGGACTTGGGTATCCTTACTCATGCCCATTTATTTCTCTATTTCTAAACCATAAACTCTTTTGGGCAATGACTGTGTTTCACAAGTTAGAGATGTGTTAGAGCCAGCTTGTACCAATTAGCAAGTGACTATTATTAACTATTCAGAAAACCTACAATCTGGCTGTTAAACATGGGTATTATAAAAATTAAAAATTTAAAATCAATAAATATGTTTTCAAAAGGTAATCATCAGAACTCATCACTTCTTATATATTGTACTCCTGTTTATTCTTATCTGTTCTCTTGAGTTTATTTTTGTTGATTTGTTGCTTGTATCTCTATGGTGGAAACACTTTATTTATGTGCTACAGCACATCTCCTCCCAACTCTTTATTCAGTGATATTATGTCGGTAGCTTGAAATCGGCCATGATAGGAGTATTGATACCACAGAAATTAGCAAACACTAGCTTATGGCTCAATTTATATATTTTCTTGTCTAGACTTAAGAAAATGATGGTGAAAATCTTAATAATATAGATTAAGCATGGATGTGGGCTACAGCCATTACACAAAAACTTAAAGAAATGTTATTCTTCTATTGTTCAAAACCTATGATAAACAAAGAAGCAGCTCAAATTTGGCAAAAGAATGAAGTTACAATGTATGTCCTTATTTTGCTTCCATCTTATTGATATAAAAAATATCAAGTAATATTCATGCGTGGCCTAACATTAATTCATCAGTTGCAACCAGTTGCTGAACATACAAGAGTTTGGCAAAAATATAAAAAAATGAAAAAAAGAATTTGCAAGGAGAAATTGAGTCTATAGAATTTACATAAGAATATTGAAAAATGTGTGCTACAAATTCTTTATATCTATGTTTTATATAAAATATGTATATATGCATGCATATGTACACATACATGTTTATGTTCATTATAAAATTTGCCAGCTCACCATTGAATATCTAGAGTTTACCACAATGCCTAGCACATAGCAGGTGATTAAAAAATATTTGTTTGATGAATGAGTGAATGAATGAATGGAATACATGGTCTACATGATTGACCAGAGAACAAAGGTGGGTGGAAAGGGACGAGAAGACATAACAGAAGCAATGGGTTGAAGAGGTTGGGAGGATTCAAGGGACTATAGGTCAACAGGGTAAATGGAGAATTTCTATAAGATTTAATAGTGAGAGAATAGAGAGAAAAAAATTAAAGAATCTATGATGAGAGAAAGTATTTGAGGAGTTAGAAATAATAATAGGTAATATATATTAGGCATTAATTTTTTGTTAGGCCCTGCATTGCAAATTCACTTTAATCTTGTAATCCTCACAAAACACTCATTTATCCTCATATTATAGGTGAAGAAACTGGGTTTACTAACCTTACTAGGTTAATAAACTTGTCTCCAGATTCAGTTGCCAGTGGAAGGTAGAAGCCAGAGGTGGTCTGAACCTAAAGCCTGGACTCTGAAAAGCTACACCAAAATTGAAGTAAGAATGAGGCTATGAGTAGCTGTAATTCAAGGCATTGCTACTCACAGCATGTTAAAGGTCCAGAAGAGGCAGTACCTGGGAACTTACTTGTTAGAAAGTTGGCACTGGAGCCCCTACCCCAGATTTACTAAGTCAAAATTTGTCTTCTTCACAATTTTTTATAAGATACCTTTGGAAATTCATATGCACCTTAAATTTGAAAACTACTGGTTTATGGGGCAGATGTGCCGGGACGTGACTATACTACAGATGATACTTAAGCTATAGAAGTCAAGAAATACTGTCAGGGGTATCACAAAATCTAAGTTGCCCAGGGCAAAGCAACAGTGCTCCATCCTAGCATATAGCATATTAAAATCACCCAGAGAGCTTTATATATCAGGGCATTGGTCATTTAAAAATGATCTCATATATAGCCAGGGTGAAAAAATTGTCAGAAGCATTATGTTAGTCCTACTATTCTTAGATGTGCATGTAGCCCCCAGTTATCAAACAATGAAAAGAATGTTCATGGATCTGACCTTGCGTTTCAGAGGCCCCAGGCATCTCCTTCCCTGGGGTGTAATTGCCCCTCTGCCCCACAATAGATTCCTGGCCTTGCTCTCTGCACAGACTTGCCCTTCCACACCAAACAACAGACCCTCTGACTCTTAAGATTTCACATGTCACATGTCTTTCACTTAACAACCTCATCCCTCCTTGCCACCAAGCCACATCCTTTCTTTCTTCCAGCCCACATTTATTTCCAGCCTTAAAATGATTTTTTAATATAAGCCTTTTTTCTGCTCACATGACACCACTTCCCCTCACAAGGATCAAATTATACCACAGATCGTTGGAAACAAATTGTTCAAAATAAACAGAAGGATTTAAAGGGAGGGTATGTAATTCTTTTTGTTCAGATCAAGCATTCTCCTTTTTTAAAAACACCACTGAAGCTAGTTAGTTTTCTTTTGTCTGGGTCCTCTGTTGTGCAGCAACAATCCAAGGCCCAGAAAAGAAAGAGAGCTCCCTCCCACGTGTGCTGCGTTTTCTCCAGAATAGACTGTTCTTGAGTACTGCTGAGCTGCAGCAGTCGGCTCATGCTAGCCAGCTCTCAAAGCAGGTCCCAGAAGAAAATGGGGAGCAGGGCAAATTGATGCTTACAGTTTTCTCTAAACAGTCTTTCCCCAGGGTTCAGATTTACATGTGGACTCCTGTTATCAACTTTGATCTTTTTAAAAAGGTCCCTTGCCCCCATTTGGGTGATAGGGAGCCTCTGTGAGAACGAACAGCAATAAGAAAGCTTATGAGCTTCCCCTCACATGATCAGACTGATTATATCCTTCTAGTTTAGCGACTTCCTCTTTCTTCTCACCAGCTGCTGAACTCCTTGCCAGTAACCCTGATTGGGGATGTAATTGGTTCTTTGGATTTTCCTCCATTCTTAACAATATTTCAAGCATGTAATTAGATAGTGGGTTATGTATACTGAAAAATGATTCAGCTGAGTGTAAGGGAAAGTGTTTCCAGGTTATTTCTTCATTATAAGAATTCATTAAGGCATGTAAACTAATTCTAATTATTTCTCTTTTTTTCAAAGAAAAGTTTTTAGTCTGTTTTTATTTGTTTTTGGTTGGTTTTTATGGAGGGTAGGTGGTTGATGTGGTGGCTTACAGAAATTCTAGGAAAAAGGATGCAGAGATGAAATACATTTAAAACAAGCAAACTGAAACAGTCTCTAAGAAGGTCAAGCAAAATTCCTTTGACATTTGAAAAGTTTTAGTTTCATTTGAGCCCTCACTTGTATTTCCTAAGTTATAATTCTTATATCTAAGTTATAAATTCTAGGTATATACTCATTTCTCATTTATTTATGCATACATGCATTTATCCTCTAAATCATTTATTCAGCAAAAACTTACTGAATGTTTGTATAAATAATAGGTTCAGAGTAAACAGAAATAAGTCATACTCTCTGCCCTTAAGTAGCTCATACTCGAAAGGGGTGGAAAAGTATATATGTAAAGACATAGGTCTCTAAAATTTTATAAGTGCTCAAATGAAAATTTTTAGAGAATACACTGGGCTCCCAGCAAACATGATCAATATTTTGATGGTGGCAGCAGCAAGGCAGGGGACTTTTCTTATTAAAGCAAAAAAAGAAAGAAGAGCAGGAAATTTCCGGGGGCGGGGGGGACTTTAAGATTGCTTTTCTATAATCAAAACTAAGGTGCTCATATTTTATGTCTAGCTTACCACCATTTTTTTTCTGCACATGACTGCACATCCATCACTAGAATTAAATTATATCGCAGATCCTTAGAAACAAATTGTACAAAATAAAATAAAGATTTAAGGGAGGATATATATAGTTCTTTGTTCAAATTAGTACTTTTATTATTATTTTTTAAAGCCTATGTAACACTGTTTTTTTGTTGTTTTTTGTTTGTTTTGTTTCGTTTTACATGAAACCCACGTGTCAACTAGGGTAGCTCTACTTCTTAAGCAAAGGCTACTCAGAACACAAAGATTTTTCTAAGAGTTCTCTGAATCTCTAAGAACTCATTTCTAGCTCTGAGTACCTGCTTCTGCAAATCAGTTTTATTTAAGGGTTATTTTATCTTCTTTGCAAAATGCCTCTGATTTACACCACTTTGACTCAGATAAAGAGTTTCACAAGTTTTCCTTGATATTAAAAAACACCAAAACCAAAATCATGCAGGTATGGTACTCCTATGTGTAACAACAGTACTTGAACCAATCCACCTTTGTCCTTTGGTCACCTGGGCACAGTGTTGTCACTTGCTCTCTCTTCATCTTGGTGGCATGTCTCTCTTTCTCACCTTCTTCTCTTTCCAGACAGGCTTCCTGGCTTGCTCTGTTATGTTCCATTGATCTATGTGTCTGTTTTTATGCCAGTACCATGCTGTTTTGATTACTATAGCCATGTAGTACAAGTTGAGGTCAGGCAGCACGATACCTCCAACTTTGTACTTATTTCAAAATATCACTTTGACTTTTTGGGGGGTCTTTTGTGGTTCCATATAAATTTTAGGATTATTTGTTCTAGCTCTGTGAAAAATGCCATTGTTCTTTTGATAAGGATTGCATTGGATCTATAGATTGCTTTCGGTAGTATGGACATTTTAACGATGTTAAATTTTCCCATTCTTGAGCATAGTATAGCCATTTATTTATATTTTCTTCAATTTCTTCCATGTCTTATAGTTTTCTGAGTATTTGTTTAATTTCTAGATATTTTATTCTTTTTGATGCAATTGTAAGTGGGATTGTTTTCTTAATTTCTCTTTCTGATAGTTCAGTATTGGTGAAAACAAATGCAACCAATTTCTGAATATTAGGTTTCTATCCTACTTTACTAACTTTATTTATTAGTTCTAATAGTTTTTTGGGGGGGGACTCTTTAGGTTTCTCTGTATACAGTATCATGTCATCTTCAAATAATGAAAGTTTTACATCTTCCATTCCAGTTTGGAAGCCTTTTGTTTCTTTTTCTTCTCTGATTGCTGTGGCTAGGACTTGCAATACAATATAGATGTTCCTAAGTTGTTCCTAATCTTAAAGAGAAAGCTTTCAGCTTTTCACTGCTGAGTATATTAGTTTTGGATTTGTCATATATGGTTTTTATTATACTGAGATATATTCTCTCATTCCATACTTTGCTGAGAGTTACCATAAATGGATATTGGACTTGGTCAAATGCTTTTTCTGCATTTCTCAATATGATCACAAAATTTTTATCTTTTGTTTACATGGTGTATCACATTAATTGATTTGTGAATATTGAACCATACTTGCATACCACAAATAAATCCCACTGGATCATGATATATGATCTTTTTAATGTATTGCTGAATTCAGTTTGCTAATGTTTTTTTGAGAATTTTTATATTTATGTTCATCATGAATATTGGCCTATAATTCTTTTTTTTTCTCCTGCCTTTGTTTAGTTTTGGTATCAGAGTAATGTTAGAATCACAGGTGGAAGCCTTCCCTTCTATTCAATTTTTTTTTTTTGAAATAGTTTGAGAAAGATAGGTATTTTCTGAATATTTGGTAAAAGTCACCTTGGAAGCCATCTGGTCCAGGGCTTTCGTTGGGATTTTTTTGATTACTGATTTGATTTCATTAGTAGTTATCAGTCTGTTTAGGTTTTTTGTTTCCTCCTGATTCAGTTTTGGATGATGTGTTTTTCTAGGAATTTATCAATTTCTTCCAGGATGTCCAATTTGTTGGAATATAATTGTTCATAGTATTTCTTATAATTCTTTTTATTTCTGTGGTGTCATTTGTCACTTCTCTTTAATTTCTGATTTATTTAGATCCTCTTTTTTTTTTTGATGAATTTGGCTAAAGGTTTATCAATTTTATTTACCTATGCAAATAACCAGTTCTTGGTTTCATTGACCTTTTCTGTTGTTTTATTAGACTCTATATTCATTTCCACTCTGCTCTTTATTATGTTCTTTTTTCTATGCACTGTGTGTTTTGTTCGTTTTTCTTCTTCTAATTCCTTTAGGTGTAATGTTAGATTGTTTATTTGGGATGTTTTTTGTTTCTTGAGACTGGCCTATATTGCTATGAATTTCCATTTAGAACTGCTTTTGCTGTGTCCGAAAAATTTTGGCTCATCTTGTTTACATTTTCATTTGTCTCAAGGTATCCTTTGACTTTTTTCCTTGATCTCATTGTTAACCTATTCATTGTTTAGTAGTATGTTATTCAGACTCCATGCGTTTATGTGTTTTTCAGTTTTCTTGTAATTGATCTCTAATTTTATAGCATTGTGATCGGGAATGATATTATTTCACACTTCTTTAATTTATTGAGACTTGTTTTGTGGCCTAATGTGATCTATCCTGGAAAATGTTCCATGTATACTTGAATGTATTCTGCTGCTTTTAGGTGAAATGTCCTAAAAATATCAATTAAGGTCATCTGTTCTAATGTGTCATTTAAGGCCATGGGGTTTTTGTTGATTTTCTGTCTGAAAGATCTATCCATGGATGTCAATGGGGCATTGAAATCCTTACTATTATTGTCTTACTGTTGATCTTTTCCTTTATGTTCATCTATATATACTTTATATATTTAGATGCTTCTACGTTAGGTGCAGAGATGTTTATAAGAATTATGCCCTCTTGTTGGATTGATCCCTTTATTATTATGAAATGCCCTTCTTTGTTTCTTGTTACAGCCTTTCTTTTAAAGTCTGTTTTTTCATTTCCTAGTATTATTATTGGCTGAATTGTGCCCCCCATACACCTGGTAATTGACATGTTGAAGCCCTTACCCCCAGTACTTCAAAATGTGACTGTTTGGAGATAGAACCTTTAAAGAGCTGATTAAAGTAAAATGAGGTTATGGGGGTGGGCCCTAATCCAATCTGACTGGCATCCTTATGAGAAACAGAGAGACATCA
Organism: Eidolon dupreanum; assembly: GCA_028627145.1. Lineage (NCBI taxonomy): Eukaryota > Metazoa > Chordata > Mammalia > Chiroptera > Pteropodidae > Eidolon > Eidolon dupreanum. The sequence goes on along the minus strand of CM053510.1, from coordinate 50,104,041 downwards.
GGGATATATATGCACAGAAGAAAGAACATTTAAGGGCGCAAAAAGAAGATTATCTACATGCCAAAAAGAGAGGTCCTGGAAGAAACCAACCCTTGGAAGAAACCAAACTGACACCTTGTGAACTTTCAATCTCAGGAAATATGAGAATAAATTTCTGCGGGTGAAGCCACCTGGTCTATTGTATTTTGTTATTATGGTATCCCTAGGAAACTAAAACACTTAAAAATAGCACTGATCTTTAGAAAATAAGTAAGTAAGCAAAACTGTACCTAGAAAAACAGTAAGACAAGTCTTGCTTCTTCCACTAACCAGGTAATATTCACATTTTAAAATTTAATTAAAAATTAAATAAATGAATACAGTGTGTTACAAAGTACAAAGGTCTATAAAATAATTATAAGTTAAAATTTAAAAGAAACCTGCTGCATGCACCTAGATAAATATGTCTTTGGAAGACTGAGTTTTTCTCATTTCTGGAATAAGACTTTTGAAAAGATAAGTTATTTTGTCCCTTAACTTTAAGAGTCTGTCATTTATTATTAAGTACATTATTGGCAATGCTGATTATGATGATGATCATAAAACCATAAAAGTGAAAGCCAGGTTTTCACCAGCCATGAATATAAGAATTTATAATCAACATATGACACATGTTTACATTGACTTGAAGACCGTCATTAGAAACTAACTTTTTTATGTCTTAAAAGATAAAGACTAATAATCTAATGTGATAGCATTTTATTACAATAGGCTAGATTATGCTACAATAATAACTAACCTCCAGATCAATGGTTTAATAGCTGATTTATTTCTCTTTTCATTGTACATTTTCAGTACATGTCATCACTGCTTGTATTAGTAGGAGTAATCGAAAGTATAGTATCAAAAAAGCCTTCCAAAAATTACTTAGACAAATAACAAGGAGAGAGAATAAAAGCATAAAATTATCTTGCCTTTTTAAATTACTGATCAAATCATGTCCATGAACTATGAACTTGGGAAGGCTTTCATTAGTCCCTGATCCTAACCTAAGATAGGAAGAGTATCCTTTCAATAAAACTTTGGGGAGAAAAAATAATTTATTTTTACTTGACCATCTCACTAGGGGAGGGCCAAGAAACATATAAGAGATACTAGAAAATATTCTTTTGATGATGTACATATTTTGAAATTCCAAATCTTACACTATTTGCTTTGTAAAAAGAACAAATTCATGAGTTAATTTATTAGTCTGGCAGAGGAATAAAAGTCTCACTCTGAAAAATGTTACTGGTTTTATTTTACAGATGGAGAAATTGATGTTCAAAAAACTCAAGTCGTCAGTTCAAAATCCAAATCTGGTCTTCTCTACTTACCTCCTTCACTGTCTGAACCCCTATCTCTCTTTTTACTTCTTTCTATCTACTCCTAAAATTTCAAAATCTAGGATCAAGAATTCATCAGTGGGCTGAATTTCTCAAGAAACAGCAGTCCACACTGCTCTAGTTTTTCCCCAGGCCTCTATTTGCTTCCCAAGAGACTTAGACAGAATTCTACTTGTTATTCTTTGTATCAGGATTTACATTTTAAAACCAAGTTTGAGATAATGATTGGTTTTGATGAAAGACAGAATCCTTCATGGTGGAATTATGAACTGTAGGCCGTGGGAAATATGAGTGAAGGCTTTCCTGGTGTCCTTGAAGTCACACTGCCACAGCATCAGCCTACATAGAAGAACGACATTGCTCTGATTCTTCCAATCCAGGTACCAGAAATCTGCTATGCAAAGATGGCCATTCTTGAATAGGGCCCATGAATTAAGAAATTTACCCCCCCCCAAAAAAAAAAGATTTCAAAAAAATATGGGGCATGAAGGAGGTGATTTTAGGCACTTAATGCAACTACAGTGTTTTTTTAAAAAGAGAAAATCCACAAGTATTCATGTTCTCATCTTCCCAGAGATGAATCATCTACTCTTTTTTCTCTTTCTGTCGTTTACTCAGGCTCCTCTAATTAAACCTCTGGTTACTCTTACAGATGTTTCCAGACTAATCGTTGCACCCTTCCTTTACAGCTTGCTGGATCCTCATCTTGTAATAGAGTGTGATCTCTTTCAGTTGACACTCAGTAGCATTTCGGCATAGGACTAGAATAAGGATAATCTCAACTGATTAGAGGTAAATCTAATATAAAGACAATAGTCTGCAAAAGAAATAGCTATGCACCAAAATGTGTGCTACGATGTAATTAAAGAAAGGCAGGAAAATGAATAGGTGGGCTACTTGCCAGACAGCTCTGATACTGCCCTGATTTTCCCATGGCTGTTTGGCATACCAGCAAACACTTGAGTTTGATTTCTTTGTTTGTACTTGTCTCCTTTTTCCCACTAGTGTTGCAACTTGCTTACCTAAGCCTCATTAACCCAGTTACGCAAGTTCCAGATATTCTCTGGAACACATTTCCAGAGAATATCTGATGTTGGTCATTAAATTGGAAGCAAATACATTACCTAATGTACATAAAATGCTGTTTAAATCCTTTTGCTATTATTACCCTTCCACTCCAGTGTTTAATGTTCAACCAAAGAGACTATATTTTGAACATACTTCTTTTTTGAGAGCTCTAAGTATATCTAAAGAGCTAAATCTGATAGATGATATCAGAAACTAAGCTATGACCTGGATATGAGATTTTTCTCTGGTTCCTCATTAAATAGATATCTGGGCCTGGGCAGTTTAAATTGACCCACAGCTCAACAAACTTCTGTGGAAACCTACAATAAACCATTGAAATAGTAATATGACTACAAAGGAGAAAAAAGTCCCAGTTCTTCATGTTTTTCAAAGTCTGATAGAAGAGATAAGTAAAATAATTCTTATCTCTACTGATGATTCTAGGAGGCAGACACTGCCAACTGATATTAAAAAACCATCCTTAGAGAGGAGCATGAGGTGGCCTGGTGCTTCCATGATGCTGATGATGTGTTTCTTGATGTAGGCATGCTCAGTTAATGCATCTGTGTGCATTTTTCCTCATGAAATTTTTTATGTATTTCTGTATTCTGTATGTACTATTTTAATTTAAATAGTGTCGACTAATTACATCTGACACTAAACCTCCAGCATTGTTTCTAATAATCATCCTAGTAATAGTTAATATTTGACCAACTTAAATACCTTTCAAACAAGGAGGCATAAAAACAAGTAAGCAGCAATAGCAATAACAAAAGCTTCCTTAGTTAAGCACTACAGTGTGTCAGCCATTGGACCAGGTGTTGGAGAGTAAAAGGCACCAAGCAAGGGAGAAGTTTCCTGTGACCAGAGTTCTCAAACTGAGATTTAAGACTATCTATACTATTTCTCAGCAGATTTCAAAGTTGGGAGGTAAGAAGAGAAAAAATTTAAAGACTTTTAGATGAAATGTACTCTTTCTGGTTAATTGCTAACCATAACATTTGCTATTGTCTTGTACCCAAACCTCCTTCACACATTTAATGTCCCTCTGCAGGAGCCTAGAACTTCTAGCATCTATTATGCATTGAGCAGAAATTTATACGCCAGGCTAGGTAGCAACCGCATCATAAAACCATGAATCAACTCTCCTCTGTTATAGGAGGTGTGGAAAGTCCAGTGAATTCCTCATTAACCTTCTAAGGAGCCACAGTTATACCATGAGCACTAACCATTTTCATGAAATGAAGGTGGAAAAATTATAATTGGTTTTTAGTGTTTAAAAAAAGTATTGGCCTTTCTTGTATCTTAAGAAATTACAAAATGTTTTCTCTTGCTCTTTTCATTCCATCTCCATCTCTTCCTTCCTCTCCCAGCTATCTCTTCTTCTCCAATTGTTGTGTTGCTGTTTATAAAGCTTTGGCTACCCAGCCTAAGAGGAAGTAGATGGCAGTGATTTTATCTTATTCATCTTGCATGGTCACTGCTTAACACACTGTTCAAACATCATGCAGCCACTTAATAAATATAAGTTAAATTGGGACTCCCCAACCCCTTGACTATGGACTGGTATCAGTCCATGTCCTGTTAGGAACCATGTCACATAGAGGTGAGCAGCGGGCGAGCCAGAGTAGCTTCATCTCTATTTGTAGCTGCTCCCTAGCGCTAGCATCACTGCCTCAGCTCTACCTCAGATCACCAAGAATTGGATTCTCATAGGAGCACTGGTCCCTGGTGTCAAAAAGATTGGGAACTACTGGGTTAAATATAAAGACCAATCAAATTATATGAGACTAAATATAAATATGCAACTTAAAACATAAGAAACCATTTAATCTGTTAAAAAATTCTAGCCCTCTATAAAAAGTTAGAATTATAAAGGATTTTATATATTATTTAGTCCAATCTTCTCATTTAAAAAGTGAAGATACATATACCTAGAAAAGTCACATAGCCAGCCAGGGTAAAGGCACATGTAGACCTCCCTCCAGGAGTTGTGCAGATTTCTCTACCTCATGAGTATTCCTTTCTGATTAATTTCCCATTCTCATCACTTGCAGCTTTGGTATTGCCTCAGCCCGCCACCAAAAATGTTTTCATCATTTTTCTTCTCATTTGCTTTTTGTCAGTTAATGTTTTGTTTGTTTGTTTTTTCCCACAAGTCAGACTCTTCTCCCTAACTGTAGTGACCTTTTCACAACCTTCCCATTTTTATTTTGTTTTAAATATTCTCTAAGTTGCCTAAATCTCCACCATCCTTTTCAAGTTTAAGGGAAAACAAAAAAACAGTGCATAGTAGAAGGGTGTGTGAAAACCTATTCTCAAATCTGATGTGAACTAATTGGGGGAGGGGAGGAGGGGAGTATCTCGGACTAGTGAGGAAATACCAGAGCCTATAAAACTCAAAACCAGATAGGATAAAACACACCTGAGAAAACTGGAGAAGTCCCAAAGGATACTTTTTTTTTTGCAAAGGAATAAAAATAAATGGATGAGAAGCTTCATTTGGGATATCAAGTGACAAAAATAATACAATTTAGTAACAAGTTTGATATTTTTTATTCAAAGGAACACAATCCATGGATTAGGGGAGTACTGTGTCTCACTAACACTGGAGCATTCTTCCTGAGGGATCTGGGACAAGAGCTAGGTTTTTAAAATGTTGGAAGACACAATGGTGGAAATAAGGCATGACTGACTAGGAGGTCAGGATTCCCTGGTAAGACTAGCAGGTCCTGTTTTTTTAGGATAAGGTGAGCTAGCTAAAGCTAAGGTAGAAGATTGTGAATGGCGTATGCTAGGTTTCCTAAACAATGAGGCGTTTTCTCTAAGTGTGGGCTCACTTAGTTTTGCATTTGTGCTGTGGGCTGAGCCACTGGAGCAGCCTTCATGCTGAGGGTCCTAATATATGAATTTCTTTTATCTGGGATATCTTTTCAAAAAACAAGCAATGTAAAAATGAAGCAAAGTCCACATGGTGTATTCATTCAAATATCCAACTGACATTTAGAAAGTATATTTATTTGTAACAAACCTCATACCAGATAACTAGGCTATAATGGAAAGAAACAAATCTTTCCTCAAGGAGTTCAGATTCAAGAGATAAAGGAATGTTAAAGAAAATTTCTTAGATGTATCGATTTTGAGCAAAGGTCTAGGTTTATTTCGAACTTGCCATAAGGGTTCAAACTTTAAAGAAAGCCAGTTCAAATCTTGCTTCTGCAGAATCTTTGTCAACAAAAACAACAACAACAACAACAACAAAAAAAAAACACTATCTTGATAAGACTCTTTTTAAGTGCTAAAAAAAATTATGTTAAAGTTTGTAAAAATTATGTTTTTCTTTTACAAACATGAAGTTTGTAAAAAATATTATGTTAAAGTTTGTAAAAATTCCAAGATTTTTTAAAGGTTTTAACTTTGTAAAACTATCATTTGTGTATCCGTTTTGCAGGCTAAACTGTAATTTCACTGCCTATGATGTTAATCAGATAGACTACCAAGTAGTAAAGAAAAATTGCTCTAGTTGTTATCAAAAAGTAATTATGTTTTGCTCAGGTTTGAGACACTTTGTTTCTTTGCAGTCCCTAAAATTTTTTCTAAGGAAAAGGAGAGACACATAAACTGAAAATTGTAATATGTATTGCCTATCATGAATAAAGTAGTGACAGAGCTTTTTATGAGTAATAAAAATTATTAATAAAAGCAAAAATGATAGTATAAAATATTCAGTGTCCACTACATCGAGTTATGAAGATACATGATTACTCCATCCTAGGGAAACCTAAGTGGTTTTCTGCCCTCTACACACTACAAGGAAAATTCTGTTAACCAACAGATTCTCTTATGAATCTCTTTCATAAAGTACTCATTATTACCTGACTAGCAGTGAAAAGTATTTCGTTGGCAGAGACCTGGTTTAAATATCTGCCCTAACAACTTAATCAGATTGGAAGGTTGGAAAAGTTATTTAAACTTTTTGAACATCAGTTTCCTCATTTCTAAAATGGAAGTAGTTTCCCACCTAGTAAAGTTTTTGTGAAGGTTATATAAGATAATGTATGTAAAACACTTGGCACAAAGTAAGCATTTCATATATTATAATTACTTTAATAAGATCATCATCATTTTTTTTTCCAGCCATCATGGTTACATTCTACCTATTGCATGGGGTAGAAATCAAAGCATCTTAGCTTTGGATCAGAGAAGATCATTTACTGTTTCTTATTTGAATTCCTCATCTATAAAATTGGAATAAAATAAGAACTACATCACAGAGTTGTGATGGCAACTAAACGAAATAATAGGAGTAAGCACTGACTGCCATATGGTATAGTTCCTTACTAATGACCTTCCCCTTTCCCAGAATATCCAGATTGGTATTTTGGCCAACTGGGAGGCAATCCTGCATTATAAATGAATAAATAATCATTTACTATGTCAGTTTGGTTCTAAATTTGTTACTGTGAAGCAGTCTTCTTGGACCTCTAATGCCTTCTTATCACTGGAGAAGGTGATCCTTTTTTTCTATACCTGTATAACTTTAAAGTATCATTTCCTCTTGAAAGAGTTCCTTCTCTCACACCATCAATACCCTTTCTTTGTGGTTTTATTTATTTATTTATTTATTTGGACTCTGCCTTGACCTTCACTATTGGCATTCCAGGCAATATCTTTTGACTCTCCATCTCCTAAAACATAAAATGTAGGCATTATGTTTTATCTCCCCCACCAATCTTTTTTCTTAACCTCAAGCCTAGTCCATAGTAGGTTCTCACCAATACTTGACATGAGACTGACAAGTTGAAAATTGAGATAAAAATAAGGTACACTTCCAAATAAAGATAAAAATGAGCAGCTTTATCTTTAATTGGTGGGTAGAAGATAAGTATTGGGATCTCCTGGTATGTTTTTCTTAGCAAATTTTTTTGTTGTTATTAGTTTTATTTTGGTTTTAGTATGGGACACATTTTTTGCCATATCTAAAAGAAATAATAATTACTATTCAAAGTTATTTAAGATTGGAAAAGATAACATATATGAATGTGCACAGTATTATACTTGGATCAAGGTAAGTAATCAATAGATTTTGCTAGTCTAACCCAATTATAAGTAATCTTATTCATAAAAATAAAAAAACAAGTTATACACAATAGCTACTGACTTACATAGAAAGATTTTATAGGGAAAATAGAGAAAACTGTTTATATATCACTCCTTACCATAAACCATAGAAAACACCCAATATTAAAGCTTTTCTCAGCCATAATACTACTGGGGATCTCCTCTTTGACTCTTGGATAACTATCTAGGGGTAAAGTGTCTAGTTTATATGGTAGATTAATACTTAAAAAAAAAAAAAAAAACTACCAACAGTTTTACAAATTGATTTTACCATTTTTCCTTCCCACCAACTGTGTATGAGAGTTTCAGTTCCAACACATTGTTGCCAACTTTTGGTATAGTCAGTCTTTAATTTTAACCACTTTATATCTTATACAGAAAGAACTAATTAATAAGAAAGGGTCCATAAAATGAACACAGTTCTGGGATAGGCACTTAACTAAAGAGAAGGTTAATTTATCTGTTGAAAGTAGGAACAGGAAGACTTTAAGAAGGAAGGTGAATATTTAAAATAAGTCATGAAAGGAAAGAAGACAGTTTATGACCAGAGCACACAAGAAGATTTTTATAGCAACACTGGGAGCCCAGGTGAGAAATTCTTAAACAGGGTTGCATAATTTCTCTGGTACTATTCAGTCTCTTGGGAATAGAAAGAGAAAATCAGGGTCCAAGTCAGAGATAATAATCACACCAAATTATTCTGCAAGGTGTATCAAGATGGGATAACTACTGAAACAAATGATATCCAAATCCCAAAGGCTTATTGCAAAAACAAAACAAAACAAAACAAAAAAACGGTTTGTTTTCCACTTGACAATGAAATGTAGATCGTGAATGGTTTCTGCTCCACACAGTCACTCAGGCACCCATGATTGCTTTATCTTGTCTCTCTGTAATACTCTAGGTTTTCAAATTCTCTCCATTCATCCAGTGGACACAGGAAAAGTGCTAGAATTGCATGGGCTAGGCCCAGAAGTACTGCTCACTTCTACTCACACTTCACTGGCCAAAACTTAGTTACTAGTTTCATCTAATTGCTAGAGAAATGGTAAAGAAATGATAATCTGTCCTAGAAGATGAGGATAATAAATACCCTGATGACTCCTTTCAATCTCTGACACACAAGACAAAAGTCAGATACCACAATATTTTTCAGCAGAGGGTCAGAAACAGGCATGGGGATTTTTCAAAATCAGTTTATATAGTAACTTGATATACTGTATGCCCTCGTGTTTTATTTCTCCTCCTGAAAGCTATTTTTACCCCCACCTCCTTAATATCTCTAGCAGTGAGAGCCAAGTCTTTTATACCTCACTCCTGGCATAATCATCATTTGTATGTTAGAGTTCATGTTTCTCCATCAGTGCTGAGTACTCACTATTGTGCTTAAGTTTATGCCCTCTCCAGATAGCCACTCCAGCTGACTGTGGTCTGATTTACACTTGTGCTTAGGTAGTTGGTTTCCTTTGCTCTTTTCTTTGCTTATTCAAAATCCTATTTATTCTTCAAAGCTCAACTTAATTCAAATGACACTTCTCTGTGAAGCTTTTCTATAATAACCAAATACCTACATTCTTCACATGCCTTTAGATAATACACCATATATTTAGTTACTTTGATATTGGATTGGGAACTCAAGAACTTTGAGGATTTCTTTCATCTGCAACATGGAAATAATAGTTATTTACAAAATAATGGTAAATGTTCAACCTATTATATAAAGTACAAAGTATCTAACAGGTACTCAAGAATCCTAATGATAATTCCCATTCTGCTCAGAACTTCTTTGGCATTTTTATTTTATCAGTCCTTTCACACAGTACCACATTTTCCCTTACGTTATTGGTGTCTGTGCACTTGTCCCTCTCCTTGTCATCGGATTTGTGATTACCGGAAGATGTTCTTTTTTAAATGTGTGTACGTGTGTGTGTGTGTGTGTGTGTGTGTGTGTGTGTGTGTGTGTGTAAATTTTTAATAGAACAGAGTACATTTACTTATGGCACAGATCCAATAAATTTGTGCTGAGGTTCTCATCAGGAAAGTAGATGGTAAAAAGATTTAAGCTAATGTGGTAAGTACAAGAAATGAACAGACTTTTAACAGGAAAGAATTCTGCATAAGCAAGCACAAAATATGTCTTAGTAAACATGAAAGTACTATATTAAATGTAGCATGTTATACAAATGCAAAGGATTATTATTACAAAGAAGAATAATATCCAAGTTAAAATTTTGTGTTCTTCAGTTACCATTAAGATTCTTGTTCATAACTCCTTTCATTGCTTTCCTTCCCCAGGAAGTGAGACAGAATAATTCCCTGTTGAGAGAAATTAAACCTATTGATCATTTTTCACCAACTAATTGCTTGATAGAGCCAAATACAATTCTGTAACTGTTCTTTTTTGCTAAATAGTGTAGGAATGCCTCATGGACATCTGGTTTAAGCAAACAGAGAGAGGCTTCCGTATGTGACCAATTATTGATGTATACTGGAGAAAAACTTAAAAGATGCAGAATTTGAAGATCTATAGCAGAGTGGTCTTTAACACATTTTGTGATTTCATATACCCAGACTTGTCGATCACACTTGCAACTGAAAAAAATACATATATCAAACTCTTTCATCTTTCTATTAGTATGAAGATCTTGCTTCCAAAAACACTATTTAGGAAGTTGATTTTAGTCTCGAAGTTGCTATTCTTTATATTTTTCTAAGAAACTAAAAGTTACCAAGTTAATATGTGGAATTAAGAACAGGGGCTAAAATAAAAAATAAAGACAACCAAAAATATTTCATGCTCTCATTTTTTTGAAGGTCTGAAGTGATTTTTTTGAAAAAAAGAGTTCATGTAATGGCCCTAGTTGAAAATACTTCTATCGTTGCCATTTTATGCTGTAGAGCATTAAACTGACACGGAAACTAGGTTACTTCTGATTACATAAAGGTTAGAAGAGATAGAGCCTTTTCAGGATTAGAGATTTCCTGTCTACTCTAGGGACTTCTATAATTAAACAAAAGCTGAGAATATTTAAAAAATCTTTATTTCCTTAATTAAAGTAAAATAGATTCTAATAATAAGCAATAAAACTTATAGGGTGAAATGTGTCTGCAATGTGCTCAGCTCACTCTTTTACATGTATGAACTGGCATTCCTTTGGTAACAACCATGACATATTAAGCTCAACCACATATGAGGCTCAGTACAAGTTGTTTAACAGATTACACCTATTGGCTGGAGTGCAAAACCCCCTGTTCCCTCACCACCAGACATACACATTCATAAAAGAAATTCTGGAACCAGTTTTCTTGAGAAAAGATATGACTAAATACGTCTACCACCCTGTTTATCATGTCTCATGATTTAAGGCTCTCCTGCTCAACTGCTCTTTTAGGTATTCACTCAATCCTGTTCATCCATCCATCCATCCATTTATTCAAAGCTAATTAAGAGTATGCATTGACTTAGTGGGAGTTAGGCACTTCCTTAGGGGATGCAAAACAGATATGGTTTTTGTTACTATAGAACTTTGTTAGAAGAGATCCACAGTAACCAAGTAATTACTGAAATACCTAAATAGTTATATACTAAAATAAGAGCTATGGTAGAAAGAAATCGTGAAATGAGAGAGAATAACAGTCTAATTTAGTTTGGGGGCTTGGAAAAAATTTAAGAAAAATAATATTTAAATAGTCATCAAAGAATGATTAGGAGTTAGTTATATGAGAAATGGGGGAAGAGGGGAGAGTATTCCAGGAAGAAACACTGAAGTTGAGTAAGTGTCAAAGCATTGGAGTAATGGAAATAGGACTAGTGAGGCAATGGTGTAGTAAGTAGAGGGAGAGGTAGAAGGAAGCAGAACCAGATCATGGAGGGCTCAATATGTCTTTCAGTGGTTTTAGGTCTTTTCTTAAAACTATTGGGAAACATTTATAATACTGATTATATTATATAATCTTTATACTGTATATTGGTAATACTTACACATTTCAAGTATTTATAACACTCATAATTTAAAGCAGAGGACTAACATGATCAGATTTATATTTTGTAAAAAAAAAAAATCACTGGCTGCTGGTAAGGAAAAGATATACAAGGAGGTCCAGAGAAGACATGGGATATAAGAGATAAATAATGGTTCCTTGGACCACAGTGGTAGCCATGTTGAGAGATATTTCTATAGAGAAGACTTGATGACTATTACAACCAACCTCCAAGATGGTTCCCAGTGACCTTCACATCTTGGTATTTATGCTCTTGCTGTAAGCTACTTCATATTAAACCAGATTGACCTTTGTTACTCATAGGATATTATGGAAGTGACAATGTATGACTACTGACGTTAGATTGTAAAAGGTATTCCAATTTCTGCCTTGGGATCTTAGATTATTCATTCTGGGGAAAGCCAGCAGCCATGAGATGAGGACACTTAAGCAGCCCTTTGGTGAGGTCCATGTGGAGGAGAATTGGAGCTTTACACCAATAATCAAGACCAACTTGTCCACCATGTGAATGAGCCAAATTCAAAGTAGATCTTTCAGCCCTAGTCAAGCTTTCAAATCAGTGCAGCTTTACCTGACATCTGACTACATCATTAAGAGAGACTCTAAGCCAGAATTTCCCAGCCAAGCCATATGTGAATTCTTGAACCACAGAAATTGTGAGAGATAATAAATGGTTATTGTTGCTTTAAGCCACTAATTTGTTACACAGCAATAGGTAATTAACACAGTGACAAGTTGGATGTGGTGAGAAAGAGGGAGCTATCAAGGATAATTCCTAGATTTTTGGTTTGCACAGCTAGTTTGACAATCTTTTACAAAGAATACAGGCAGTGACCTAGTTTTTGATGATAGAACGAATTCTGTTTTTTTTTTTTTTTTAAGATGAATTTGGGTGACTTTGAGACAACCAGTGATTAGAAATATTAGGATTCTTAGTTGCAAGTAAGGTAAACAAGCTTTGTCTGATTCATACAAAAAATAATACTTCATTAGAGTTATTGGAGAAAAATCTTTAGAAGAAAACAGGAAAATATCAACATGAACTTTTAGTAGGCAATTATTTCTATAACAGAACACAAAAAGCACTGAATTTTTAGAATAACCTGATAACTTGGAAATTCTCTTCACAACTTCTCTTTAACAAAAGATACCATTAAGAGTGAAAAGGTCAAAGCAACCCATTGAGAGAGAGAAGATATATATCTTAAAAGAATAATATCCAGAGTACATAAAAATTGCCTACAAATATTTATAATACACATATTAACAAAGTATATCCAGAATATATGAAGAACTACAAATTAAAGAAAAAAGTAGAGATCTCAAGAGAGAAATGCTCACATGCAATTTGGAGAAGCTATCCAAATAAAAAATACACATATGAAAAGGTGCTCAATTTCATTGTTGCCATGGACTGAATGTTTATGTCCCCCCAAAACATATATGTTGAAACTCTAATCCTCAATGTGATGGTATTTGGAGGCAAGTCCTTTGGGGGTTATTAGTTCATTAGGGCAGAGCACTCATAACGAGATTAGTGCCCTTATAAGAAGAGATGAGAGAGCTTGCTTCCTGTCTCTCAGCCATGGGAGGATACAGGGAGAAGGTAGCTATTTATAAATCAGGAAGTGCACCTTCCTCAAACATTGGATCTACAAGAGTGTTGACCTTGGACTTCTCAGCCTCTAGAAGTCTGAGAAGTGTTTATCATTTTAGCCACCCAGTCTATGATATATTTTTCATAGCAAGCCAAAATAACAAAGATAATTATGTATCAAGGAAATACAAATTATGGCTTGTTCAACACTACTACATAGTGACCAAAGTGGCTAAAGTGAAAATGCCAGAAAATACCAAGTATTAATTAGAATATACAGTAACTGGGATTCTTATACAGTCTAATAGAAGAGTAAATTGTTCTAATCACTTTAGATTATAAAGGTACTTATATAGGTACTTAGATTTATTAGGTACTGTTTGGCGGTACCTAATAAAACTGAACATTCACAAACTCTAAGACCCAGCATTTCTACTCTTAAGTATTCAACTGAATTGCATATATATGTCTACCCAAAGACAAATTTAAGAATGTTCATAACAATATTATTGTAAATAATGGAGACAGTACCCATTTGGCAACTATTTAAATGCTTATATATAGAAGAATGGATTAATAAATTAATATATTCACTTGATGGTAAATATAAAACAATAAGAACAAATACATTTATAATTACATGCAAAATATGGATGAATCTTAAGAACATAATGTTAAGTGAAAGAATCCAGACACAAAAAAACTGTATAGTGTATGAAACTACATAAAGTTCAAAATCTATGGTTTTAGATATCAGGGCTATGGTTACCTTTATAAAAGAAGCTGTGAAGGAAAGCAGTCATTAAAAAAAGCTTTTGGGGGTGTAATTATAAAATATTTTTGTTATTTTTTTTAGCTTGCAATCATTCATTAAGCCTAAACATTTAGAATTTATACACTTTTCTGTATTAGTGCTATGTTTCAGTAAAGAGTTTAAAAGGGAAAAAAAATATGTTATCTAGTAGCTCATGAAATCACCACTCTGGTACAGAGCCAGGTCCATGAATATGTAGATTCAGGAACAATGGCCAAAATAATGCCATAGAATTGATCCAGTAAGAACCCAGCTATAGACAGGGTAACTTGGACCCCTACCCTATAAGCACTGACCACTGAGTCCTGTCACTGATCCACCACAGGTGCTAGTCCAAAAGTTTTGGTCATTTCTCCCTTGTCATCGTTGCCAAAGGGAATGTATCACAAATTTCAATTCATTATGTCATCAGTTCTCCATTCAGAATCTGTGGCAAGAATATTTGATTGATGGATCCTAGGTCATGTTCACATGTTCCTACAGAAAGAAAATATGAGAAAGCAGGATTCAGAATTTTATACTTCTGTTGTGGAACAGGGGCTATGCCTTGGGCTGGAGATCTATATTTGGAATTACTAACATATAAAAATTAATTGACCCTGTGGGTATGTGTAATATTAAGAACACAGAAAGAGACCTTGGATCCAGCTCTGAGGAATTTCAACATATAATAGAAAGCAGTAGAAGGATGGGCTGACAAGGTAGATGAAGAGCTAATGAGGAAAACTAGAAGAGTGAGGAGTTTAAGTAGGGAAGGGGGTCTTTCACGAAAGAGGGAGAATTTAATTGGGTGAAATAATGTTCAAAAAACTAAATGCCAAAAAATTGTATAGACATTGTTTATAGAAATATGAAGGTCTTTGGTGACTTTTATAAGAACTGTTTCTATGCAGCAATAAAGTAGAGATGAGAGAGAACAGATTAGGGTGGATTGGAAGTGAGTGGGAGAACGAAGAATGGAGACAAGTATAAATAACTATTTTGAAAAGTTTGATGATGAAGGAAAGAAGAAAAATTTTATTGACTGTCTCATTTTGTCTCCATTAACACTTGTCCTCCCATATTGTTACACCTTTTACTTCATAATAATTTGTAAATCAGGACATTGCCCCCCACTCTTTTTTTTAAGGTACTGGCATCCTTCACTAGAAATTATTTAAGGAAATATCTTAATTTTTGAAAATACTTTTGTGTTTTAAGGGCTTGAAACAATAAATATTTTAAATAAGTAAATCAATGTATTCAGATATAATATCCATAGAGACATTGAAAAGTAATAAGAAAATTGAGAGTCATAAAGTTTATATGTTTTCATGTTTATCCAGCTAAGTCTATGAGTGGAAGTCAGGTATACTATTATGCTACATTAACTCCTGAAAATTTTCATTTATATGTAAAGTTACATCATTCTCATGATCATAATTCTCTATTTCTAGACATTACATCTTCATTCTAAGGAGAAAGAAAGGAAACAAAGGTTCTAAGAACAAACAATGTATGCCAAATGAGTCTGTTACATTTTATCAAGGAAACATTGATTTTCTTAAAGACCCAGTAGCCTCCTGGTAATGTCTTCCTGGCCAGTTATGTCAAATACAATGGAGCCTGTGACATCATATTTTTTAACTGAGTATATTGTTGTCCTGAATAAAATTGAGGTTATATTAGTAAAGAAGAAGGAAAGAACTAATATTGGGTAGAAAACAAGCAGCATCTACCTGAGCACATAATCAAAAAGTACACACACACACACACACACACACACACACACACACACTGAAACATACTATTGGGAAGGCTCCATTTAAACATATAAATATAACAACAAAATTTTATCAACCAATGAAACATCATTTTTCCCCTCAAATAAACACCAGTTGAAGTTAAGTTGATATATAATACCTAAAATTTCATTTGCTGCTTTGACATGGGTCATAGGGTCCCAATGGATCCCAAAAACCTAACTGTGAGTTCCTCTTCTCTCACCAGATATGCCTCCTATTCTGCAGAGAAGGCTCAGTTTTATATGAGTCAGTCTAATAATTGGTTTAAAATAGAGACCATGCCAACCCAAAAACATACAAATTCTTAAATTTTGAAATTACTCTAGCACAAGATTATCATCTGTGTTGAAAGGGACTATATGAGGGAGCCAAAATTCTCTTGCTTGTTCAATAAGTAGAACAGATGGCTTTCAAAATTTCTCTTTCTCTCACTCTTGATTTCATTCCATTTCTGTACATGTTTGTGTGTATATATTGCTATCTCTGTATCTCTCTTCCCAGTGTTATAAGGTAACTAAACTTCCTTGAAAAACAATAAAAATTGTATTCATCATGTAAAACTAACTCATGACTTATAGGAAATTTGGGAGTTTGTGAAGAATATAAGGTTGTTGTAAAATTGTTACTCAGCTATTATGAGTTTGAACACCCATGTACAGGAATTTAGGAATATTCAGAAAATTGCATATTTTCCTGACCTGAACAATAATTGAGAGGCTTGTTTCTCTCTCGAGAAACAACAAAAAGAAGCACCTAGAGGTCTACAGTGACACAGTGGACACCTTCTGTCATATTTCAACTTATGGACCTGAAGACCACCCCCATCCTCAATATTCCACATAAAATTATATATATATATATATATATATACGCATATATGTGTGTGTGTGTGTGTGTGTGTGTGTGTGTGTTTATTATATGTAATGTGTATGTATCATCTTGATACGTTTCCAAAATTCCAAAAGAAGAGATACTCTTGTTAAAAATTGTCTTAAGTTGATGTTGAATGATTCTTTAGGGAATATGGAGAGAGTTTAGATTGAACATCAACATTTCTGCCCTAGGAGATTTCCTGAAAAGGGATCTGAGTACTTCACTTAGAAACATCCTGCAGTCTTGCCCATGGACTTTGACCTATGGTCAGACTGTTAATTTCTGCTTTCTTTTCCAGAGATGAATGCCAGTTTAAATATCTACATGGCTCAAGCATGCAAAATAAACCTACCTTCAGCAGAGAACAGAAAGCAATGTACATGACATCTTAACTCATCCTAACTGATGAGTATGTTTTTGAATGAATAATTAACCAAAGGAAAATTCTTTGAATTGTTTTTCTTTTGTACCCTGAAGTTTCTATCCCATTTCATTTAAAAGAATCTAAACAACTCAGCCTCATATTTAGAGGAGCAAATTTCTAAAAGAGCTCTGCCTCATACTATAGTTCAATGTGTTTGTGTTTTATAAATTAATAAAACAAACATTTATTGAACATCTTACCAGTTACTTAGCTAAGGAAAGGAAATACAAAAAGGAATAAGATATTGAATTGCAAGTTTTTAGAAAAGATATTTTTTTTTATCTTCACAATTCACCAGAGTACTTTCTTTATAATTGATGCTCTGAAAGAAGTTTGATTGGATTCATTGGGGTCAGATTAAATAAATTGCCATCAGGATTTTACCAGTATTCTTTTTATGAGTTGAGGTCTTCCTAGAAAATCAAAATCTATTCAGGAGGCAGAAAAATCAGGAAAGTGCTATGGAAGTTATAGGTGACTTTCAGTGGGAGATATCATTTGAGAATAGTATGTAGCATGTTTGACCTGGGGAACTTTATTTGTTAGAAGTCTTCAATCCTTGTCATCTCAGCACGAGTCTCTCAATTTTGAGAAGAAACATAGGGGTCTTTGATTAGTACCTCACTGAGAAGTAAGAGTGATGATTTGCTATCAGGAACTCCTGTGACATGGAGACATGCACACTTTGTTTATGGGTTTAAAACATATCAAGAATCCTGGATAATAATCCAACCTGCAGGTCCTCAGTGGGAATAGGGGATGACCCAAGAAAAGAGAACTTTGTTACTATACTGGTCAACATCAAAATACATCTCTTCTCTGACCTTGCTTGGTTTAATGGACTCCAGCTCAACAACACCTGTTTACCAAGCCAAATGTTTTAAAAATAAGGTATATTGATGATTCAGATTTTAGATTAAAAAAAGTAATTATTATAGAACAGAAAATCAGCCTCAAATTGATCAAAATTTATGAAAAGAATATTTATGTCCTGAAAGTATAGTAAACATTTTTAAGAAGAAATAAAATCTATAGGCAGAACTTGGCAGAGCATTACTAGCAGTCCTATATTTTACAAAATAGGGAAAGAAAACAATGCTTTGAAAAGAAAACTATCATAATAAGCGTTTATTGCATCCTTATAATGTTTCAGTTTGTCTGGTAAGAACTTTGTAACTATTATCTAATTTAATCCTCACTAAATCATTATGAGATAGATACTGTTATTATTATTATTCCCATTTTACAAATATGGAATCTCAGGCTCAAAGACATTAAATAACCTTCACAAGGCTAAAGAACTAGTAAATAATGGAGTTAGCATTTGAACCGTGCTCTTAAACATGTTTGACAGGACCAGTTGCGAGAAATTTTGTTAACATGTAGAGTATTTCTTAGGATTATATTTAGATGCATGTAACAGAAAAATTCTGAAACCTAAATAAGATAATCATACTAAAACCTTTAAAATAAGAATGTTAAATATTACCATCAAAGATATTAAGATCCCATTAAACTTTAATTAATTATACCAATATTGTCTTTATTAGCAAAATGATCTAGCTCAGAATCATGTTTCCTAAGCAGTTTTCATGTCAGTCTTCTTTAGTTTTTCCATGATTTTCATAAATTTGATGATTTTGACAATTGTAGGCCAGTTATTCTGTAGCACTTCCCTCAACTTGGGTTCATTTGGCATTTCCTCATGATTAGATTCAAGTAATTTGTTTATTGCAGGAATATCACAGCAATAATTCTGAGTGCATCATATCAAGTGGCACATAATTTTGATTTGCCCTATTACTCCTAATGTGTTCTTTAATAACTTGATTAGGGTGGTATTTGCCTGGGTTCTCTACTGTAACATTATACTTTTTTCCCTTTTTAATTAGAACATGTTTTGTAGGGAGATACTTTGTGTCTATCTTAATATGCCATTCCTCATGAAACTTTCAATTTATACATTCCTGTATGTATCTGTATATTGGTATAGCTTCTTGGAGTAAAAGTTTAATGGGTTTTAATCCATTCATATCATTTTTCTGTTGCTCATGCTGTCCCAGATTTGGCCTGTGAGAGCTGACTTTAGCTGGCCTCTGTATCCTTTTGACATGCTCCATCATTCCTTGGGTACTTCTTTCTTTCTAGTAGAACAGAATATTTCAGATTCATTTTGTGCTTTTCCTTTCCCAGACCTGGAAACAGCTATTTCTCAATGAAGTCCTTTGTTCTTTTTATTGGAGAATGATATTTACAAATCATGGTCTGGGTGCTTAGTGTGCTCATTTCTATTGAGTCATGGCTGTCCCTAGGTCCTCTCATTGGGCAGAGCTAGAGAATAGATAGATATAAAAATAAATATATAGATGTACACACATATATACAACTTACAATGCCATCTATATTTACTTCTGTACCTATATATACATTGGATATTACATAGATATTTGATATCTCAGGTCCAATCCAACATGATAGGTTCACTTTAGTTTTCTTTGTTGTCATATTATAATTTTTTTTTTCTGAAAGCAACCTGGCTCACATTATCTGTAACATATTTATTTGTTTAAGCTCCAGTGATGTCAATAGTTTTCCATTACCACTGCTCACTTTGTCCTCTTGCAGATGCCCTTCTCTCCCTTGCTTGAGCTCTGACACACATCCCTGAGCTGCTTCCACTCCCCATGTGGACACACTCCTTGCTTCATTTCCCTCCTCACTACACTCAGACCATATACTCTGTGCTGTACTGTACAGCGATGGGGACTAGGCAACCCAACTGGCAAGGAAGGGTGCGCGGGAGGGCTCCCAGATTTGGTATGAACTGTTGATTCCAACGCCCAGAACAGGTGTTCTCTTCACCTTGCTCTGGCTCTAGCAGTATGTGTGGAGCCACCTCCCTCCTACTATTGGATTCTGATGTGATCACAGTAACACCCTCCTATGAAGACTTGAACCCTGACTCCCCACTCTGGCCTACCTCCCACCACAGACACCTACTATTGGTCCCACCTAATGGTTTTTGGAGTGAATTATTTAGGAAGGAAAAAGAAAAAAAAATAAAAGGAAGAAAAAGGAAAGGAAGTAAAGTGGGGAGGTGGAGAGTAAAAAAAAAAAACTAGGAAGAAAAAAGGAAGACATAAGATTTAGGGAAAACTAATAAAGTCATGCATTTAAAAGAGACCTTGAGAATACACAGTCTAGTGATCCCTAAATCTAGCTAAATATTGGAATCACCTGGAGAACTTTTAAAACCTAAGATCATGAATGTCCTAGCAAAGAGGCTATTCTTTCACCAGGTCCTCTGATGTCTTGTTAATGGTTCATTTAGTGCACGTGTTTTCAGTCTCTCTTATGTAGTGCCCTGCAGTTTCCTCCAGCTTCACGAGTGTGTGTGTGTGTGTGTGTGTGTGTGTGTGTGTGTGTGTGTGTGTGTGTGTGTGTGAATGGAAAGGCAGCAAAATGAGGATACTCATAATGAAACTTTCTCAACTACCACTTCAATCAGGGCAAAATGAACTCCAAATATATTTTCTGTATTTGGCTTCTATGCAGGATTCCATTAAAAGGCTTTTCCTGCTTTAAAATGATGGGAAAGCATTGCACTATGTTATTTTGCTTCTCAATCATTTCATTTGACCTTTGCTATAATCAAGGCAAATTCTAGAAATACTTAAATTTTCTTTTAGAAATATAAGCATTCTTCAGCACAATAAAAATTACTGCAACTGCCAGTGTCATTTAATGTTGTATCTAGTAATACATACCATTTCATAATATTTTTACATAGTTAATAGGCTTCATTTTATACAAAGACTAAGTCTAAAAAGAACTGATTCTTTCTAAAACAAACCTGATATCTTGGAAACATTAATATTTAGAAATAGACGTGCTAGCTAGAACATGGCAAACAGAGCTATAGCTATTTTTTTACCACTAAGCAGGTGGAGTATAGTGATAGATGGGTATATAGCTTTCCATATCACAAGGGCATTAATTTAACAAATATTTATCATGTGCCTTCTTATGTTCAGCCAGAAAAATAAGAAGCAGTCTATTTCTAAGGAAAGAGCTCATACTCTATTTGGAGAGGCATAAAAAAAGCAAAAATAATGCAACACTATCAATCCAAATATAAAAGAGAGCGAGTACTATGGAACTCAGAGAAAGGGGTTTTAGGGATTTTAGAATAGGCTTTCTTAGGAGGTAAGGTTTGAGCTGCAGAGCTTATTCCCACTGGTTATTTCAAAAGTGTCCTTAGATGTGGCCTAGATGAAATTCAGCATTTTAATTTCTATGTGAAGCTCATTTGTTGCTTCAGCTCTAATACAAGATCATCTAATAATCTCTATGCTTCTTACATAGGTGTAAGTAGGCAGGTTCTGAAGCATGACATCATCCACTCCTTCTCCCACACCTCATTTAATAGACATTAATGATTTTGTTTTTGTTTTTGTATTTTTTAATGTCTTCTTGTTGTAAATCTTTGATAAGTAGCCTCCTATGAGACAAAATATATGAGTCAAAGCTAGATAATCTAGATAGAACTGGATCCACCACTTGTTAGTAACATGACAGCCAATTCATGTTAGTTTTACAGATGCTTCATTTGTAAAATTTATGTAAACACATCTCTTCAGATTCTTATGTGATGGATTAAATATAAGACCATATCTGTTATGTTTAATATATTTCATAGATGTTAAAACATTCTAATAAGATGTATACTTTCATAATTTTCAAGTAATAGATTTCCATTTCTCCCCCTCCCCCCCCAAAAATGATAAGCTGGTACTAAGTGGTAGTACTTTCTGGTACACAGTGAGTGATCACTCTGTGTAAGTGTTATCTACAAAAGTAGTACAGATCTATTAGTGTGCTTCTGGTATGAAATTAATGCGAGAGATGAATCAATGTAGATAATAAACATCCTGCGAGTTTGAAAAAAATGTGTAAATCACTTTATAGTTTAAGAAAGAAATAGAGACAGAGAAACACATCTTTGGTTATTGGCAAATTCTCATTGGCACATGATTAATAGATGAAATAGATGCATGGATACTTATACATGAGCTAGAATCTTGGGCCTTAATGTCAGATCAAGAGGTTTAGATTATATACAAGCAATAGCAAGACAACTGAGTGATAGATCTAGATGTAAAATTAAGGAAAATTAAAATAATCCTGTTAACAGTTACTAGATTATTTAGGATTTGCAGAAGTGGAGTTTGGAATTATCAAATTCAAGCTATCTATTAAAATCTACTTTTTGACTAGTTCTCTTATTCAGTAGGTTTTTACTGAGGACCTTTGATGTTCTAGGCACAATATAGGTTAACTCCTTAATATCAATTTGTTTTCATGTCATTTGCTAGTTTATGGGTATTATTTTAAAAATAACAACAACTTCCCATATCTTGGTTTCTAAACACTATTCTTCACTAAATGAAACAAGTGCTTGTTGGAGAAATGGTTGGCTCTAGGGAAGCTACAAGATGATCCTAGAACATCTTTTAGTGCCAGAAAGTAAAAAGGCGTCTGAAGAATGATAGCACATGTCAAAAGGACACAGTGGCCAACTTTCAGTGTCTCCCCTTGGACAAATCTAGAAAAATTAGAACATCAAAATAATGATAATGAGAACATTGTGATGGTTGTCAGATGGAGGGGGTGGGGTTGGGAGGAATGGGTAAAAATGGGGAAGAGATTAAGATGTGCAAATTGCCAGTCATAAAAACAGTCACAAGGAAGTAAAGTACAGCGTAGGGAATAACGTCAATAATATTGTGATAACTATGTATGGTATCAGATGGGTACTAGATTTATCAAGGTGATCACTTCATAAGTTATATAAATATCTCATCACTATGTTGCATATCTGAAACTAATATAATATTGTATATCAATTGTAATTGGAAAACTAAAAAGAAATAATTAAGAATAATATGATGTAACTGTATAAAGGAAAAATGAAAGTTCTTCTTTACAGTAAAAAAAAAAAAAAACACCAAATGAATTTATAAGGAATGATGGAATTAATAAATCACAACTTGTAAACCATCATCGTGTTCAATTCAGACAAAATATATCAAAATATGCTAAAGTCAATGGGTACAGTTTGAGGAAAAGTAGGATATTGACATAGACCAAAGTACTTTTGCATAGTAACCTTATATACAAAGAGAAAAAGTGTAATTTACAGTAGAGAAATGTGACAAACCACCAAGGAATCAAAGTTAACACCACCAGTAATGTGATAAATACACAATGTATGCTATTCTAATATGCATAAACATAAGAAAAACCCAAATTGAGAACTATCCTACCAATTAAATGACCTATACTCTTCAGAAATCTGAAGATTATCCAATTAGGTTATAGAAAACATCATAAAACACCATTCCCACTCAAGCAGTGAGAAAAAAGGATCATTTACAAAGTCATGATTTTATTTGAGCCCATCAGAGAGCTGAGGTCACAAAGTCATCAAGGGAATTGAATAAAGAATGACAGGTCCCTCTGAAGATAGATGGGACACGTGAAATCTGTTACATTTGTAATACACAGCATGATAAGATGATTACAATAATAATGGATAGAAGAGTAAAACATTTTAATAAATTCTTAAAGACTGGTTATAGACCAGTACGACAATTTAAATATTCCCAGGAGTCTCAGGTGCAAGGGAAGACCACTTTCTCACCAGCTCTTTTCTATGTGCATCCACTAGGTGCTTATGGGAAAGATTGGGGATAAATCAGGATACCTGAAAAAGCCTCCCTTTAATGGCTCAGGCATGAAGGATCTGCTTAGGTGTGTAGGTGGTGGAGTACTTGAAGAAGCCCGTCTGTACTATAGGCCCTGTCTGAACACAAGATGGTGACGAGAAAGGAATGTTTAGAAAACCCTACTACTGAGGCCCCTGTGTATAGGGTCTACCTAAGATTGAGGCTTGAGCAGGAGAACCTAGTGTTCCTATTACAAACCTTATAACTGGGTAATAAGAAATAGTCTTTCACCAGGGGAGGAACAAGAGCACAAAGAGAAACCACCTATGTGGCATAGGAGTGCAGGCCCACAGAAAGCCAAGGTAGAACAAGAAAGCTTCTAGCATTCTATGACTTGCATTAAGCTCAAAGTAATGGTGGCCCACCACTAGAGGCAACCCAAATCCAGCTCAGCTACAGATTAGATTTATTCAACCCTCCCCCTCAACTTGTCTGACAGAAGAAAAGGCTGCCCACTTCCAGGCATAATTTTATTCACCTAGCCTTATTCGTCCTTCTTTCGATATCTGGCATTTATTTAAACATTATGAGACACATAGAGCAAGAAAAAAGACCTATATTTAAGAAATAAAAGCATGAATAGAACCAGACTTGAAGATGGCCCAGAGGATGTCAGACAGAGAGCTTAAAATAACTATGATTAACCTAGTAAAGGAATTTAGTAGAGAAAAAGGTGACAACATTCATGAAAAGATGGGGGAATTTCAGAATAAAGAAGGAAAACAAAAATAAAGTTGGAATGAAGTACAATATCAGAAATGAAGAATTAGTTCAACCTTAGCAGATTAGATACAGCAGTGGAAAGAATCAGTAAATTTGAAGATCATTCAATAAAAACTATTCAAACTAAAGAATGAAGAGGAAAAAAAAGAGTGAAAAAGCAAACGGAAGTATCTGAGTTGTAAACAGACCAAATGTTTAATATATACACAATGAGAATCTCAGGAAGAGAAGAGACAGTGAGGTAGAAGAATATTTGAATAAATAAAGGGCCAACACATTTTCAAATATAAGAAAAGACAAGTCACAGTTCAAGCCTCAGAGAAGTAGGATAAATATATTATATATTTTTTATTTTATATTATATATTTTAAAGAGATTTTAAAAATTAGTCTGTTATATTCACCCAGATTGTTATCATGTCTAACTTTCTTCTTCTCTCTCTCTTTTTTTGGGGGGATGTGTGTGTGTGTGTGTGTGTGTGTGTGTGTGTGTGTGTTGATTTCAAAGTCTATCTGGCAGAATCCTCTGTCATAATTCTCTTTAACATGTCTTTTCATGCTAATCATCTGGAAATAATTTATCTTAGTTTTTGTTCTGAAAAAGCATCTTGCTTTCCCTATTTGCAAATTGTTTTCACTGGACATAATTCTGGGTGAAGAATTATTATTGTATTCTTTTTGTATATCAAAAAAGCATTATCGACTGTCCTCTGGCCACATAGTTTCAGAAGAGAAGTCTGCCTGTTTTCCACCTTTGTTTCCTAGTGTGTAATGTTTTTTTCTCTGATTGACTTCAAAATTTCTCTTTATCTTCGTTTTTCAGAAGTTTGACTATAAATTCCTAATGTGTGTTTTTATTCATATTTATCCTGGAATTCTAAAATTGATATATTTAGATAACACTTTCAAAGTCATTTTATAAGACCAGCATTATCCTGTTACCAAAACCAGATACACTTAAAAACTCCAAAATTATATGCTAATATCTCTCACAAACAAAAGAAGAAAAAATATGTAAAAATAATTAGCAAATAAATCAGAAGTATAGTTTTTAAAAGAATAATACATTATGATCAAGTCAGGATTTACCCTAGTAAGTCAAGGTTGGTTCATCATTTCAAAATAAATCATTTTTATAGCCTAAATGGACTGAAAAAATAAGTTATGTGATCATCTCATTAAATACAGAAAGTATATTGAATTTTCCATCTTAAAAGTATATTGAATTCTGTCAAATTCAATATACTTGACAAAATCCAATATACTTTTAAGATAAAAACCAAGTCAATTAGATATATGTCTATCTGGATTTATTTGTTAGTGAACTTTGTTACTTCCTTCTCTCCAGAAATTTGTTAAAGTTGTTGAATTTATTGACATAAAACTTTTTAAAACTATTTTCTTATTATCTTTTAATGTCAGAAAAATCTGTTGTTATGGTCCCTCTTTCATTTCTGATATTGATAAGTTGTGCTGCTTTTGTTTTTGATCAGTCTGGCTATAGATTTATCAAATTTATTGAACTTTGACAAGCAGCCATTGGTTTCACTGGTTCTATTTTTTTATTTCAATTTTAATGATTTCTGCTCTTGCCCTTATTGTTTGTTTCCATGTCCTACATTGGATTTAATTTGCTCTTCTTTTTTAAAAATGTTTTAAGGTTGAAATTTAGACCATTGACTTGAGACAATTTTTCTTTTTTTTAATATAAACATTTATGCTATAATTTTTCATCTAAGTACTGTTCGAGTAGCCTCACACAAATTTTGACATGTGTTTTTATTTTTATTTAGTTTAAAATATCTCATTATCTCCTTCTGGGGAGGCTTTTTGACCCACAAATTGCTTAGAAGTATGTTGTTTAATTTTCAGATATTTCAGAATTTCCTATATATTTTTTAATTTATGATTTCTAGTTTAATTCCTTTGCACTCCCAAGGACATACTTTGCTTATCTGCAATTCTTTTAAATGTACTAAGATTTGTTCTAGCTTAGCATATGCTGTATCTTGGTGATCCTTTTATGTATACTTGGAAATAGTGTATAGTTTGTTCTATGGGGATAGTTCATTTTATAAATGTCGATTATGTCATGTTGATCAACAGTGTTGTTCAGATCTTCTGTGCTCTTACTGATTCTTTGTTTATTTGTCCTATCAATCACTGAGTGAAGAGTGTTCAAGTCTACAGCATAATTATGAAGTAGTCTATTTCTCCTTCAAGTTCTATCAGTTTTTGCCTTGTATTATTAGCGTATACACATTAGGATCATTATGTCCTCTCCATGAATTGACCCATTTTTCATTATGAAATTTTCCCCCATAATATTTCTCATTCTGATTTCTATTTTGTCTAATATTAATATAGCCAATCCAGTTTTCTCGTGCTTAGTATTTGTATGCTTTATATTTCTTCATCCTTGTACATTAATCTACTCTATATTTAATGTTGAGTTCTTGTAGGTGGCATGTTGTTGGTTCCTTTTTTTTAATAAAATCTTAAAATCTCTGACTTCGTCCCTTTTAATTTAGATGTTTGAACATTTGTAATTAATGTAATTATCAATATGTTAAGGTTTAAATTTACCACCTTTCTGTTTGTATTCTGCTTGACTATTTCTTGTTCCTTTTTTGTTCCTTTCTTGTTGTCTTAGAATAATTGAGCAGTTTTTAAGTTTTTATTTCATCTCTACTATTACTTCATTAGCTATAATTTTTTGTTTAATTTTCTTTAGTGGTTTTTAAATGGATTATAATAAATATTTTTAACAGTAATATAAAAGATCAAAGCGAGTATTTGGAGGTATAAGTTTCTTATATGTGAAATAGAATAATATTATTTAAAAGCTGACTGTGATAAAGATAGATATTGTAAACCTGAGAGGCACCATTAAGCAACAGCAAAGCAGGTACTATTTTAGTCCTCTGAAGGTTACCTAGTATCCTCCTCTTTAGTCATTCTGAGGCCAGCACTCTAGCCCTGCTCTACTAATGAGAATTATTTTGTTTCGTTTTACTTTGGTGTTGCTGTGGACTGAATTGCCCCCTCCCCCCACCCTACCTCTGCCAAAGTTCATATGTTAAAATCCTAACCACCAATGTGATAGCATTTGGAAAAAAGCCTTAGGAGGTAATTAGAGTTAGGCGAAGTCATGAGCCTGGTGCCCTCATTGTGGAATTAATACACTATACAAGAAATAATCTCTCTCTGTCTCTCTCTGTCTCTCTGTCTCTCTGTCTCTGTCTCTGTCTCTCTGTCTCTTTCTCTCTTTCCATACACACAATAAAGAGTTCACATGACCACACAGTGATTGTCATGTGAACTCTTCATTGTGTGTATGGAAATCTAAGAGAAGGGGCCCGGAAATTAAACCACCTTTGCCAACACCTTGATCATAAACTTCTCAGCCTCTAGAATTCTAAGAAATATATTTCTGTTTTTTTTTTTTAAAGTCACCCAGTCTCTAGTATTTTGTTATTGCATCCCAAATAGACTAATAGAGGTTTTAACAGATATCTCCAGTAAATGGATGGAATTGAGCTCTACAAGAAATCTCTTCATGTTATTATAAGACTGAATATAGATGAGTTTAAGGACCCTCCCTATGTCACTGAACAGAAGCTAAAGAGAATAATGTTAAGTAAATACTACTAATTTGATAATGGCAAAATGTTTACAAAGCACTAAAATGAGAAAGGAAGCTATTCAATACAAGTATAAACCAGTAGGCTTCAAGTTTTAGAGTATGTATATAAAAGTGGCTCAGGAGTTGCATGTGTCATTTTGTCATAACTCTGTGTATGACAGTATGCAGAGAGAAAGTCCACCATTAGAACTTTGTTTTGTTGATACTTTAGAAGGGCAGTTTTTATATTCTTATTTATGTTCCCTACAGTAGTCTACATATTTTAACAGTTCATTAATATTTATTGATTCAATTTAATTTTATTTCTTTTGATTACACACTGTTTTCTCCTTCTAACCTTTTAAAAGGGCAAATCACTCCATTTGATATGGTGTATTATATGCAAAACCATGGAACAATAAAATGTACACAAACTTAAGATAAGAGACCTTGGTTGGGTTTCATTGTAGAGAATATAAGCAAATTGTTTCACCTCTTTGGAGTTCAATTTCATCCTCAGGATAACAAGAAGGTTGGTCAAGGTTATCCTATAAAATTTATTTATTCTTTAAAATGACACCATTTTTTTGAGCTCCTATTCTGTTACAGGCAGTGAACTTGGTACTGGTATTATTGTAGTTCCTGCCTTCATGAATCTTTATGAAACTAGCTCTATTTATTTTTTTATTATTATTTCACCTATTGCCTTATCAGAAATCTCATTACCTTGCAGTATATTATATGCTGGGATAAAACAGCAGCAGTATATAAGATACTGTGGATTGACTCTCAACATCTATTTCAATTTCATTCTAGTATTATAGAGGCTGGGAAGCTGAAAATCACATTTTCCAGATTCCCTTGAAGCTAAGATTCTGGATATGTTTATGTTTCACAAATCAGATGCAAAAGCATGAAACTTGAATTTAAAGTGGGTGAAGTGGGAACAAGGGCCAGGTGTCAGGCATTTGTTTTGCTGGTGTGGATCACAGGAGAGCAGAAAGTTTATAGAATTGGCTGGAGCAGCAGCTTCTTGATTTGGTAGGTGGATTCCAAATTATAATGGAAGTAGCAGCACTTTTAGAGGTACAGTTTTGTGGTGTCGCTTTAGGATTCATTGTTGGACGTTCAGCCTAGAGACTGTTATTTGATTTTTTCCCTGAATTCTGTAAGTCATTTAACACATCAGTAGTCAGCAACCAAATGCTGACTTATAGAACTGATTAATAAAAGGGAAAACATGCCTAGGAAGCATTATGAAAATAGTCTAAGTCAAAATTTCCCAGACTGACCTGAAAATATTAGTGATCTAAAAATATTACTGATCTGAGAGATATTTAAATAGGTATTTAACTGTAATGGATTTCTTTTCAGTAGGACTTCTCAAAAACTCTAAATATTTGGTTAAATCATACTGTGCAGCATTTCCCCAATGCATTTAACTGGGAAAATAATTATTCATTTCAGGGGAAACCTGTTAACAGCTTGCGAAATAAAACCCAGACATAGTTTGTGAAACATTGGTCTAAATTACCCAACAGCCTGAGCCAACAACCTTTGCTTGTGTTCCAATTCTGTCTGTTCCAGGAAATCTGTTTAGATTTCGTTTCCATATACCTTGTTGTCATTCCATAGTAGGCAATTTTCTAGATACAGATATCAGTATCCAACCAGTATAAAAAGTTTATAATCTCATAATGTAAGTTGGTGGCATTAATTATTTGGACAAAGTAATTTCAATTTGGCTAGAGTAATGAAAAACAGATGTAAAAGAAAGCCCAGTTTATGTAATGATCCCAAAGACATCAAAGTGAAAACTATAAGAAGATAAATATATTTTGTCTGTATTTCTGTTTTTATGTGGAAGTTAGGGGAGATGATAAGTGCATCAAGGTTTCAGAGAAAAGTCCAAACGCAGGGAACAGAAAGAATGGACGGAATTACTCAACATGGAAACTGTAAAGGGTTTTAGACCTATAAAATAATGATGATAGTGATGACGATGATGTTGATGATGATGATGATGATAGCCACCTATGCTAAGTAGCCACACTTAATCTTCACAATAATCTTGTGAAAAAACATAATATTAGCTTTGTCATTTTACAAAAACTAGCTCACAGAGGTGTAATAAATTGTCAAAATATAATTAGGATCAGACTGGAGATTCTTATTAAAATCTTTTAACTTGAAGTTCTTTACTCATAACCACTACTCTTCTGCCTCTGTAAGAGTAAAGTAGCCTGAGGATCTGTCTCTATCCTTAGGCACAACTGAAATGAGTGACGAGACTGTCCTTTAATAAATGAATATGCACAGTTTGAACTCCAAGATTCCAGACACTGTGGGGAAGCAGAATTCTCTTTGGTGGAGTGGGGAAAAAAAAAAAGCATGGGTCCTGCAGATGAGAAGAAAAAAGACCACATATTCTAGGCTCTGGACTCTGGGGAGAGAAATTCTGTTCATTTAAGGAATTTTTTAGGGGCAGAATATGTGGTACTTTGTGTAAGGATGTAAGCTTCTACTTAGGGGTGATCTTATCCCCATGCAATGTCAAACATAAGTTTATTCTCAGCCTCTCTATTAAACTCACCTTGCCACCTCTTTGCTTTTGCTTCTCTTATGTCAAGTACCTCAGCAGCCTGGTCCTGTGTTTTTTCCATCCCTCTGGTTTCCACCAAAATGGAAAGGAAACTTGGCCACATCCGAAGACAGAAGAATGACAATCAAGGATGTCCAGTATTGTGGTAACAACAATCAAGAAAAACTCACCACAGAGAGATTTCCAAGCTCTCATACTTGGGGTGGGAAAGGGGGTCTACTCTCACTGTTAGATGGCATCACTCACTAGTATTGCTTGACACCCTTGCTAACAGTCTTTTAATTTGGTCTCTGATGTAAACCTAATATTGTATTTTCTCTGGTTTTTCTCAAATGTAACTTTGAGATAAGGACACATATCTAGCTGTAATTTTTGGAGGATGAAACATGACGATTATGTAAACATTAATCAAGTTTCTGAATCGAAAGAGGCAATTTAAAAGGATTTTTGTAAGTGGTAGTGAATCATACTTTCCTTAGAAACCTTTTTGAACTCATTTTTCTTGTTAGTAAAACAAGGATGCTAATACCCTAATACTGTAGTTGTGAGAATTAAAAGGGGTATATATGCAAAGTGCTTGGTTCATAGGAGGTACACAAGAAGTAAAAGGTATCAGTGTAACTGTCTCCTTTCTAGGGTCTGCCAGGGTAATAAGAGATATCCTGTGTGACATCTCTTGGACTCTTTCCTTAATGTTTTTCTTAGTGCTGTCAATAATTATATGCAGATACTACTAACAACTCATAATGTCACAGATTCTTTCATTAAGAAAGGGTGTATGATATAGACACACACAGACACATACACACACATATCTATGTGTATATATATATATTTTTAAATATATATACATAAATGCCACACTAATATATATATAATATATTTATATATTATATATAAATATATATTAAAATATATATATCACACTGTAAGGGAATAATTATTTATGTTTGGGGGCTTCTTGATAGAGTATCAAAATAATTATTAAATTAGGTAATAAGATGTGATGTTAAGCAAAATAACAGCAGATATGAGAATGGTACAGTAAAGAAAAACATGTATGCACACAAATAAAGTCTGTTAGCTCTGTGAGAGCAGGGACATGATGTGTGAGTGTGTGTGTGCAAGTGTGTCCTTGCATATTCACCATAGTTTTCTGGGAAAGTGCATAGTACAAAGTACTCTAGTAACATGGCGGGGAAGGAACATAGGAAAATAAAAATTATCTTAAATGAATTAAGGTTGAAATATTGTTTTGAAAGTTTTCTCTGCTGAGTTTACAACATAAAAATTTAGATTATAAAAATCATAGCCTCCTAGATTAGAGATAGTCCTCATTTGTAACACTGAAGTGCACACATCTCAACCTCCCTTCTCCTGCCTCAAAGCAACCATTGTTAAGAATTTTCTGATTATCTCATATGATTAATTTTTTGCATATACAAACATGTAATTACAAATATTCTTTTACTGGGTAACTTCTTTTCATATCATGCATTATGACCATCTGTCCATGTTTGTATTTAAAACTCTATCTTAAGCCTTTTTTGAAACCTACAAAAATATTCTATAGTATGGATTTTTCTTAATTTACTTAACTACTCCCCTATTACTTACCATTTCACTATTATAATCAATGCTATAATGAACCTATAATGCATGGAATCATAGAACTAAAGTATTAAAATTTGTATTGATATTGTCAACTTGCTCTTAAGAAAGGTTATTTTCATTGTTGTACCTATCAATAATACAGCAGAAGATGTGTTTCCTCACATTTTCACCTGAAGTGGATATACTCAATTTATCACATTCTTATCAATCTTATAGGCAAAAAAAAAAAATCTCATTTTAATATGCATTTTGAATTAATTGGAAGGAATTTTAATATGTTTATTTTACTTAAACTGCTAATTCATATCCCCGAGTCACTTTTCTATTGTATTTTCCTTCATTATTAATGAAGAAAGAATATGTATTTGTTCAAGAGGAAGACTGAAATGCGATCACTAAAGTGCCTGTTATATTTAAATCTTTTCCCTAAATGTAAGTCTTTTCCCTAGGATAAATAAATTATTTACAACACGGCAGAGAAGAAAAGCCCTGAGGGGAACAGAAAGGGTGAAAATTCAAACTCGACAATTACAGCAAGAGCTGTCTTTTGCCCTTTTTCTTTCCCTGTAAGCAGAGAAAACAGGTGTCTTAGCCAAAAAGCTTAAAGATGATTATTAGTCAGGGCTCTCAGTTTTCCACAGAGGAAGGAAACTTCTGCCAGTGCTTCAGATACTCCAGCTTGAAAAGATGTCAGTTCATCCATTCAACAGGTAATTAATTGCTAGTTACTGGGGATACAGCAGGATAAAACAGATGTGGTCACTGCCATTATTGAGCTTACAGGAAAGCTGGGGACAAAAACTATTTGAATTCTTCTTCCCCTTCTTCCTTTTCTTCAGTGGAGGTTGGGGGATAATGGCAGGTGGATGAATGAGGGGCAGGGATGGACAGGGATGAATATACCAACCAATAAATTTTTGGGAATTCTTGTCGGAAAGGGCAGACAGAAGATGGATGGCTGGTGAACATGTGTTTGGTTGTTATTTATCAAACATGACAACAGTAAAACAGTTTCTAATTCATTATTATTTCACCTAGTTAACCTCTTAAAGTTAACTATTTAGCAAAGTTAACCCAAGAGAGTTTTTGCATTATTTTTCTCTTATCTGGCTAAGTTTTCTTTGAATTAAACCCCCCTTGATCTCCTCACCCCATTTCAGAGATGTTTATGTTTGCATTTAAGAAATAGATAATTCTTATAACAATATTAACTTATTTAGCTTTATTAACTTATCAGAAAAGCCAATGGTGCTTAATACTTCTCATGTTAGAAGAAGTATCTTTCTTTCTGTTCCTAAAAATGTAAAATGTTTTTAAATGTTTTATAAATCCCCACCTAAGATAAATTTCTAAATTTAAAAGTGTGATTTCAGTATATCAAAACTAAAAGAGTAAAAAGTCCAATTCTCCAACTTTTAGACGGAGCAAAGCAAGACTCAAATGATTTAAAACTCTTTCCCATATAAACATCTACTCCTTTCTTTCAAACCCTTCATTTGTACAAGAAAAGATGAAGAGAGGAAGATAAGTAAAAGGGAAATAAGTACTGGATTTGGGTGAACTGTGTATTCTGACAGGGTATGTGAGAATTATATCAGAAGCTACAGAATCATTTTCTCTTGGAAGCACTCCAGTGTCAGTTTACTGCTCTCTTGAATCGTCACCCCCATCTTCCAGAGCCCTTCAGCCCATCTCACATCCACAGTCACCTTTGTATGCCATAGGATCTATTTGGGTGGTATTTGCTCTTATTTGGGGGGAAAAAAATAAAAAAAGAAGTTAAAAAGGACTCTGTTCTCCACTAATCCAGAGATCTTGTGATTTTGTGAGCTCTGCCAAACTATTTAACTTCTTGATTTTGAAGCTTTCTTTAATGAAAAAAGATATTTGTTAAATAATATAAATACTTAAGCTGTTACAGTTTCTCAGGGGATAATTTGTAGAGAGAAGTAAAGGCTCATGATAATGTTACATTTTTCAGGTCTTGGAGGATAGCAAACTTTCCTCTTATTTTTATACAATAAAAAGTTAGGTAAACTATGGAAAACAGTATGGAGGTCCCTCAAAAAAAAAAACTAAGAATTGAATAACTATATGATCTAGCAATCTCCTTTCTGGGTATCTACCCAAAAAGCCTGAAAACATTTATCTGCAAAGATATATATACATGCCGATGTTCATAGCAGCATTGTTCACAGTGGCCAGGAACTGAAGCAACTGAAGTGTCCTACAGTAGATGACCGGATAAAGATGTGGTACATATATATAATGGACTATTACTCAGCCATAAGAAAAGATGAAAGACTGCCATCTGTGACAACATTGATGGATCTTGTGATAATCTTGCTAAGTGAAATAAGTCAGACAGAAAAAGATGAAAACCACATTATATCACTCATATGTGGGATATAAAACTGAAAGCAACAAACAAACATGACAAACAAACAGAGACTCATGGACACAGACAGTGGATTAGTGGTTATCAGAAGGAAGGGGAGAAGGAGAAAGGTTGGTAGGGATAAAAGGGGTTAAAGATTTAGTGATAGAAGAAAATCTAATCCTGCATGGCAAACACACAATGCAATATATATATGACTTACTGTTGAATATTACACTTGAAGCTTACTTGATTTTGTTAATGTCACCCCAATAATTTTTAATAAAATGTTGGGTGAATAAGGCATGTGGCATAATGAAAGAGCATGGGTGGGTCATTAAGCTTGATTGAATGCTGACACCTCTACTAACAAGCTGTGGGCTGTCCACAAGATGATGTCTTGAACATTATCATAACTTTTGGGTTTTTACGAGGCTATCTTTAAAGGTAAAATATTTTCAAAAGTAATGCAAAATATCTGAAATAGCTATTGGTAAATAGAAATAGAAATTGGTAAATCTTTATACAATGAAATTATTATTCCTAAATCTAATTCAGAGACTTGCATGATAGTAAAATATTCTTTCCTGATTGTTCTAAGCCACATTTGATTAACCCAGAACAATTAAGTCAAGGCAGATCCCATGAGGGAGAGTGACTTGCCCAAGGTCACTAGCTATGTAGTGGTTAAGTCTGTCCTGAAATCCAGTTTTCCTGGTTCTCAAAGATGGTGTGCAGTAATTCTTCCCACCTTTTCTATTATACAATAACCACTTAAAATTACTTTTAAATGTCACTGACAACCTTTAATTCACTTCTATTTATTTGCACTACCTTTAAAGTTACTTGCTAAAGAACATACTTTTTGACTAAATATTTCTATAAATTTCCTTATACAAATTTGTATCTTATTAATTACAAGATCTATTTACATATACATGA
The DNA here is from genome assembly GCA_028627145.1 of Eidolon dupreanum. NCBI lineage: Eukaryota > Metazoa > Chordata > Mammalia > Chiroptera > Pteropodidae > Eidolon > Eidolon dupreanum. Next base: position 50,068,324 of record CM053510.1, on the reverse strand, counting down.
AAGAGAGTCATGTATCTGAATATGGGACATATTGCCAATTGACATGTGTTTTGATGCATTTTGCTCAACACCCCATAAAAAAACACATGTTCTGTATGTAGAAACCCCGAATATACAGTTCTTTACTTTTTTTTCCTGTGTTTATTTATTTGTTTGTTTTTTATGTCACTCTTTTTTTTCTCAAAAGAACTATGAGTTTCTTGAAGGCAAGAGGGTAGGTTCTTGGCAAAAATATGAAGAAGGCCACTGTTGTTTATATTGCTCCACTTCCTCTTTCCTCTTCTTTCTCAGGAAACCTCCCACAGTTGAGGGTCTTCCTGCTGTGATGTTCCTCCAGGGTTTTATCTGAACCTTAATTCCCCTTTCAACCCTTTTTTCCAGCATTGCTAAGAGGCTGAATGGGAAAAATAATCTTAACCAGCTGTGAAACAAGAAATGATTTTCAAATTTTATTGGTGGAGAGGTCATGATTTAGGCATATTTTGTTATAGTTTTCAGAGGTGTTTGAATTTTAACCAGGGGCAATTAAATTCAATAACCATTTATTGGAACCTATTCCAGGCCAGTATAGTACCAGTTACAGAACCTCTCCCACCTCATAATTACTCCTAGGATCATGCTTAGGGACACAGACAAATAAATGAACCCTGTGATTCGTATGGTGGTGGAAGCAGGTACATTATAAAACAGGTGTACAGAAGAATGAATAATTAAGTATAGCTGGTATAATGGGAGGACTTGGAATTAATCACAAATGAAATAAAAGTGATATTTGAAATATCAGTGATAAACTGCTAGGGAAATTGTTACCAAAAAGCTAAACTGTTTTCTTGTCACATTAAAACTTTTTGCAAAAATCTTAAGAACTTTCATGCCTCTTTGACTGATTTTTTCCTCTGCCTATGATATACCACTTAAGTCAGTTTCATTCTTTCTCTCTCTCTCTTTCTTTCTTTCTTTCTTTCTTTCTTTCTTTCTTTCTTTCTTTCTTTCTTTCTTTCTTTCTCTTTCTTTCTTTCTTTCTTTCTTTCTTTCTTTCTTTCTTTCTTTCTTTCTTTCTTTCTTTCTCTTTCTTTCTTCCTTCCTTCCTTCCTTTCTATCTATCTATCATCTATCTATCATCTATCATCTATCATCTATCTATCTATCTATCTATCTATCTATCTATCTATCTATCTATCTATCTATATATCTATCTATCTATCTATCTATCTATTTATCTATCTATCATCTATCATCTATCTAATTTATCTATCATCTGCCTCTTTTATCATATATATATCATCACACGTGATCCTAATAGCAGTTCTTTATGGTAAAAATTATGTCTTTTATAATGAGAATAGATAAACCTCAGAGAAATTCTTCCAGATAATACACCTTGTAAGCAGATGCCAAAGTTTGGTCTTATCACACTATTGTTCTTTCTGCAATAAAGCAATGAGACCATATTCTTTATATAACATCTTAAAATTTGAGAAAATCATATTGAGTCTGCATGGAGAAAATAATAAGCATATTTTTCAATGTTCTCATTTCCTTGCCTGTCTTATACGTTTATGTTTCCAGTAACCTTTATTTATCACACTAATGTCTGTCTTTAAAACTACAGCTATGTTTGTGTTCTAGAAATAGTCTGCAGAATTAACATTTGCATAGAAAAAAACTACTTGAATTTTATGTTGAAATCTATTGATAGAAGTATTTCTGCACACAGATAATGTACTAGATCACTTGACTTGATTAACTTAACTACATGCCACTGGGATTATAACTGGACAAGTTCCTTCAAATAAAGTAATTTAAAATTGTTTTTATTCACTAAGTTGTGAAGTGTTTTTTTCCCTTACATTTGAAAGAATAAAATCTTAGAATTTAAAGTAGATTTGTGTTTAGACAGCCAACTAGTCTTGAACTGACATTTAATAAAACTGGAGAAGTTTTTACAGCTAATTAGTGGCAGAAATGTCCCGGGTTGGCTAACATTGGAAGAAAAGTTACTATGTGGCCAATTTTCTATTTATCACACAACTATGAATATCGTGTGCTTATTATAATAATCCTTGCTAAAACAACTTTAAGAATTATTAGCAGTAAGAATAATAAATAATAATAAAAACAGAGGCTTTGGGGAGACAATTCTCCATGGCATTTCTACATATGTTATGGTAGATTATTTTTTCAGGGTGGTTCCCATAGCAAAAAAAGCCTTGGAAACTAGAAATAGTGGTTCCCTATGGGTCAAAGGACTCTTTTGTTTGCTGACCAAAGTAGTAAAGATGACGTTTCCCTCTTCTTCCTAGAGATGTTCTACGTTAATAAAGACAATGTCTTTCTCCAAAAAAGGATGAGGCTGATTTGCCAGTAAGTCCTACATCAAATCAGGATGTTCTCATGTGAGAGTTCCTCAGCTGTGATCCAGATCCTCCATGAGAGCTGTACTTATCTGGGCCCACGCTTGCATTGAAAAAAAAATATCTTTTTTCCCTAACTTTTTTTTTTCTGTATCTCATATAATTTTAAATAGGATATTCAGTCAAAGGCTCAGTATTTGAGTTATAGGCTAGAAACATATTTTGAGATTTTTTACTTCATATTAGCAAAATGTTTTCCATAAAATTTGAACCAGTTTATGTTCTCCATTAGCCATGTCACAATGTGTTTTCATAACAATTATCCTTGACTTCCCCATTGCTCATCATGTTGATTTTTCTGAACTCTACAGTTCCTCAAATTCCTCAAGCCTTTACATAAGTTCTTGCTTATACTTAGAATGCTGTCGCATATATGACCCTTACCCTGAAGATCTCAGCTTAAATGTCATTTCCCCAGAGCATTCCTCCTTGATTTTCCAAACTATCATATATTACCATTACATATGTTACTTAACTTTGTGATACTCACCCATATGTAATTGTTTAATGTTTTTATTCTTGGCTTAAATTTAAGGTCTGCAAAAACAGAGATCTCATTTGGCATGTTCTTCACTGAATTCCTGGTGTTAGAATAGAGCTTGACACGCAGTAAGCACTTAATAAATATTTATTGAATGAATTCATTTTTTCAGAATCATAGCAATCTAGTGAGATCAATAGGTTAATTATTCCTGATTTGACAAGGTAGAAATCACAGGAATAGTTTGAATTGCTCTCCTCAAGGTCACCAAGTGGGTTAATGGCAAATATATAATTATAACCCAGCTTTCATATGTTTTTGATACATTCAATGCTTCAGTAAATTTTTAAATATTTTTACCATTAAACATAGCATATATTCATGCAAACTGGGATCTCAATTAGGGATAATCATAGAGAGTCTCTAAATATATTGTTGTCTCTGTCTGTAGACATATATCGTAATACCTCTTACTCAATTATTTCTTATTACTGGATTCAGTTGAATCAAATCAGAAATTATAACCAAATTGTTTTCCTGGTCTTATAGGGAACTATGCTGAAATTAATGTGCAGGAAATGAGATCATACTTTTATTTTGACTTTCAGACATGTCACATGAATACTGTGAAGATGATTGATTTTTTTAATTGGCTCTCACAATTATGCAACAGGTATGTCTATTGCCTACAATGTAAGTATTTGAAAGAAAAATTAATAAATTCAAATATAGAACAATAATTCCTATTTACTTAGGTTCTAAGCAACTAGAAAGTTCAAATTGTGGTACTGTGTCTATCTTTTTATAAGGAGAAGCCAGTGATAAATAAGTTAATTGAGAAGTTTACTTTTTCAAAGCAACTCTCAGTATGTGCCACATTGTAGTAAAGGCATAATGGAACTAAGCTGATTCAAGATGTTACTCAATCTGTATCAGAGAACCACATAATATGAATCAATGCTTATAGTAATGTCCATCAAGAGTGATCATGCTACAGTTCAGGTAGCCCTCAGTTCTCTAAAGGATATTGGGACTGTCTACTCTAAGTTTCCTGTTCAGTTTCCCAAAGATCTGGGAGTCTTTGCCCTGAACCCAAGAAATGGGATACCAATTTGGCATATGGACCTAGAAGAGGAAGCCAA
>CM053510.1:50005860-50063787 GCA_028627145.1 Eidolon dupreanum | reverse complement strand
TTTTTTTTTTTTTTTGTCTTTTTTAATGCGACTGAGGTCATGCTTTAATAAAGTACTAAGGGCCTCATGAAGACCTGTTAACAAATATAGAATCAAACATTTAATCATTAAGGTCTTTGATTCCAGAATTTTGTTGAAAAGTTTGCTCGAAGTGGCAAAAATAATCTAGGATGGTTTCATCCTTTCCTTGTATGCATAGATGAACAGTTTTCTAGTTTATTTGCCTAGGGAAAATGTGAGGAATGTCTTTTTTGCACCTGTTTCTGTGAGGCACTTAAGTCTGCAGCACCCAGAAATTTAAAATCTAGTCTGCGGACTTCATCTATTCTCTGGATAGGACATTGCCAACCAGCATGTGGATGAGTTGGTGTAGATAGGAGATATCTGGCTGATAAGCACTAAATATATAACTAAGTGGGCATTGGGATTTAAAGGGATAAGTTTTGGGGTTTGGGAAATCCTTAACAATGGCTAGAAGTTCCACTTTAGTCCCAGGAGTCAAAGGGACAGTTTTGATGTTTTAAGAGTTATCTAAAACTTTATTTATTTATTTATTTATTTATTTATTTATTTATTTATTTTTATTATAGTGACATTGGTTAACGAATTCCAGTTTCAGGCATACAATTCAACAGTAAGGCATGTGTATACATTGCATTGTGTGTTCACTGCCCATAGTTAAATTTCTTTCTGTCACCACATATTTGACCTTTTTTACCTGGTCTACCTCCCCCCTCCCCACTCCCCTCTTCCCTCTGGTAACCACTAGTCTATTGTCCATGTCCATGAGTCTCTGCTTATTTGTCCTGTTTGTTTATTGCTTTTAGGTTTATATCCCACATATAAGTGATATCATGTGATTTTCAACTTTTTTGTCTGGCTTATTTCGCTTAGCATGATTAATTTGAGGTCCATCCATGTTGTCACAAATGGCAATATTTTATCTTTTCTTATGGCTGAGTAATATTCCATTGTATATATGTACCACAGCTTCTTTATTCAATCATCTAACGTAGGACACTTCGGTTGCTTCCATGCTCTGGCCACTGTAAATAATGCCGCTATGAACATCAGTGTGCAAATATCTTTTCAGATATGGGTTTTCAAATCTTAGGGATAAATACCAAAAAGAGGCTATGAGTGGGGAAGATTCAGATGGTGATTTCTGAAGACTAGAAATACAGCTCAGATAGGGATAGATAGAGGGAGCTGAAGGAGGAACTCAGGGACTTAGAGAAGAGGTTAAGAGGATTCTGAAAGTAAGGGAGGAGGATCACTTTTGCAAGTCTTCTGATTTCTGGAGGTGTTTATTAAGTTTAGAATTATTTTCTTGGAGGGAGACAATAGGTATCTCCTGGTTTGGTTTTGAGGCCTCGAAATACCAATTAAAGAAAGCCTCCCATTGACTTTGACAGGTTTGAAAACCTCAGTGTTGGAACTTTCAGATAAACTAACTTGGAAATTTCAAAGGAGCCCCATTTAGCAAACAAAGTTTTGTCATCTCATGTAATTTTTGACAAGAGATTAAGCCAATTGCAACTATCCAGACCATAAGTTTTAACCAAGAGTTGTCTGGCATCAGTAACAACGTATTGTGGTTAACTGACCATCTGATATGGTATAACTCACTGAAATCATCTCTGTTCTCAGAGAAAAGGTACCTGTCAATTTTATCGTGATTCTACAATATTACTTAGAGATGTAAACAGCAGGTATCTGAATGTCTCATTCTGTTTTCCAATACATTCATACATGCACATTTTAGGTGATAGAATATATGTCTTTGTATTAGAAAATTATTTAAAATATTTTTTATATTATATTTAGTATCTTTTTATTAAGTATATAAGTAGCTTATTATATATGCATTTCATTACAGAATAGTAATAGGTCTCTGAAAAGTATTCTGAGACTCAATTTCCAACATGAGGGGAGTTTCTCCAACACCAACCAGTAATTCTTGGACACAAACAGGGTGTCAGATAATTCAACTCAATTTTGAAACTGTCCACTGAGATAGAGTCAGATTCCACAGGTAAAGGCTTTAATCTCACGAGACTGCCTTTCCTTTCAGAAACCAGTCTCAAGCTTAGGCTGTTACCTGGGTCTCTGAGCAACTGGCTGTAATTCAGAAGTTCCCACAACTCCCTCCTTGGGCTTAATTAATTTGCTATAACAGCTCACAGAACTCAAGAAAATCTGTTTACTTACTAGAACATTCATTTATTACAAAGGGTATTAAAAGTTATGAATGAACGGATGAACAGATATATAGGGCAAGGTCCAAACCCAAGGTCTTCTGTCCTCTTGGAGCCCAGAACCCAGCACATCTCAGGGGGCATATGGACGAGTTCTGGTTCCCTATCAGGGAGGTTCTTTGAACCCCCTCCTTTTGGGTTTTTATGGAGGTTTCACTACATAGGCATGGTGGATTAACTCACTGGCCATTGGTGAGTGATTCAACCTCCAGCCCCTCTCTCCTCCCTGGAAATCAGGGAGTGGGATAAAAGTTTCTTACCCTGCATTCATGGTTGGTTTTCCTGGTAACTAGTCCCCATCTATACGCTTTGCAAATGTCACCTTCATTAACATAAACCCAGTAGTTGTAGAAGGGCTTGTTATGAATAATAGGGCACCCATTTCACCTTTAGTGCTCTGCAGTATTTTCAGGAACTGAGAAGAGACCAAATATTACAACAAAAGATGCTCCTATCGCTGTTTTTGGTCAGGAATTTCCAAGGTTTGGGAGAGCTGTGAGCTAGGAACTGTGGATGAAAACCAAATATATCTGAGAAATATATTTTGGTGATCTGAATGATTATATATATATATATATATATATATATATATATATATATATATATATATAATTATATATATATAATTACAGTATTACAGTCTTAGAAATATTTGTTATAAAAATAAAACTTTAAGTCTAAGCAGTTTGAGATTCACTAATTTTCCCACTATTTTTCCCTAATGGAAAGAGGGCTAATACTTGATTTTGAGGGAGAATACTTTGGGAATTATAGATAATTGGGAATAAACACAATTGAAAATTAAGGTACCTGAGGTTTAGTCCTAAATCTCAGTAATCGGCGAAGTGACATTCACCGAGTTATTATCTCTGGATCTCCATTTCCCAATATTAAAGGAATCCATTAGACTAAGAGGTTTCCAAGATCCCTCTCTAATCATCATTCATTGAATAAAGACTGTTTTAAACTTTCTTCACAGTTAAGTGTACTACTTTGATTACACCCATAATTTCCTACATTCCATGTTGGATGACCTAGCAAAAGTTTTAATGTTCTAACGACCAATGACACACTTTCTCAGGCACTCAGGAAGGCAGTGCTATTCTGTCAATGTATCTCTAAACATTAAATATGTTAGTGTAATTATATGACGTCAACTTTTAATCCTAAGTAAACAGCTATAAAACCTAGAAGCAGGGTGTTGTATCCCCCTTTCCATTGCCTGTGCAGTTCGTGCCTACATTAGAGAACACTTGCACTTCTGAGCTTTCAAGGGAAACTTCTCTTGCCAAATCAAATTTGGCTTTCAGGCCTAGAAACCAAGACAAGGTTAGTAAGTATTTATTTTAACACCCCAGCATACTTCCAGAGTGTTTTCAAGCCAGAATGTGGAAAGATGAAGGTGAATAATATGGACTTTCTCCCTTTGAATGCTCATCATCTGATGGAAAAAGGTGGACATACAAGTACTTATTTTAACCAGTGTAATAAGGGCAAAGTACATGTGCCATAGAGGGCAGGGCAAAGGAAAGTGTCTTGTTCATTACTTGTCCTTGATGCTGGCACGGGGCCTGATACCTAATAATAAGCTCCTGTGCAGGAAAGGAGCCTCAACTCTCAACAATAGCCAGTGTAGTAGGAGGAGCTCTCACAAAAAAGTGTGGTATTTAAACTGATCAAGGAGGCAGTGAGAAATAATGTATGGGAGAGGAAGAAACGATCCTCTACCCTCAAGTTTCTTTCAGCTGGTGTAATAATCAGATATGTATGAGACTGATTAACAAGAGACAATAACCAAATTACATACATATGCATGGAAACCCCCTGTATACATGAGAGAGTCAAAGATCCCACATACATGAGAGGTTCAGAGACAGAAAGGTAAAATGGAGGTATATATAACATTCTGAGCTAGGGATGAGGTAAGGTGACTTGGGGGCTTCAAAGGGCCATTCATTGCAAGATGATAACAATAGATGTTTCGTAATTAGATGTTTACCCTACCCTATAAATAGGTCAAAAAAAGTTATGTCTGATAATCTCTTAATAGGGGCAAGACCCCCAGTTTAAGTTCTAGGTAGTTAAGGGAGTGGGAGACATTTCTCTTGAGCCTACAGCTAAAGTTGCCTTTAGCTCAAAACAATCTGCATACCACTGAGGCACACCTTGGGATGGCTCTTTCTGAACCCCCACAAATGCTACCTAATAATTATTGGCAATTAGAGTGGTACAATGGGCCCCTGCTCATAAGACCAGCCTTCTTCCACCAGCTCCTTTCTTCACCCAGGGCAAGTTACTTCCTCTCTCTAGACTTCATGCTTTTCAGTGATAAAAGGGGAAGGGGTGGAGTAACAATCTCTGAGAGATCGGAGGGGGGGTGGGGGGGGGCTTTGTGTGTGTGTGTGTGTGTGTGTGTGTGTGTGTGTGTGTGTGTGTGTGTGTACTAAATCCTATAAAGGTTGCTGGAGAAAAAAACTAGCACACAAACTGCAAGTTTGCACTACAACTGAATTTTCTTGTGAATAATAGGCAAACAACATTAACAGGAAACCAAACAAAACCAAGCCAAAAAAAAGGTAGCGAAAGTTTTTGTAAACGTAAGGAAGAGTAGTTCTCAAATAGCTAGTATAAGGGAAAAAACTTGAGTTGGTGAGGATAAAGCCTTAAAAAAAAAAAAAAAATAAGCAAATAAAAGAAAATTCCACTTATCAGATCTCTGCCTCTCTGGACCTTTTTCTCATCTCTGTTCCCCTCTCAGGCCTCCCCCACCTCCCTTCACTCAGGTCCTCCCACCCCATTTCCTCTTTCTCTTCCTCCCTCTCTCTCTCTCCCCCTCCCCCGCGCCTCTCGTTCCCCTTACTTTTTTCAAAGTGGCATGCGGACCAGCTGTGGCTCTTAAATCCCATTTTAGTTGTCCTTTGGCAATAGAACGTATCCACTGGCTCTCCCTGGACTCAAGGTCCAGGCGAGGGGTGGTGCGTGCTCCCAGGACCTGTGCCGGGGTGCCCAGCCCCCCCGCTACTGCACCCTTCCCCTCCCTTTCCTCCGCCCCGCCCCCTCACCCCCTGCCTCGAGAACGACACCCCGCCCTTCAGGCCTCTGGTTTCCGGCCCTCCGATTATTTTAAGGCGCGCGTGGGCTGGGTGCCTGACTCCCAGCCAAGCTCCCTACTGCTTCTGGTCCCCCACCTCTCCTTCAAGCCCCTCCAGCATGGGTACCTGGCCCCGCTCGCTGCTCGCAGCCCTCCTGCTGCTCCTCTACATTGTTGGCACCGCGCACTGTGACACACCTGCCAACTGCACCTACCCTGACCTGCTGGGCACATGGGTCTTCCAGGTTGGCACCGGAGGTTCCCCGCACGATATCAACTGCACGGTGATGGGTAAGCGGCAGGCGTCCCAGGACTGTCTCCATTCCTGTGCCAGTCCGGGACTCCTTTCTTTCTGTCTCTGAGCCCCCCTTTTTCCGCAGCTCCCCTGCACGAGGTGGGGACATCATGGCTGGACTAGGAGCCCCTTGGGATGTCCTCTCCTTCTCAGGGCTGCCAAGTCCAAATTGAGCTGCTGAGAAATTCTAACTTCAGATTTTCTTGGTTATTCCCGGGGCCTCAACACTTTTTTCAAGAACTTCCCCCACCCCTTAATTTTTGTTTTCTGTTTTTTGGTTGGTTTAGTTTGGAAGAGAGTTTAGACTGTGCAATCTTATGATCTCCCCATCCTATCTACAGGTCTTTTTTTTTTTTTTTTTTTTTTCCTGTTAATTGTGCTGGTGAAAATGAGTTCAAAGACTTGAGGATATAGCAAGAAGAAAAGTTTTCTCCTTTTGTTAGGTGTGGGAAACAGCCCTCATGCCTAGCGATTTTGATTTAGACATAATTGCAGGGAGGTATATAAAGGTTTTTTTTCTGTTGTCCTTTTAATAACTCTTGAGCCAATAATTATATTTGGAAATGCCCAGAGCCAAACAGAATGCCTGGCTCATGGAAGGCTTTCAGTAAATACCGTGTATGAACACACTGAGAGATTCCGTATACCCTTAGGTACCGTGACTATTTCAAGTACAAAGAATTTAGCAATGGGAGAAGGGAGAACACGCAATCTTGGTCAAAAGAGGCACTTCTGTTCTGCCCAAACCCTTACCACCCTGTGGCTTTCACAGAATGAGTGAAGCTCTTAGTTACAATGTCCTTGTCAGCAAAACAAAGATTGCCAGGTCATTTGTTTCTTAAACAGACCAATTCAACTGTCCAACTCCAGACGACTGTGTGGCATTGCGTAATCCTGGGCATTACAACCATCTTCTCTTTTGAAAGTTAAACTTAGATGTCTGAAGCAGAAAGGAGATCAGTATTTACACTTCCCTGCCATATGCAGTCTCCTATTTTAGAGCATTAATCTGCAACATGGAAACTGTCTAAAGTGTGAAAATCTCCAGATATACACAGCACAACCCTTTTCAGGCAGCCTCTGCTTATAAACTGTACTTTTTACCTTAATATAATATTTAAAGACACCCATAGGTCTGAACCTCCATCTTCTGAAGGTTAAAAGCTTAATTTCTATCAGCACAGATTAGTTTTGTAGGACAGAAACTTGAATACTTCAGAAGGATTCAGATTTAGAAGTTCTGAACTGTAGAGCCATTATGAAGAAAGGTAGACTGTTTCTTCTTTGAAGAGATTGTGTCCTTTGTCCTTCTTTTGATCTGATAGCAAATCTTTTTATATTTCTACTTTTTGCCTACTATTTTGTCTTTTCCCCATTTTTACTTATCATTTTCAACATTCCCCATTTTTCCTTTTCTTATGTGGATAATCTGCGAAGGCAGGGCCTATACTTTTTGGAGTCTCTCTGCCTGCTGGTGTATCTCTCTAACTTTTGAGCCCTCAGAAGGAGGGTTTGCCTGAAATCCTCTGGGATTATACAGAGGGGGACAATGAAATGGACACAGGTATTTTCACAAGCCAGATTAATCTAAATCAAGTAACATAAAAGGAAAGCAGCTTAAAAATAACGGAAATTGTAGAGGAAATTTTTTTTCTGTTGAAGTTGAAATAATTTTCCATTGTTGTGCACTTTTTTTTCTTTAGGACCACCTGAAAAAAAAGTAGTGGTGCACCTTAAGAAGATGGATACAGCATATGATGACTTTGGCAATTCTGGCCATTTCACCATCATTTACAATCAAGGCTTTGAGGTTGTGTTGAATGACTACAAGTGGTTTGCCTTTTTTAAGGTTAGTTTCTTTGGAAAATGCACTCATATTTTCAACGATTTAGTAATAAGATTAATAAGACTAAAAAGACAATCAGTATTGACACCACTTTTCCTAAGAGAAATAGATGGTATAATTTCACTAATTTATTTAAAATGATTCAGTAGATTAAAACAAACTGATTTATATTTGGATACATACATTCCATCTGTGTTTAAATTTACATTGTGGTATGTCCACATTAATTTATTTTTTTATTATAACTTTATTTCTAAATGTTACTTTAATCACATGGCTTTGATTCTGTAGGAAAGGTAGGTATTATAAATATTTTTTGGACTTATTATACTTTTATGCTATCTTATCATTGCTTGTTGGTTCTGAGAAGTTGACCTAAGTGACTCATTGAAGTAATATGATATGCTAAATATATTAATGTGAATAACTGGCTAAAGTAAGACAAAGAGACGAGAGCATAGGAGTTACTCTTTGGACTGATTAAAGCAATAGATAGTCCAGCTAGACCAGCGTGTTTTCTTCCCTCACTAGGGAAGAACTGTTGTCCGTTCTTACATGCTAACACATTGCTTCCAACTACAGGCATACTCTAGGGTAAAATAGTTTAACACAGATTGTAGTCTACCCCACATATCTTTCTGAAGTTGGAATTTTTCCTGTTGGCAGAGTATTAAATGGTTTAAATAAATTAAATCTGTAAGCCTGAAACTAGCTGCTTTTTACTACAAATCAAGAATAAATAAAAACAGACTTTTTCATGAGATAGAGTTTATAGCCTTTGGAACATCTGGTAAGAGTTGGCTAATTCTAGGGATTCATGGGAAAGTAGGAGAATGACTCAGTTAAAGATGATGGAAGACAAAGAACAAACAAAACACTACCTTCTAAATTTATCATAATTTCTCTCATGAGTTGTGATTTAATTACTAGGATATGATATTACATGTAAGCCAACCCGATTTCTTGGAATCATAGCTCCCAACATTTTTTTATTATGAAGACTCCTCTTTAGTATGAAAAAAAGAAAGCAGAGACAGAGAAGAAAAAGTTGTCTCCCCTCACCTGTATTGACTTGTCTGCTACTCATCTGGCAGAAACTGTTTATCCACGCTGGCTGTTGAAGGTTAGCAGTCCATTTTATTAGCTGAAACCCATGTTTGACCAGTTGTTATATATTTTTAATATCACCCCTGGATACTATGTATTTTTTAAAATTATAACAGTATCTATATGAATTTTTAAAACAGTAGTGCATATGTGATAAATGTAATTCAATCTCATTATAATTCTTGGTTTACATATTGAAGAGCTTAGGGCTTTACAGCTTTATAGACCTTTTAAAGGTACTCTGTCACAGCTCTTCAATATTTTTTGCCTTCAGGTTGAGAATTCTATGGAATTAATGTGCAAGCAAAGAGATGTTCAAGAGAGATATTACATATATCCTCCCTCCTTCTTACCCTGCTTCCCCTTCACCTTCTTCCCTTTTCTCTCCCCTCTGCCTCACCTCTCCCCCTCCTCCTTTCTTGCTTGACACTTCAATAGGCACTTAGTCCGTATTCATTTAAAAAAAATGAAAATCAATGAATGCTGTGGAATTCAGTTAAGAAATCAGAAGTTGAATAAATTGCATAAGTGCAAGATGAAGAGTAGTATATTAAATAGATGAGCTAATAGTTTACCCATTTGGCTTAGAAAACTTCATTATTTCTGTAAAATTGAAGATACTGGTGAGGAAACTTCTAAATCAGCATTTAAATTACTCTAGTCATAATCAGAAATTGACAAGGACAATTTCCCTCCAATAATATTTTTCAATCAGTTTTGTCTGAGCTTATATAGGAGTCTGGAGCTGGTAGGGACAGAGAGAACAGATGGTGACTGAAGGAAGAGTTAAAACACTTCTTTGAATTTCTTTTTAAATTACAACATAAGCAAATTTGGTATTTTTCCATAGCCTCAGCACATAAGTAGCAGGTCAGTAGAAAACTACTTTTTAATACCAGGTAAGTGTTCTCAGCCATAAGTAGCAAGAGTCAGTATAGTTGATGTTGTAGGGCAGATCCTACCTAATCATGTGCTTCTCGATAGTATTCTCTCATTAGGAATAAAAATGGGAACAGTGTTCCAATGCTGATTTCAGTTTTTTTTTTTTAAGTGCACGTTTGACAGAACCATTATTTGGGCCATCTTTTCTTTTCCTGATGAAAAATCTACCCCTCTGACTGGTCAGTGGTTAGACCTTGCTACAAAGTTCATAATTTCGATAAGCAGAGTAGAATACACATAAGAAACTTGGTTTTAAGATTTCTCTTAACATAATCAAGTAGTTCCAGATAAACATATTTTGTAGAGTGATACAAACCGTATCCTTTTAGCAAATCCAATTGAAAGATATAGGGAACAGTTTTTCAAAATTTAAAAAAAGTAATAGAGTTGACTTTAGAAAATAGGAAAGTTAAAAGTGTTTGGTGATGCTCATTAACACTGAAAGCTTGCTGGATTTTACCACAGCATCAGGGTATTTTCTACAGTGGTATTGTGGAAACCATGCTGGGTGTGTAACTCAAGAAAAATACAAACCTATTTAATGAGTAAAGCACATGAGACTTTCCTACAAACTTAGAAAGTATCTTAAGTGAAAATAATTTATTTTTTTAAATGAAGAATTGTCAATACCTAATCAATATTTGTTATTCAAGTTTAAGTGTCTTATATAAATTAACATCATAGTCCATTGAGCCTACCACCATTATGGAACTATCTGGCAAATTTTTGCTATATCAACTTGCTATCAGTATTTTTTACATTGTTATTCTACAGATCAATTGGATTTTCAGATCTCTCTATTGATTCTTATCAGACCTTACCATTTGTTTCCTTTTGACCTCTTCAGATATGCTTTCATCAGATCGTTTCTTATTGTTGTTTCTGCTAGAGTTTGCTAAGCAGGTGATACACACAGATATTCTATTAGGCTCCTGCAGCTAGACAGAGCAGACAGCTTCCACATCCTTTGCCCCGAATTCAAACTTTGAAGTAATTGTGATATCATTCCTCTTGCTGGAAACTTCCTTCATTAAGTTCTTATTCAGGCCTCACTTGGAAGATGAGCATTTTTCACGACGAGGCTCTATGCCTTTTCCCCTTGGTTTTATCTGCTTGAGAAATTGGAAGTAAAGTGGGAATACTGTATATATTTTTTTACATATGACTTCAAGCTAGATAAAAGCTTGGAAGGAAGTGAATCTTGACACTGAAAGTTCATGCATAGTTTGCATTGGCCAGGAAATAGTAGGTAAATATTCTTAAAAGATAATTTTTTCTTCTCGACTTCCTGCAGATATTCAGTTATCTGAACACTTTTGGGTTTACAAATTCAAATGAATTTAGGGCTTACCCAGGCAATTATTTAAACTCTTGAAACAATTTTAAGTAAAACAATGGTAATTAGACCCATGACACAATAGAAACTTTGTTAGAGGCCTTCATTTTCAATTTTCTTTTAAAACAATATGCTGCCGAAAATAAAATGCAATACTGTCTGCAGGCCGGTTTCTAAGACTGTCATATTTTAATAGCACACACTATTTGGTTATAGTTGGCACTTTCCAATAAGTTTGTACCTTGAAAAGTACCTACAGATTAAAAACAGGCAACTTCTTGTAAATAACAATGTAACGAGACAAAACAATATAAAGGACATTTAATTATGGCTGACTTTATGCAATGGGTGGATAAGTGATCATTTTTTCTTCTTTATGCTTTTATATACTTTTTAAATTTATGATGAGTATGTATAAAGCTCCTGTGTACGCCATCCTCTCTACCAAATTGCCCAAAGGAAGTCATATGAAACAAACTAAACTCCAAAGAATACCTCAGGTTGAATAGGCTTTCTAACCTTTTACTGTTTCTCATTTCACTTTTTCCAAGACTGTAAAAGGAAGCAGTAGAGAAGGAACTTAGATTTTTTTGAAGATTAAGCTATTCAAGGGCTGAAGAAGATGTATAGAAGGGAAACTAGACTCATTGTGGCTGAAAAATTTATTTGGTGATAGTCAAGCAAACTTCACTGATTTCTAATTGAGTTTTTGTTTGAGGTCCACCAGTCTTAAAAGAACTGTAAGCTAAAAAATACTACTATAGTGTTTCTAAAGGAGGTTGTTATTCAAAACAGGAAAATTCGGGAGTCTTGGAATGTTTGGGAAATGGTTGGGAAATCCATACCAGAGGATTTATTTGCCCATTTTTGTGCCAGTGTCTTATAAGTTTCAAGCTTGTCACAGCCAGAAATGCTAATCATGTGTTTCTACAGTAAAGAATTTGAGAACCTTTTAACATTTTTCTGCGGTGCCTTTTGGGTTTATTTTAAGATGTAAGAATTCAGCTTTTAGAATACTTCTTATTGGGATAGATTTACTTGTTTTAATGTAGATAAAATATACCAAGGTTAGGGTTTTTCTTTAAACACCTTGGGGTTTACTTCTAAGAGTGTTTCAGTTGAGAGACAGAATAATAAGTTTAGCACTTAATGCATGCTTAAGTATGTGTTTTGTTTTCTTTCATGATGATGTAATCTCACCATAATGACTTAGTTTACCATTGTAAACTTTTCATAGGATGTCACTGATTTTATCAGTCAGTTGTTCATGCAACTGGGAACTGTGGGAATATATGCTTTGCCACATCAGAGGAACAACCTGGGTGAGCTCCATTAAAGTATTTTTAACTTTCTTATTAAAAGCAAGCTTCCCTCCTCCTGGGGACTTACGCAAATTGTCTGTTCATCAGTGAGATGGAGAAGGAGACTGGAGAAATTATGGTTTTCTTGTAAATTTTTTGCTTGAGCCTGCTTATTTGCTATCTCTTACATGCCTACACTATTTGGTGTGAGTGATTTTTCACTTTAGCGTGTTATTCTGTTTGCAAACATCACTTAGCTCTCCCAGGTATGATGCTCACAACACAAGTAGACATCAATCCAGAAAGATATAAAGACCCAGTTAAGAAAAGGTTGCCTCAAGTTCAGTTCACACCCTTGAAGTAGCTATGCTGCTTGCCCCAAAAAAACAGACTCGTTAGGAAACCACATGAGGCCATGGCATTTTAAATGTGTTTTCTAGTAGAGAAGGTGGCTCCTCCAGAGAAACTGACACACTTGTCACTCACCCCTATGAGATACTATCCATCTTTTTTTAAAAATGGCTTCTTCTCAACACATAAAATATTGACTAGAAGAAGAGGATATTTTTCACTTTGCATTTCCTCATTCTTTCAGAATAGATGTTTAAATCATTACTCTCACTGGATCCATAAATTTAGATGTTCAGAATTTTGATAGAAAGGGTGGCTAGAGAGTAAAGTTGATAGGGACTTAACCTTCCTTACATTTTAACACAGTATTTTCTCCCTTTCCTTTCCTCCTTTACTTAATTGTTATGTACTAGAAGTGAGATATGAAAAACAGAACTGGCTATAGCCTTATTCTATATCAGCATTTGCCAAACTGTTTAATGGACCAACAGTGGTTCACACTTTTGCCAGGTAGGATTGCTCATCAGGTGTACCATTTCATCTTGTTAAGCTTTAGAGATCGTTTCAGGCAGCTACTAGTAACAGGTCAAAGTGAAAATTAGAGCTGAAACTAATAAGCTGCTGCTTCTGAATTATTTTGTGATAGTTGAGTAAGTGTAGATTGTGTTAAATAATTTCCTTTATTTCAGAACTTCTCAGCACCTTTATTATATGGCGATAGCTTAGGAGGAAGATATAAGAGAAAACTTTCCCCAAATAAATCTACTATTTTTACCTTACAAAAACTAAGGTATTCTCAGAATGCAGTTTATGCAATTCTGGCTTAAAACTATCTTCCTCCTGATTATGTAAACCAGTAGAAAAGGAAGTCCCTAGTATTTGCTCTTAGATCAGATAAATAGCCTCATACTTGGAAACAGGATCCAAGCAGCACCAGGCCTACGTTTAGAATGTGTAAGGTATACATCTTAATGAATCTAGTCGCTAGGTTAGTCTGTTTCCTAAGTACATTTCAAAATTATGTTAGGTTTATACAGTGGCAATTAATTTCAAATGCATCTGCATGTGCTTCTTGAGCCTGTTGGCTTCATGCGCAATACATGTTGCTTAAGCATTCAGCTTTTGAGAATTGTGGCTTTTTGTGAATGTCTTAAATAGCATTAAAAAAAAAAAATACCAGCATCTCAAATACTAATACTGATTTTTTTTTATTTAAAAGAAATTAATATGATTAAACATTTTTAAGAGACAGTATGATCCTTGTTACCTTATAACTTTAGTTTTTATTGTCTTGTAGTTATTAAATAGAGCATCTGTTGAAGGGCTCTTTTACAACTACAGCCCAAAACAGGCTTTGGGGCTAAGAGGCAGAGCAGCATGCAGCACTGGACCAACCTACCTCTAACAGCTAGCAGAGGCCTGTAGCAGCGACAGTCCTTTCTGGAGTCTTTGTGTGCATGCAAAATGCAGAGGAATTCTGGTGACCTACCTCCAAGGCAGCTGCCCTCCTGAGCTTTTCCGTGGAAAGCAGCCATCACCATTTTGGAATGTGAACAACCAGAGACTACGAGGAGAAATTAAAAATCTGGAAGTCTTAGGCGCTTCACCATTCAGCCTTTGAATGCAAGGAACAATATGCAACATAAGTTTTTCTTTTTTTCTCTTTTAAATAGTCTTCTATTGAAGTGATTTTTCCAAACTGGCTAGGATTGGAATTTTGTGTTTAGTTTTGTTTACAGTGCAAATTTTATTCATAGTGAAATTATCTTCCTGAATGCATTCTCTTTCTCTCATTACCTTGAGGAACCCCAGCACTTATCCTAAGGAGAAAATAAGGCTTCAGGATACCTTGAGATGCACAGATATGTTGGGAAGATGGTCCTATGGAGTACATGTTTGAGGCAAAGAGGTTTTCTGTGATAAGCCAAACTCCACTGAAGGCTATCTTTTTTGCAGATTATAAGCCTGCAGTACCACTGGCCAGAAAGATAGTATGATTAATACATTTATTTTGTTTTTGAGTAGGCGCTAGCCTTGTGTTAAAAACTTGAGGTACTTTACCTTACTAAAACTCTATACAGTAAATATTACCAGCTTCTTTTTACAAAGAAGAATAATTAGTCTCATATAGTGTTTATGCTCACACAGCTTAACTGTGAAATGATAAGGGCCAGTCTTTCAAGCCTAAGGACTTCCTTGGGGCTAAAGAGTGAAAGAAAAGCCATTTCTTCAATGCAGTTGAGGTATTTGGAGTCACATTTGGGTGGATTTTCTGCTGAATCCTAGTCTATATGCATCACGAATGTTAGTTTAATAGAATAGAAAATGCACTGCATTTGCTCCTGTTGAAATTTTAGGAGAATTCACTTGAATCTTAGGTTGCCTTACAAATGAGGCTACTCATTTTCTTTTCTAAACCAGGGTCCTGTCATTCAAAACAAAAAAATTACCTTCTTCCCTTTGTAATCCTCAAAATTTGGAAGGGAAACTTTGTAAACTTCAAATTAAGTATAATTTAAGTACCTTTGCCAAGTTAATTTCTCTTAATAGCACTATTGTTCACACTGATTGCTGTCATTTAGCTCTTTCCTGCTAAACAATGACTAGTTTCCTCCTCAGTTGTTTAGAGCTGATTAATATCAGCCTTGGTAAACTGAAAATGTGGGGCTACACCTGATTCATATTGTCTGGAACGACTTCCCTTCTGCATCTCTGTTTGAATGGAGGAATCTTTTCTCTAGATAGCAGGTTGTCATCTTTACTTTGTTGGTTCAGATAACCTTTTATACCATTTGAGGGGTACTGGCCTGGGAAGGTTATATTTTAAAAAGATGAGGGAACAGTACAGCTGACTACTATCTGGGTTGTTTCTTCCATCCTACCTCGGGACCTGATAACTATCACTCAGGTTCTCAATGGCACATCTGTGAAACCCTATCCAACTCCTTTAGTTGGAGAAATGCCATAATTTTTGTTCCCATTATGCTTTGCAAGTAGCTATGCTCTGGTTGTACTAACTTTGCTGTAATGGAATGATTTGATTGTATGTCTTTGTCTTCTTTGTCTTCTCCACTGGTTTTCAAACCCCATAAGGGCAAGGATCAACTCTGTATTACTAACCACTTTATTCCCTATGTATAGCACAATATGTGATAAATAATAAGCCTTCAATAAATATTTGTAAAAGAAAGAAAATTGAATATATTATTGTGTTGTCCTGTTGTTTTATTGACACATTTCTAAAAATATTGTTACCTTTGAGAGCCTACGGTAGATTCCCAGGCCATATTTGTAGAATGATGTCTTAGAGAACAGATGAACCTTGTAAATTTTATTCTGTTAATTTATTTTTTAGGTTTTATAGGAGACTATAGAAGTCAAG
Organism: Eidolon dupreanum; assembly: GCA_028627145.1. Classification (NCBI taxonomy): domain Eukaryota; kingdom Metazoa; phylum Chordata; class Mammalia; order Chiroptera; family Pteropodidae; genus Eidolon; species Eidolon dupreanum. Next base: position 50,047,878 of record CM053510.1, on the reverse strand, counting down.
ATAGAGCTCAAATTTAAAAAGAGCAAATTTTCAGAATTATTAAAAACTAAATTAGCTGATGGGAGATAGTGAGCTCATGACTGCAGTGGCTCCCTGAAGCCTGGAGGATCAACTAGCCTGTAATGCTGTTGGTTATGCCTCATCCCTATGAAGTACAGCAATGAGCACCAGCTAAAGGATAGATTAGGTGAACTCTTAAGAATTCTTCTAACCATACAGTTTCAAGAGTATATGAGTGAGGGATGTAAAGTCCAATATAGGGAATATAGTCAATAATATTGTAATTAGTATCTATGATGGCAGATGGATACTAAACTTCTTGAAGCGATCACTTCAAAAGTTATATAAGTGTCTAATCACTAAGTTGCACACCTGAAACTAATATATATTGTATGTCAACTATTGTTTAAAAAATAAATTTAAAAAAAGAATTTATGAGTAAGTAATGAACAAGCCAAGGGAATTTGGCTACTTTGCTCATTGGTAAATTGTTTTCTTAACTAGTTCAGGAACATATATTTTGGTTCTAACTGAATGTTTTTTCAACACTGGAAATAAATTTATGACCCTCCATTTTTACATGTAAATCTAGCTACCAATTCCTTTAGTAAAGTGCTAGAAGTTATTTGGTTGCAACCACTGTGACAGTTTCCTGGCAGTTTTACAATTTATTAAAATTCAACTTTTCAAGTAAATGGTTAAGTCTATTTAGGCAGAAAAGTAGAGCAAATCTTGAAACTGACATAGAGAAGTTTGTTTCTTCCTGAAGAAAGATGCGGTACTCCTAGGTAGGTTTGGCAGAATTTAGTAAAATTTAGTTAATTAAAAATTAATTTAGTAAAATGTGCCTTGTTCTCTTGTATTGCCATATAATACCTTTATTCACACTCCAGACCTGATAGCAAATGAAAATGGTTAATTAGCACTTATATGGATATATACAGTGAACCAAGGGCAAAAAATTGAATAAACATTCTTTGTTCTTCAGTATTTCTGGAATGTAATATCTCTACAGATGTGGTTTATCATTAAATCATTCTATCATGAAAGATGTCCTTTTCTGAAATGGTCTTTTTGGAATAGAACTAGATGTCCAAATATTTTATTATGTATTCCATAGTATGTATAGATACATTTAAAAATTATATGCATGCACTCCTAATATGTTTTCTGTCGTGATAATATCCTTTGAAAACAATATACAAGTATGCTTCATTATAATTGCCAAAAGCAGTGTAAGAGTCTCTGTTGTGGATAATCTTCATTAATGCAAATTTTCAAAATTTGGAAATAGAATTTTCTAATTAAAATCCTTTAAAATAAAGAATTTCAGTAGTTTTGACCCATTTTGTTAAAAGTATGCAAGTCACAGGTTTAGTAGAGTTTAGAAGAACTGCTGTTTGGGGTTGGTGACAGTGGCAACTCTAATAGACAAATTTGAATTAAAACATTTGCTTTGTTGACAAATAAGATTAAAAATGAATACTACCATGATGGAACCATTTCAAAGCATCTGTTTCCAAAACTTTCTTACCTTTTAACATGGCTGACAGAACTCATAGAAGGAATAGGGTAAATGTAAGCTTTATCATTTTCTTGTGTTTGCTTCTATTTACATCGATAGTATCTGCAAATCCTGGTTTCTTTGCAGGTATTATTTTAAGATACTTGTTTATTTTGTGAGAGTTTGCTTAAATCAGTAAGTACACAAATAAGTTTAAGCAGGAATGTATGAAAGGGAATATGCTGTGTCCTAACCATCTCATAGGTAGCACAATGTACATGACAGGTGAACATTTGATATTGGAACTGAGTAGAGCTATCAGTGTTGCTTTGCATATTAAATAATAATGGAAGTTGGATTTCAGTTTTCTTTCTATATTGGAAATAAAAATAGAAATAATATTTTCTAATATTTCAACGAATCATCTTTTTATCTCATTTTGGATCTCATTTAAAATCACTGTTTGACAGGATAGGACCCGAATCAACTACTCAGTTGACAATTTGGGCTAGAGTATGAGTTATTTGATGTCTTGGCTAAAGTCTTAAACAGTTTCATATCCCCCATGGTAACAAATGATAGCATTTATATTGTTACTTGTTTAGTATTTTATAAATTTTTTAACTGTTTAAACTTCACTATCATCTTTATCCTTTATAGGAATCCAGTGAAGTAGGCATCATTCCCATTATCTGATGAAGAAATTGAGATACCCTAATTGTGACTTGTTCAAAGTTATGTGAATAAGCAAAACAAGAATTTAAAGGGCAAAGTCCTTTTTACTAGACTGCATTTGTCTCACAGCCAGTGCATTTCATAAAGTACCTACATATTTGCTAGGTATATTATTTATCAGGAAAACAGTTGAACAAGGTGTAAATGATTTTTCTGCCCTGTATGCAGTTAAGAAAGATATCAGGGTAAATAACGTAAGTTCTAAAAATATCCCAACCTGTTCTTTTTCAGTTGGTTAATATTACTAGGTAGATCTAATTGGATAGTTGATAAAAAGAGTAGGAAATTAAAGAAGGGGCAGGTGGGTTGTGAGTGCTTTGTAATTCAAAGAATGATAATTTCGAAGAAGCAATTGGATGGTTATAGATTTCTACTAGTTTTATGAACATAAGCGCTTGAGCTTGGAGATTCTTCAGATTTTATGAATTTATTTGCTGCAATAGAAATTGGCATAAATGAGTGGAAATTTCAATTATCCCATCTGTGCAAGGCAGTATTCAGAGACTAATGTTTATATAAAGAAATAAAGCCCTTAGGGAAAAAAAAAATTGGCTACATTTCAGCCTGGACAGTGTAGCCAAGACTTCAGCTTCTTAATTGGTAATAATGTCAAAAACCACAGAAGGAGTATTTTGTAATAGTAGGAAAAATGACAGATACCCTGAGAACATTCAGATAAGAAGATAACAGGGGCACAGTGTGTGGTCCCCTCAAGTTAAGATATTAAGCACTTGGCTTCTTAAGTGGTAAATGCTTCTTTTCTGAAGCTATATGAAACTGAAGCTATCTTGCACAATGGTGTTACAGTCCTGTCCTACCTTTTATAAGGTAATTTCAAGTTCTGACAAAATTTCTTTAGATTGGGTAAAGTACAGAGTAATGTAAAATAAAAATTTTTAATGGAAAGTAATTCTATCAATTTAATGTTTCAGAAATGCTACACAAATGAATAACTTCTGTAGTACATTTGTTTGAGTTAAAACAACAGAAACAGTTGTAGTTTTTTAAGGATTATTTAGGATTACTTAGATATATAAATACTCCTAGTATATAAATAAAGTGTGTTCAAATTAAGAATTATTTCCCTGGCTTTATGAATATTAAATAGGAAATCCACAGATGTAAGGACTGTGCAGTTAGGAAGCTTAAAGAGATATTTTGGAACTTCTAGATCAACCTAAACTTACTGATAGGGAAACTGGGATTCAGAGAGGAAGATTGATATTTCTGAAGTAATGCTCTGAGTCAGAGTTTGATGTCTGATATCATGGCAGCACCGCACTTCTATTTTAAACTTCATATATTTTCTCAATGTCTGTGTTATTGTTGAAATAGGACTTGCCATTTGTTATTATTTTCTATTATTCATTTATTTATTCACTCATTCAATAACTGTTTCCTAGTGCCAGATAGTTTCCTAGTTGCTGAATAAACAAAAATCCTGTTCTCACAGTGCTTATTTTTGTGTGTGTGGAAAGAACAACATCATAGGCTGCTGTGAAAATTAAATGGGTTAGTATATATAAAACACAGCCTATGCAGTAGAATCTATTACCATCCTGATTTTACAGATGAGGAAACCGAAAGTACAGAGAGGATACATAACTTGCTAACTCGCTCAGGAGCACACAGCCAGTAAGTGGCAAAGCTGGATTTCTATAGACAGTCAAGCCTGATGACATGTCCTCTGCTCTGCATCAAAAACTCTTGGCAAAATGGTGGCTTTTAAACAGCCTTGGCAACAATTTGGACCTCACTTTTGAGAGTCAGTTAATTTTGTCCAACTTTTTAAAGGAGAGAATGGATAAAGCAATGAACCCATATTTGAATTCTTTCTTCCACATTTAACTTTGCAAAGCCACTTTTTTTTTTCTTAATGAAAAGAAGAATGGCTATTATCCCATTGTGAGACTCAAATAATAGAGATGGAAACCCTTTGCAAATTGGGTTTTAAGCCTTTGCTACATGAATTCTTGGTATCTCTTCTCAGTATTTTGGGCGGTTATCCTATATGCATACTTCTCTGGCTCATTAGGAGAAGGCAAAGTGTATGGAGAAGTAGTGCACAGTACTGGGAAGAATACTTAGTTCTAGGAGTCCTTGATTGAGAATTCTAGTAGACCTCCTTTAGCTACTTTTTGGTACCATGAGACTATATCATCTATATTCTCGACCTCCAAGATTTATGAAGGTAATCTGTAAAATGATTATAAAGTATAGGTAAATGTGCTAGGTAAATGTTAAGTGCTAGGTAAATGTTAAGTGCTAGGTAAGACTCAGTAGTTCTATCATACTGGTGAAGAGGGAGAGTAGAGAGCCCTCGAAAAAGTGTGAATGATAAGGGACTGCAGCAAAATCATGCATGCTCCGGTTATTTTTCTCCCTCCTTTCAAAATAACAAGCCTGCCTTCCCCTTTTAGGGGAGTTTATTTGGTTTTAGCTATTGTGCTTATCACTATGACTCATTTGTACCAATTAACAAAACCACACTGATGAGAAATGTGGAGCCCGTGTCTTCTACTTTGAATGCCCCTAACTCTTTTGATACATTGGTAAAGTCATTTTATTTGTGATCTAAATTTCTGCTTAAATGGGGAAATTTCCCAGGCTTCTCCAAGCATGGTTAGCTTGCTGAAACATGATGTCATAATGAATTATTTACATGTTTATTTGCTTTATTAAATTCTGAACTTCTTAAGAGCTGGGGCCACATCAATATATATGTACGTGCATACCTAGCACTTTGCACGATGCCTGAGAAATACTATGTGACCAATAAATATTTGATAAATAAATGAAAGAGCTTAGCAAAATACAAAGTAGGTTATGTAAATAATAACTTTTTTCAGGAAGTGTAACAATACCAGACAGATCACAGTTAGTGACCTCTAGTAACACCTGGACCATCCCTCACAGATGTTCTCTTCTAGGACTTTACAGGCTATGAGTCTCATCCTTAGGAAAAAATAAATAAATAAAAGTAATTAGTTTAAAAAATTTATATAATAATCTCCATTTGGTAAATAACCAAGAAAATCCCACCCAGAGACCCATTTCATCTTTCATTTCCATTTTTTTAAAACCATATTTTATAAAAAATTTACATATTTGCATTCAACTTAAATACTATCTTGTATTTTTTTTCCTCTCAATATATCATAAGTATTCTCTTTTTAGTTATCTATAAAGGGGTTGACAAACTTTTTCTTAGAGGGCTCGATAATAAATGTTTTAGACTTTGTACCACAGCTTCTTTATCCAATCATCTATTGTAGGACACTTTGTTTGCTTCCGTGTTCTGGCCACTGTGAATAATGCTGCTATGTGGACCTTAGTGATTTCTATGGCAGCTGCTCAATTCTGCTACTATAGCACAAAAGCAGCCACAGACCATATATAAACAAGTGGTCTGGCTGTGTTCCAATAACACTATTATTTCTAAAAGCAGGCAGCTCCCTCCAGCTTTAATGTGCCCACCTCTCTCCTATAGAACTCATATTTATCATTTAAAATGTTATATAATAGTCCTTTGAATTATTAATTTACTTAATCATTTTTATACCTGAACATTTGGGCCATTCTTTTGTTCTTGTGTTTGTTTTAACTTTTCTGTTATACTGCAATGAGTGTTTTCTGTTTAGCTTTTTTTTTTCATTTATGTGTACTTGATGATTTCTGTAAGTGAGATCTCAAAAACTCTTAAAGACTGTCAGACTACTTTCTAAAACAGCAGTGATAGGGGGAGCATTGGCTTAACCACACCTGGCCTGTCTGACTGGCAAGTGACAGGGGAGAAGTGAACATGATCTAAAGCCTGTGCCAAAGAGAAATTCTGATTAGACCCTGAGGGATGTAGGTTGGATCATATGAGGTTACCGATATTAGACTGCTTTTGATCTATAAAATCTATAAAAATTGCAGTTTCCTGTAGTTTCCTGTAGTTGTAGTTTCAGCATAATTAACATAAATGTTATTAACCTTTGCTTACAACACACCCTGTAACATTGTAGCTTGATTATATCGTAGGCCTTTATTTCAGTGTTCTTTGTCCTGAGTTGGGCCTTTAGCAGGGACATGAGGAGTAGCGAGCTGAGCTCCTGCTAGGGATGGTATCCTTAGCCAGAGGCAGAGAGATGGGCTTCACGTTATCTAGAACCACCAGGATAGAAGCAAAACGTACCTATAAGTAGACCATTGCAACTTATCTTGTGCTATATATAGCTCAATAGGTGAAGAATCCAGGGTATAAATCCACCTCTTTTGGATTATAAGACCATGCATTCATTTTTAACTCTATCACTAAAAATGATTTGAAGTCAGAGGTAGTCAGATGTAATGAGGTAATTTTATCTTTAATTGTATGTTAGCCCTTTCAATACCTCTAAACTTGAGATTTTCAAACTCTCAGCTTGTTTTTGTAAATACAGCTTTATTGGAACACTGTCTAGTTCATTTATTCATTCATTTCCTCTGTACTTTTTATATCACGTGGCTGAGTCAAATGGTTGTGACAGAAGCCTTACAGCCTGCAATCCTTAAAATATTTACTATCTTGGCCCTTAAAAAAGAGGTATACCAACCCCTGCAGAAGGTAAAGTAGTATTCCTTAAATTAGGAGTCCTCAAACTATTGCTTATAGGCCAAACCAACCTACTGCATACTTTTGTCAAGAAAAGTATTGAAACACAACTGATGGTGGTGCCGACTTGACTGCTTTTGTGCTTTTGTTCCATTAAATTCAGTCAGTGCCTGAAATAATACCCACGTCCCTCCTCATAGAAACTTAGCATGCATTTTTCTTAATTCCTCTTATATTCTGTGTTCTCATTCTAGATTATCTGTCCCTCCTCCAAGAGATATTATAGCATGATATTTTTAGGCTCTGGAGCCAAAGTCTCTGAGTTCAAATCCTAGATCTATCATTTAATGGTTAACATTGATATAAGACAAACGGCCATATTAGTAAAGTATAGTAGAGAGAATATTTAATAACCAGGTTATTTTAGCTCCCTTATAATAATAATAATCTAATAAATGGAAGATTGACAGAAGAGAGGATTCTGTTTAGTCATATGGGAAATTTTCATCACTTATCCTTGTGTTTTACTGGAGTGAATCTTCTCTGAACAGAATTTCGTTTCTGTCACTTAACAACTCTGTTACCTTAGGTAGAAGCTACATATCCTCTCTGAGCTGAGCTTCCACTTTCTCACTGGCAAAATAGGGTTATTGGTGCGCCTGCCTCCTCGCAGGCTAATTGTGAGGATTAAATGAGGTAACTTGGATAAAATGCCTAGTATGTGGCAGATGTGATAAAAATGTTAGTTTCTTTCTCTTCTTTTCATAGTCAGAATTTTGTCCTAAATTTTGTTTGGTGACTAAAAACACTAATTATACAAACATTTATTTCTCCTCCTTTTCTAGGATATTTTCTCAGAATGTAACCTCTCAGAGTAAAATTTTTGCTTTGGTTGGTAGAGGCAGATCCCTAAGGTATAATGAAAAAGTGGTGTCTTTACTGTGAATGTGGCCCAAGAAATGGAACAGAGAGTTGACTGTGGATTCATCTGGCCTTTTCTTCCCTTATTTGATTGCAGTATAAAGAAGCGGGCGGCAAGGTGACCAGTTACTGCCATGAGACGATGGTTGGGTGGGTTCATGATGTGCTGGGCCGGAACTGGGCTTGTTTCACTGGAAAGAAGGACACTACCTCTGAGAATGTGAACACAGCACGCCTTCAGGGTCTCCCGGACAAGTGAGTTGTCACAAATGAAAGATGTGTTTAGTTTTGTTTTATAGTATTGTGTATGTATATGTTAATTCTTGGAAATTTTTGATTACATAAAATTTATTTGACTTGGAAACATAAAGCCATGTTATATAAAACTTTACTGGAAAAACATGTTGACTGATATGATTAAGAGAAGAAGCACTTTTTCAAAGCACTCTAAAAAGTGGCTTCAAAGAAAATTTACATTAAGAACAATAGAGCTGCAATGACTAATAAAGAAAAATAATTTTATTATTGCCATGTAAACTATATTGCATAATACTTGTAGATAGGTATGTTTATGTTGTAACAAGTGTAGGCGATACTAATTGGAACATAAATTTTAAACAAGGCAATAAATAACAAATTTAATTCTTAGAATTTATGTAGTATATATCCTTTGCTAAGGCTGCCATACATACAGAGTACCACAGACTGAATGGCTTAAACAACAGAAATTTATTTTCTCACAGTTCTGCAAGCTAGAAGCCTTAAGGTCAAGGTGTCGGCAGGTTTGGTTTCTTGAGACCACTCTCATTGGCTTGCAAGTGGCCACCCTCTTTCTGTGTCCTCATGTGGTTATTCCTCTGTCTCTGTCCTCATCTCCTCTTCTGACAAGAACACTTGTCATATTAGATTGGGCCCACCCATATGACCTCTTTTCACCTAAATTTTTTTAAGGGCTGTATCTCCAAATACTGTCCCATGCTGAAATACTGGAGGTTAGGACTTCAACATATGAAATTTGAGAGATCACAGGTCAGCCTGTAACATGAAATTAATGTTTTTGTTACGTTAGGTGCACTTTAGGTAACCGAACCACACAAACGAGATTTCAGACTTTTATTAATTTGGGAAGGAAAAGAAAAACAAATATTATCGGTAGTAACTTTTTCTGTTATATTTAGTTGTGGTATCCACTGAAAGTTTACTTGAACAATTCATCTAAAGCCAGATCACACTGTCAGGGAATGACTGCAGCAGAGAGGTGGGGGACATGAGTTCAAAGAGGAGGAACTTTTCTTGGAAAATGCTGACGTAAATCTTGACTAATTCACCCTACCCTCCCCCATTTTGAATTTAGCTTTTAAACTGCTTTGCTCAGCTTGATCCTTGAGCAACACATTTCCTAATAAGCCGTTAGCTTTTTATCCTAACATTTGGGATGTGTTTTGTACTTTTTTAAGATTGCAAACATTGCCTCCTTTAACGAAGAAGCTGCTAACTGGAGTGCTCAGAACCCATAAAAGGAGCATTTGGGACAAAATTACCCTCAAGATCTCTTTCAGCTCTTAGCAATCTTTTAAACCATAGCAAGGTACATTATTTTTAATCTCCTTGGATCTTAAACAGTAAAAATATTAGTACTGAAGACTTACATCGTCACTATGGTAATGCACATAGCCTATGATGTTTTGCTAGATGTTACAATACAGCCAGAGAAGTAGGGCTGGTTACTGCTTCTCAAATACTTAAAGTCCATGAAATAGTGAGACTCATCAGTGGAAAATATTTCAAGACATACATTTACAATTTAAAATTCACTTTTGGGTTTAAAGAAACAAGTAACTGTAACTAGTTTTTGTTGTGTTTGTGTGAGAAACATGACACAGGCAGTTTTATAATCTATTTAGTGAAGGTACCTCTCTGGTTTCACACTTTGCAACAAGTAGAGAAGAACTTTGATAAAAACATTAAAACATCAGCAAGGTTGCACTTTTTTATTCTTTTCAGTGCTTCCAGTTTCTTTGATTGTATTAAAGTGCTCTTTCTATGAACATATAAATTAAAAAAGAAAGAAAATTTCACAGTATGCCTAAGATGTTAGTTAGTCAGGTCAGATATATCTTGCTTGCATAATTGAATGTTAAGGGAAGTCTTGGATAGTGAATCACACCTAAGCCACAAAATCTTTTCTTAGTAGAAATAATATGGTAAATTCTATAATTTCTAGCACCTGGCACATAGGTATGATACATGTTTGAATTAAATGAATAGTCAGTGTTGGCTTTGCAAACATGCTCTGTGTGTGTTAGATTTATTTACATCTGTATGGAAGCATTTGGCATCAAGTAAACTGGTGTTTCTTAAATTTTAATGTTACTGTGAATCACCAAGGGATCTTGTTAAAATGCAGATTCTGATTCAGATGGTCTGGGTTGGATACTTAGAAGTCTGCATTTCTAAGAAGCATCCGGGTGCTGCTGCTGCTGCTGCTAACTGGTTCAAAAACCAAATTTGAGTAACAAGAATATAAACCGAATGTTCATATGGAAACATTTTTTTTTTTGTATAATGTAGTTATAATGCTTTCCATGCTATATATACATTATATACAAGTGCTGTCCTCTACTTTATTTTTTTATTATTGCAAAGTTATAAGGGTCCATTGTGGAAATTGTAGGAGGGGTGGGGAAAGGTGGCAGTCTTGGGTCACCAGCGATAACCAAGGTTGACATTTTAAAAATATACTCATAGTATAAATACATATGCTTTCACAAAAAAATGGTAAATTCTCTATAAACTTCTTTGACATTCTGACTTTTAGTTTAATATAATATGGACACCCTTACATATCACTAAATATTCTTCTAGACATTTTTACTGAATAACCCATATAGCAAATTAAGTACCATTATTTATTCAATCAATCTCTTATCTAAGAACATTTGTTTAGGTCATTTATAATCTATCACCAGTATGAAAGTGTTTCATCAAATATCTTTATACATACATCTTACTTAGTTAACTTGAAGTTTTATTTTCATAGAAGACATTTCAAATCCGGGCTATTGAGAAATCCAGTAGTCTAAAACTGGATTTTATTTTATTATACACACACACACACACACGCACACACATGCGCGCGCACACACACACACACATGCATTTCCTCAGGCAAAAGTGAAAGGTGACATTTGGACTCATAGGTTGTCTCTTCATATGTGAACCAAACCAGATCAGTTTTGGTGCCCCCCAAAAACAGCTTTGCTTAAACAAAAAGTATCAATAAAACTGTACTGTAAACAATGGTTTGTTTAAACTATGAGAAGCAAGGAAAAGAAGGTATTTCGAAAGCCTGATGACTTTAGAGCCAAATTAAGGGGATTTTTCAGATCAAAAATCAGTTACCACTTATTGTTAGAGTGTCTGATGCAGTTCCTCCTGGCTCCTAAGGATTTCTAAGCTGGGTTAACAGGGTCATGTTCTGCATGGCTCACTACAAAATAACTTGAATCCAATGAGATTTCATTACATTAGAATTAAGGATAGTTCAGCGATCTTTAGTATTTTGACTTTTGTTGTCTAAAGCTGGATTTTATTTTATCTTGTAATTTCAGTTTATCTAAATTTTGTTTTCTGTATTTATGATGTTTAACTGTCCCATTGACTGGAAATTCAGCATTGTATGTCTCGCTCTATACTGTGGTGCATTTACCTTATGAATTTCTTAGACTAAAAAATGTAGAATAAAGACTATTTTGATGATTTGACCATAGCGCTGAAGTTACATTACAAAAAAAAAAAATGCCTTCTTGAAAGATTATACCACCTTCCACTTAGGTCTAGAGTATTAGAATGCCTGTTTTAATGAAGTCTGATTATTTCAGGAAAGAGTACATCTGAAACTATCTTGTTTTTGTTCAGGTATTCTAATAGGCCCTACAAATATAATCATGACTTTGTGAAAGCTATCAATGCCGCTCAGAAGTCCTGGACTGCAACCACGTACATGGAATACGAGACTCTTACCCTGAGAGAGATGATTAGGAGAAGTGGTGGCCATAGCAGGAGAGTCCCCAGGTAATACAACACACGTCTTTATCACTAATAAAGATGTTTATGTTGAATAACATCCTCTCTTCCAACTAGCTCTCCCTGGGTTGCTCACCATTTTATTGGTCAACTTAAACTTTTTCTGTTACCTTTTTTCCAACCATTTCCCTCTCCTGTGCATATGTACTCTGCTCTCCAAGTCTGATTTATGGGTTTTGCTTTCACAGCATCTGCCGCTTCCATGATTCCCCTCCCATTTTCTATACCCTGGCTTAGGGCTTTGTCATCTCTTTCCTGCCTTATGGAACTGCCTCCTGCCTCCTGTCTCTTTGGTCTCTTTTCCTCCCTGTCTCCATTCTTAGACATTCTATAAAGTACTTCAGTACCTTTCTGTACTCAGCTATGATTGTGTTACTACTTATTTTCTAATAAATAAATTTAACTTAGTAACCAAAACCATCTAAATTGGACAGTAAATATATATAGTACCCTGACCTGCTTTTAAAGAATATTACACAATTGCTAAAAACTTTTCTTTCATGACCTCCATTCATACGACTCCCTTTGCCTCAAATACCCCTCAGCTTGCCAATAACTGTCAAATTTACTACTTGTAAAAATCTCAAAATTTTCTCTCTGTTTGAAGGTCCAGCAAAAAAACCATTCCTTATAATCAATATATCTCTTTTAACTTCAGCTATAAGTGATATTTCCCATCTTTAGCTTATATATGCCATGGTATTACTTTGTGAAATTAGGTCATAGTATTTTGAATTTATATAGTCAAGAATTTAGTAGACTTTTTTTATTCTTTCAAAACTATAGCTGGATCTGTCAAAGTATATAGTCCCTTAACATTTGTTAAATAGCCAACAATATTCCTGTGATGCCATATATTGCTTTAGAAGAAACTGACATAACTGAAGGACAGGGAACTGGAAACCAGTAGAGCTAATGGGAGTCAGTAAATCGTGTCGGTTCTTCTCCCTTAGTATATCAAAACATTTTTCACATTTCAGGAAATGCAATGATTATTTCCTTAAAATACTTAAAGTCCTTGGTTCAAATTTTAATGTTTGAACAAGGCACAGATTGGTTAATTGTTAACTAAAATGCATTTCTAACTTTTCATCTATAGACTAATAATCCTAAGGCTGTGGCATTTTTCCACTATGAGGCTGTAGGGAGATTTTTCTTATCCAACTGAGAGCATTCTCTCATAATTCTACCGCTTTATCAAAATAATCTTATACAATATTTCTCAATGTGTATTTTAAGGAATTTCTAGTCCATAAGATGCTCTGGTTAATCTAAACAGAAAAATGGAGCACATCACATTCCTTCTCAGATTCATTAGTGTGAAGGAATCATATACTGTGTCCATGTGAGACAGGAAGTTGTTAACCTGTTCAATGAAAATTCAGAGGAGGTGTTGTCAACATTTGATCCTCTGGAGACTAGAGCAACTGCCTGAAAGACATGAGCCTCAGGTACAACTGCTTTGCCATGTGCCATGTGCCATGTATCTGAGAAACTCTTTTGTACTTGACTCTTTCCCCTTCTACCCAAACACTTTGCTTTTTTGAAAGGCTGGCTACTTTATGAAGGGCTGCTTTTAAGGCTAAGACAGAGATGGAATTGAGTGAAGTGGGATATACTGAAACAGACATTGTAATCTAGCTCTCTAGTTTTCAGTAGCATTTTGTATATAAATTAGTTCTATTTTAAGAATCCAGTGACATAACAGAAACTCTCAGAGATTCTTAACATGAAGTTTGAGGAATTTGTGAAACCACTGAAATTATAGAAAAATGTATTGTTTGGGGGGATCTGAGTCCAGAGTTTTTACTAGATTCTTAAAAAATCTGGACCCAAATGACTGAGAGCCAATAATGTATACTGCACCTATAATGTTATTAATTCTCACTTCTCCAACTCCTAGATTCCTCTTTCCCTCTCTTCATTTTCATACTATTGAGCTTCAGATGTCACATTGTTTTTGCTTTGTCTATGTTTACATTGATGGGCAAACATTCTGCCTTATAGGATGGTGGGAAGTAGGAAATAAACATTTGAATGTCTATTGTGTGCAAGATAGTCACTTAAATCTATCAACATCGTATTTAATCCTCTTAATGACATGGATGTTGATGATGATGGTAGTTATCATCATAATAGCTTCATAATTTGTTAAAGAGTTATTAGAAACCAGCACTGTTCTAAGCACTATTTTTATAACAGTCCTTTGAGTTAGGTGTGCTTATACCCATTTGTATAGGAGTCCATCATAATTTTGTGATGTTAAGATCTTTGACTAATGTCACACTGATAGTAAAAGGTTAACCCATTTGTAGGAGGTTGGTATGACTCAGATACCTGCCCTGAAACTATGTTATGCTGCCAAACTTCGATTCCATTTTTATCTTTCATACTACTTAGTGTATTCTTAGGCATACACAGGTCAATTAGTTAATATCTAGCGATTGATTGACTCTGTTGGCCTCTCACTGTGAAATTACAGAAACTGCTTATTTCCTTTCAGAATTTGTTTGCATCTATTTTTTATTCATAAATCTCAAAAGGTTTATTTTTGGTTTATTTTTTTTACCCTATATATAAAATTTCTATGTGCATAGCTTTTTATGTACCTTGCTTATACAATTGGCATTATCCAAATTGAATGTTTTATAACATTATTATAACTTCCTTGTATTTGTTATGGTAATTTCTATATATTTCATGTCTCTGAATTCTATATTTTTACATGGTCAAACAATTTCCCTGGCTTAGTTAATATTTTAGTGAGAAATTAATTGACATTTCTGTATGAACTATACTGTCTCTTCTTCACAGATCTCAAGGTTATGATTGATTTTTCATGTGATTTTTTTCTTTTTTTCTCTCTATTTCATCTCAATTCCATTTTGTCTTAGCATTAACTACTACATCATCTCTAAGAGAAGTGTGTATGAGAGAGAACTACTTGAGAATAGTTAGAGAGGACACGAAGAAGTCCAGAAATAATCTTTACAAGTGACTAAATTGGAACCTGGAAAAAAACCAACTTGGTAACCACAAAAAAAAAGTTAGAACAGTGTGGTATGATAATGCCAAGAAAATAAGAAATTCATGTAGCTCACAATAACAGAAAAATAAATGTTACCACGACGTAACAATGCAGCCCTAACAAAAGGGTTGATGGAGCATAGAGAGAAGTGAGTTTTTGTTGGAGCTTGTGGATAGGAGCTGCTCTGTGAACAGTCCGTAAAATTAGAAGTCAGGAAAAAAATCTAAGGGGATTTCTTCCAAGCAGTGGGTAACAGGCATTTTAGATAAAAGGAGCAGTAGCACAAAGATGTGGAACACAGAGCATTTGACAGACTTGGGGAAACTTCAAGAAGTCTAGTGTGTCAAGAGTTAGAATGCTCTGTTTGTTTTAAATCTCTACTATGGAGAAGCTTGTAGAACAATTTTCTCATTTCCAAAAAGAGTTCTGTTCATTATTCATCATCCAAGCAACTCTTTTGTGTCTTACTTTCCAAGCATTTCATATAAGGTCCAGTTCTATAATGATGAAGCAGTTTTGTCTATAGTTTATGGAACTACTCTACCTACTTTATACTTAGACTTTTCATTTCTGTGCCTATTTCACTTCTTTTACAACCACCTCACTATCACTACCACCCATATCCTGAGTCAAACATCAGTAATTCCTCTATTTTCTCTATATCTTTTGTCAGGCATCTTTAACTTCCCACATCTACTTTCTTGGTCAAAATATGTTAAAAGTAAGAGAATGCAGCTATTGAAGCATACTAAAAATGGTATCACAGTGATACACAAAACTAGTGTAATTTCACAGGGGAAAATTACTAGATCATGAAAAAGAAATGGATAATGAAAGCCATTTACACAATTTAGTTATGAAATCGACACATTATATAATAGACACATTATTGTGTTATAGATATACTATACTGTGAAACACTGATGAAACAAGTGTTCTTTGGTTTTGAATCTAGATCTTAGCCAGCCAGGTAGTTGAAATACTGTAATTAGAGGTTAGGAAATCATCCTTAAAGAAAAGTATATATTAATGTCAAATGTATATTTCCATCCTAGGCCCAAACCTGCACCACTAACTGCTGAAATACATGAGAAGGTTTTACGTTTGCCAACATCTTGGGACTGGAGAAATGTTGGTGGTACCAATTTTGTTACCCCAGTTCGAAACCAAGGTAAAAAAAATGTAATTTTTAATTTATTTATTCTGTAACATTTATTGAATGTTTGCTATGTGCCAAGCTCTGTGGTACATTCTGGGAATATATAGATTAAACAGGCATGATCTACATTAGTAAAGAAATGGAAATGATATGGCCAATGAATACTTACTTCCTTCTTTTGTATCCATGACAAGCTTTGGTATTAAATAATCTCTCCCACTGAGCTCAGCATTTCTTAATTATCCTCAGTATATGTTCCAGGTAGCTAATGAAATTAATCAGAATGATGTAAGTCAAACTCATTTACCCTGCTAGTAGGAGAGACTCATGTAGAAACAAAGAATTGCATACAACTCAACTTAGTCTTCCTTATGCAAATGGTTTGTTGGAATCGTTCTTTGCTACCTGTCCTCTCATTCTGTGCCTTGACCCCATTATTTAGTCTTCAATTACCATAGAAGCCCAGAAAATGTATCCTTTATATTTCTCTGGTAGATTTTTTGAGCTATGACCTTTTGGTTTACTTTACATCAGAATATGACTTATGATGGTAAATATTAACCTGGTTTCCCGAATGGTGGCCTGGGAACAGAGCCAAGATTTGCCAAAAGTATCACTATAATTGCATTTTACTAGTTATTTTCAGAAATTAGATACAGTATGAGTAGACTTAATAATTTTTTCTCTAATAGCACTTGGTAGCAAATTATCTTGTTATCCTTAATTTTAGCAAACAATGACTTAGAGAATCATTTATATGATAGATTTATTACTTCTAAGTTCATTTTGAATATAATTACAGTACACATGACTGATTTGTTGCTATAAAATAGGTGTAGTATTTGCTGTCTAGAAACATTCTGATTAGTGTCCCCTGAGAGGATTATAAATTAATAACACCCCAAAATAAATTGTTCTTTCGCTTCCCTAAAAATTCAATGATAATCAGCCTCTCCCACTTATTAGCATTCACCACTGACCCTTCAATTCCATCCTGGCTGAGTTCTTGCAAAGTGTTTTAAATGTACAGAACTTTAAACAAGTCTTGTAGAAGCCAATCAGCAAGGTTCCTGTCCATCTGATACCAGAGGCTTCATCTCTTTGTCTTTCCTTGTACCAGTTGTTTTGGGACTCTTGAACTCTAGAGAAAGTGTGGGTCCTGAATCCTTCCCTACTTTGTCCTTTTCTGGGAGGGCTTCTATGGAAAGGGGGTGTTGGAAATGAGAGAAATTTGAAGGTAATTGAGCAATTAATGGAAAGTGAAATTAAAAGTTTGATGTTAAGAGATGGTTAAGATTTTCTCTATCATCAGGCAGATTTTTATAGAGCATTGAACACGTGTTAGAATTTTTTTTAATACCTGAGGATATAAAGAATAATATGCCATGGTCCTTGTCCTAGAGACTTACAGTTCAGCAAGACCTGCAAGCAAAACATTAAGATACAATATGATAACAGATTTGATAGTGTTTTTAAAATTCATTGAGAGCATAGGAAAAGATGGAAAGAAAAGTTTAGTTCACTCACTTCCCAAAAGATGATTGATAGTGATGAGATAGTAATTCAGGGGAAGAGAATTAGACTTTCTAAAGCCAAATATTCTTTGATATTGGTTTTCTTGTATCTTAATAAAAACTAATATTTTCTCCAATGTTCTATATTCTTTGAGTGTTATAAATATGAATTGTACAGAAATGGGCAATTTAAAAACAGAAATTTCATGGATTAATTCCTTTTGAATAGATCCCTCATCTGCAGTATTTTGTTAGGTACTTTAGAAAATAATGTACTTAGAGGTTCCTCTTTTGACTTCCTTTGGGTTTTCTGTACTTTAGGTTGAGAAAAAAATTATTTTCTCTTCCTGCTCATTGGGCTTCTTGGAAATTTCCACTAACTGTAAGAACACCAAGGTTCTATATAACCCAAAATTCAAAAGTTAGCCACAGTTAAGGGAATTCACATCTTTTCTCTCTTTAGAGAGCAAATCAAGATTAATGAAAAAAGAAATTGTGGGAGTGCAAATGAGGTTTTACTTTGACATTTGAAGACAGCTTTAGGCACCAGCCTTATAGCTATATTTACTTTAAAGTGTGAGAGGGAAGAGAACTAGGAAATTGGAAGAGATGGACTTCCTTTGTTCTTCTCCCAGCTCTCCTTTATTTAGTATATCTTCAAGAAAGGGAGTGTCTCTTAGGTTGCATTAATTAGGAAATGCAGCGTGTTTTTCAATGTTTAAAATCTAGTTCACTTCAGTCATGTTCTAATACCGATTATGGTATTAGAGCTGGAAGGCAGGACCTTAAACTCTGCTCCACCCTATTTCTTTGACACACAAGATAAAAAATGCCAAAAAGATCAAATGACTTTCCCAGAGTCATACTGCTGAGTGACAAAGCAAGAAGAAAGGGGGAAAAAGAAAAATTTCACTCCTTATTCCTAGTTCATTGTGCTCTCTACTGTTGGAAGCTGCAGCTGAACACAGTGAAACCATGTGAAAATCATATTATCTATTTGAGATTGTAGAAATTTGATTACTGCAGAACTCTTTCTGGGCCAGATGTACTTCTCATCCTTTATTGTGTTGTAGTCTTCTTAAGGAGTAAGGGCCCTTTTAGAATCTAGATTCTGGCCTTGACTTTTGAAAAGAGGCATTAATTAACTGGACAGCTGACACATTCTTCTGGGAACTACAGGAGCTTCAGAGAGTTTGCCTCCGGTCCTCATTCCAGTGATCTCTTCCTGTTAACAGAGCACATTCTGAGCTCTCAAATGTACATGTGGCTTGTCCCTCACACAGTGCTAGATGGTCAGATGATGAGGGTTTAATGATTAATACCAAGAGAGGTTATTTCTTTGGCCGCTATGGGCCAAGAATGCTGGATAGCCAAAACAGGGCCATGTCTAGACTTTCATGGGATGTTATTTATTATAAGACCCTGGTGTCTCGTGAAAGAAACACTGGCTTTGGCTATATAGTCGCTCGTGTAGTTCTTTGACATTCAATTATTTGAAAGAGAGTTTCTAAAGATAGTGTTATTTGGATGGTTTCAAAAACAAAAATGTGTAAGTTAATTTTGGTCTATTTAGTAACTAACTGACCAGTGACCAGGAAAGAAAATTTGAAAAATCTTTAAAGTAGCTATAGACCTATAAACTGAAAGGCACACTAGGCCTGCATTAGGAAACACTTAGGCACTAATGCCTGCCATCTATTAGCTTTGTGATTTCAGACAGGCAATTATTGCTTCTTTCTGAGTCTTCAGTGTAGGCATTATCAGATGAGTAGGTTTTACAACTAGATGAATTCCAAGGCCCCCTTCCAAGTGGTTCTCTTTTAATCTTTGTAATTTAGGTGATCCCTCAGCAGCAAAAGCAGTATATGTTATGAATAAATCTGACATGTTTATTGGGAAAATTTGGGGGAACATCAGACATGGTGGAAGTTCAAGGATAGTAGGGCTCTAATAGACTCTAGGTCCTGGACCTGTGGTATTGTTGGATTATTTATAAGGTCTGCCTCCCATATAGCTTAGAAACAAGTAAAGATTGACTGTTCCTGAATGTAAATATCTATTTATTGTTCATAAATTAACTATTCTTTCTGCAAATATGCATTGAGTTCCTTCATCTCATCAGGCACCAAACGAAGAAAACAAATTTCCTGTGAACACTCAAGGAAATCCAGTTTAGTTTGAGGAAAACAGTATAAGTAATTCAAGTTTAGAATGTTGGAGGCTGAGCATAAAGTATCCTGTATTTTATTTGCACTCAGGGAGGGACATGAATCAATAGTTATCTGGAGAAGGGAAAAACAGTGCCCCTGATTATACTTTGAATGCATAATGTTCTTTTGAATATTTTTCTGTCTAAGAAAGGCAGTTACTAAATTACTAAATTCCGATTTATTAAAGAGAACAAAGGCAGTGTTCTCTTTATGTAGAATTAGTTTTTCGAATTGTAATGTTGTCTATTCACTAATCTTATTCTTTGTTCATAAGGGAGTGCTCACCATTCAGATAATTTGATGACTAATTTTAATAAAGTGAATAACATACCAATTGTGCATAACTGCATTTAATACCAGTGTCTTGGATTTGGTACAAGCATATCTCCATGTAGAATTTATATCAGTGGCAGAGTGAAAGAGGCTATGTAATAATAGAGATATTAAAATTTTGTTCATTTCTTTCTGGAATTGTAAAATAGAAGTCCATTTTGTTACATGCACACCATATTTTTTTATATGCACTTATTTCTTTTACCGCACATATTGAAGAAACATATAGAAAAGTAATATTGTTCATGCATATTACCTCAATATAACATATTTTTCTTCTTTTGAAATAGCAGCTATGTTCCTAGCATGTGCTTCTTAAGTAAATTTATTTTGTCTTTGCCAGAGCATCCAGGTATTAAATAAAACTGCTTTCTTTTCATTTCTCCCTGCCTTCATCCAGCAGCTTCTTTTCATGTTTCTCTCCTCTTGGTAACACTTTTCAGGAAACCATGGCTGTACTTCTATCACCGGTTTCCGCTTAGAACTAGTCTATTTTTAACTTCACTACCTCTATCTGCCTTATATCTTTACTTCCTCTTTGACCACCTTAAATACCATTATTACTATTACTTTTCTTGGATGTTTTTGTATTTTGCCTCCTTGACACTGGTTAAATCCACCCCTCTGCAATACACCCACCTATACCTGAGCCATTCTCAGGGTGGAGGAGACAAAATACAAAAGATATCTGCTCTAGAGATAATTAAAAGCTCAGTTTACATGTATCCCTCCAGTTTTCTTAATCGGATGACTTAGAATGTCACAGACATAAATCATTTCAGAAGTTAGGAGTTTTTTTCTTTTTTTTTCCTCTTAAAATATTCTCAAGGAAAGCCCTATATAGTAACGTTTGCCTTTTGATGAAAAAGTTGAAATCTTAATGTTTGCCCATGATGTCAATAACGTTTGTTGATTGACTCTTCTTCATTGTGCTCATCCTATGAATAACAACAGCAACACTCAGTATAAATGTATTAATGCATCTCATCCACTCAGCTTATTCTGTTTCTTTGTCAGTGCTTCAAAGATCTCTTAGGTTATATATCTTTCTTTTCCATCACCAGCATCTTGTGGAAGCTGCTACTCATTTGCTTCTGTGGGTATGCTGGAAGCGAGAATTCGTATACTAACCAACAATACTCAGAGCCCAATCTTGAGTCCTCAGGAGGTCGTGTCTTGCAGCCAGTATGCTCAAGGTAAGTGTTGTATTTCAGGCTCTATTTACCTATGTGTCAACAGGTGGCCACTGTTGGCAAAGGCAAAAGGGTGGTGTGGTAGAGAGAGAACAGTGTCTGTTGTTAGGAAACCCCGGTGCAAGTTCTGGCCCAATCTCTCATTAATGAGTGGTTTCTTATGGAATTCACTGCACCATCCACAAAATGTCAACAGTTACTATGTATCGAATGAGGACTGGCTTTTAAGAACTTCTTCTATATATTACCCAACCACCCAAAACCTTGAAAAAGTAGATATTATTTCTAATTTATTGACAGAGAACAGACTGCAGTTGTTCCATAATATTTTGAAGGTCACACAGCTTCTAAGCATTAGTTTCATTTTAAACAAAGGTCTCACTTCGAAACCTAACCTAATTCTTATTGAAACCATAGTAACACTGGTTTCTCTTTAGGAGAATTTTGAAATTTTGTATGTACGTTTTCAGATCAGGGCATATATAATGTATGTAGAAAGCCCAGTTGTCATTGATTTAGGGAGAAACATTCTCATTTTGAAGTTTTCTGCTGGCAACCCCAGACTTGGCCACTAGAATGTTTCTCAGTTCACCAGTAAAACTGCCAAATGATTATTTGTCAGTGAGCCTTTCA
Organism: Eidolon dupreanum; assembly: GCA_028627145.1. Classification (NCBI taxonomy): domain Eukaryota; kingdom Metazoa; phylum Chordata; class Mammalia; order Chiroptera; family Pteropodidae; genus Eidolon; species Eidolon dupreanum. The sequence goes on along the minus strand of CM053510.1, from coordinate 50,025,983 downwards.
TTCTTACTGCAATACTTATTAAACACTGACATTGTGACTTCTAGGCTCTAGAGACTGTGATGTATCAAGACAGTCCTTCCCCTCATGAAGAGCTAGTGTGTGGTATCTGGATATTTAATAATGACAAGAATAGTGACTTTTATTGCTTTTACATGAAGTCACTAATTTAATCCTACAAAGGAGACTATTGCTATCTATATTTTACAGATAAATAAAAAAAGACACAGAGAAGTTCTTTATACAGTTTTGGATTTGAACTCAAAAGAATTGGAAATGGGACAATTTCTCCTGTGCCTTTTACTAATAAATGGGTAATAACTCTGTGTCATTCATCCTCAGGCTGTGAAGGTGGCTTCCCATACCTCATCGCAGGAAAGTACGCCCAAGATTTTGGGCTGGTGGAAGAGACGTGCTTCCCCTACACAGGCACTGATTCTCCATGCAAACTGAAGAAGGATTGCTTTCGTTACTACTCATCCGAGTACCACTATGTGGGAGGTTTCTATGGGGGCTGCAATGAAGCCCTGATGAAGCTTGAGCTGGTCAATCATGGGCCCATGGCAGTTGCCTTTGAAGTCTATGATGACTTCCTCCACTACCACAAAGGGATCTACCACCACACTGGTCTAAAAGACCCTTTCAACCCCTTTGAGCTGACTAATCACGCTGTTCTGCTGGTGGGCTATGGCACTGATCCAGCCTCTGGGCTAAATTACTGGATTGTTAAAAACAGCTGGGGCACCAGCTGGGGTGAGAATGGTTACTTCCGGATCCGCAGAGGAACCGATGAGTGTGCAATTGAAAGCATAGCAATGGCAGCCACACCAATTCCTAAACTGTAGGATATACTTCTCAGCATTTCATACTGATCACCATCAATCATTAAAGGGGCTGATTTATTCACAGACTGGAGACTTTTACAGCAGCAGTTTCAGAAGATTACAAATAGATTCCTATGAAGATTTTTGCCTTTAAAATTAAAACCACTCTGATTTTAATATACCTTCCCATCACCACTGGCCTACTTTTTTCTAAGTACTCAATTAAATGAGGTTTTTATGGATGATTGTGAGCTATGCAGTACTGGATTTTGCTAATCATTTATAATTATTCAAACATGTATTTTTTTAAAATCTATATGAAAATCACAAGAAAATATGGCAATGATTATTAAATTTTTTAAAGGATTTTTGTAAATGATCGAGTAATATGTATTATTTGTGTTCATTAGAGAATTTTTACCATTGACTCCTTCAGTTATATTCATATCCACTTGTGTTGCTTATGAAAGTACTTTAAGAAGAAAAGGCATTTGAAGGACTTTCAATTAAAACAAATACTATGAAACTTTATGATAGGAGATATATTCAAATGATGACTAGTGAATGCTAAAATCATCCCTTGGATATTTGATGAGCCAAAGGCCATAGTGAAAAGAAATAGAAGTTTTAATAAAAATCTGGATATTTGGTTAAACCTTCTTATGGTGATCCTGCATTTGCAAGTATTGGTTAGTCTTCATTGGGTAAGCAGTAATAGCTTAATTAGCAGAATATTAGCAATTTAGATTTGAACAGATCTTTAAGTCTCCAAGAGATAGTTCACAGTGAAACCTTTCTGCTGAGTAAACTGATGGCATCTATTGGAAGTGATGAGTTAGACAAAATTAGTTGGTCAGAGCTCTAAAACATAAACAAGAACCACAAGTCTTCTGGAGCTGGAAGACACCGAAGAGATCAGGCAACCTAACCTTTTTGCACAGAAAAAGAAACTAAGGCTTAGAGAGAGGGCAAGTAACTGATCCAAGGTCATGCAGGTGGTAAACGATGGAGTCTTGATTAGAACCTAGATCTTCTAAGTTCTCTTCTCCTTGAGTGCCTTAGACACTGAATCTTAGCACTTTCCTCTAGAGTATTCGAATCACCGGGGATACTAGATGGATGCATACTTGGAAGTTTCACTTGACATGTTAAGTCTGAGTTTTATTTTAATCCTCATACTTTTTGCATTGCAGTTCACTACAATGACATTTTTACTCTCCTTGAACCGAAATGGCATTCTAGGAGTGTGTCTCACATTTAAGGTGTTGCTTTTTGGGCCTGCTGGCACACCGAGACATACCTTTGACCTTTTCACCACAAGGTAACACAGAAGCAGACACTCTGAATGGTAGTTAGTCATAGCCATAGACCTGATCATCTGGAAAGCCTCTGAGGAAGTATATATATTTTTGTTACTGTTACTGATTGAATGTAATTTTAGTCCTACACTATGCCTAGCTTTATCGCTATGTAAAAATGTAATAAAACTTTGAAATCAAGCATAAATTTATTTTTCACTAAAGTTTATAAAGGTACTACCGTCAACTTTAACAGATAAGATTTTATTTAACACGTACAATGGAATTTATTTATCCTCTGATTTTCTACTGGACAGCAATAACCAGACGCATATGAGAGCAAGTAATGAAGATGCAGAACACCCATAATTTTGCCCTGCCTGAGCTCTGAAGGGAAATCATTGCCAGTATCATCCATTAAGTATTTTAGAAAATATCGAAAACCTGAATATGGGTATGAACCTAACAGGCAACGAGAAGCAGTTCTTACAATCTTGATTAGTTGAAGGTATGAATGGTAGGAAGAGGCCCAAAGTTTTCAGAGATTGCAAGAGGACTTGCCCTGAATGAGAGTTCAAGTTACACTGCACTTCAACTTGAATTTATCTGCATTGGAGTCTGCTTTCCCTATTTCTATACTACAGAAAGATCGCTTATTTCATCTACGGTTAGATGAATTAAAGACTAACTAAATGGACCATCATGGTTCCTCAAGCCATGTGATTAAACTGTTAAGCTTTACAAAAAGCAGCAGATTTCATTAACTAAAACTTGTTTATCTTGCTGTTAATAGAACATATAATCAAAGTCTGTTGACAAATTGAACCCTGGAAAAATAGTAAGAGAACTCTGGCTAACCTCCCCAAAGATATTCCCAGAAAAACTACAGGGAAAACATGCATGGGTGACAGCACTGGCCACAAAAAGAAACTAAGTTTAGTCGGGCAGTCTAGCATACGCCATGATACTGGTTTTGGTGCCTTGGTACCTGGACAAGATTTCTGGTTCTGCCACATATTAGCCCTGAAACCTTGGTCAGTTTCCTTAAACTATCTGTGTTTTGGTTTCCTCGTTTGTAAAATGGAGATAAAGGAATAGATATCTCTCATTGAATTCTCCCCTAAACCCCTGCTATTGCAACAAAGGCACTAAATGGATTTGCACTTTTGTGTGACATTATTTGCTTTATTTAAGGTCAGACCTTTCACCATCCCCAGTGGAGGAACTAAACTAAATTCAGATAATGAAGTTTCCCTGGCCATCCAAACTTGCTCAATGAACTCTGTATGACCTCTCACCAGTGAACTGGAGAAATGAATAGATTTGGATAGGAAGGGATACAGAGTTCTCTGAGGATTAAATACCTTCAGATATGCAAAGTGTGTAGAAAAGTGCTTGGGACACAATAAGTCATCTTTTTCTGAACTCAAATTGTAAAATAACCTTTTGCTTTGGGGAAGCAGCTACCATGTATTTTATTAAAAAACAAGGCCTACCCTACCATGAGAGGGCAGGGAAGGGATTTTGAGGGTTCTTTCTTTAAAAGGGGAAGAAAAGAACCAACAGGAACATTGATACAAAGAATCCCACAGAAAAAAATCTTAAAAACTTTATGAATCAGTGAGGTGATTGTGATTTTTTTTTTTTTTGGTATGGTTTTATATCGCCCCATGTTACACTGCTGCTTCTGCAGCCTGTTTGGCGAGAAGACAAAGTGTGAGAGGTGATCAAGTTTAGATGGCTACAGCAGAGGTGAAAATCAGGCCCCGGCTGAGAGAAAAGTCACTGTAACTTTGACGAAAAAGACTAAGGTTAATCTAAGGTTGTAACAACTGTATTTTCCTACCCAGAATTGTCCTGTTAGGATAAGGTAAGCCTAACAGATTCACCACAATAATGCTGGAAGGTCATTTAGTCCACCTCTGTCATTAAAATAAAATGGGCTCAGCAGATGAAACAACAGGCCTGCGGTTCTAGCTCATAGAGATAAATCTAGACCCCTCTATGTCCAGAACTTTCTACTGTAGCTGTTGCCTCCTAATTAAGAAAAATGGAGAAATCTAAATGTTCTGAGAGAATTAATTTGACCCTCACCTTTCCCCAATAAAATCATTTCTAAGCTCCTTTCCAACTCAGAAATCCTGTTCTCATCTTTTGGGGGACAAGTACTCTAAACTCCAATCCATGTGTGATGGTTTAGAAGGTTTCATTTAACAGTTTTCCTCTAAATATAGTGGCATTAATATTTGTATTTCTTAATTTTGGTAAAGATTTATTTTTTGGTCTAAAGTAGAAACTCCCTGACCAAGATTGGAGAGCTTTACATATATTGCATTCTTCTGCACTGATGGGAAGTATGTGGAATTAAAACTGTATATTAGTGACGAGTCAGTTAGCCTTTGGGCCTTAGTTTCATTGGCTATAAAATATTGACCTCATTGAACTGTAATTCTGATCGAAAGTATAAATTTGCCTGAAATTGCAGGGACTGTAAAGTAATTGAACCCTCAACCAGCCTTCTGGCTAAGCTGCACGATGTTATGGTGACAGCAAACCAAAATTGCAGGCAATAAATTAGCCCTGCCCAAAAAATGCAGCACATGCCTTTGTTGTTGGGGTTCTCTCCTTTTCCTTTCAGTAGTCCTTTTGTTAAGATTCCTTTTCTTCAAATGCTTTTTAGTAGTTAGCGGAAGTGAGAAATTTAGCTTCTCCTTTTCCTATTTTTGAAAATATGATGCTGATGCAGTACTTCTATTTTAAATTCTCTGTTCTAAAAGGCAATTTGTTTTTTGAAATTTAATTCTATAGTTAAATGGAAAAAGAGTGATAAACTCCACACTCTCCAAGTTGAGAAAAGAAAAGGGCCAATTTGTTCTTTCCTCTGATACAAAAGTTCTAAAGAGATTAAAATGCTAGCAATCAATTGAAAAGAAGTGGGAGAAATAGCCTTCCTCTGAGGAAGTGAGGATGAAGCCAAGAAGGCAAGGCCATGCATTAAAGCAATCACTGAGATGATTTTTTTTTCCTGTAATGTATTTTCTTAACCTCCAAAAGTATTGAATACTTTCAGTATACTGTTAGATAAATGATAGAAAATGAATGCTTTCAGTATCAGATTTTATACCAACATTCTCTCTCTTATGAGGTTTCTGGTGAGCTAAAAGAAAAGCCTACTTTCCCTTTACGTAACTACTCGTAGCCATCATAAGAAATGCACAGTATTCCTGAGGGAGCAGACAATCCCAGTTCAGCAGGCTAAGATTCAATTGAGTAACAAGGATGAGTCTATGGAGAGAAAGTAAACAAAATCGCATTGTGTGCGAAAATATCATGGACTTTGAAATCAGACAGTGCTGATTTTGAGTCTTTGCTCCTCCAATGTTTATTATTTGGACCTTAGTTCAGTTATTGAACAGAGATTTCTAGTCTTCGGTGTCATCGTCTGTTAAAGATATTGCTAATTTTTACTTTGTAGGCTGTGACAAGGTTTAAAGAAATGGGTATTAATGTATTACCCATATTATTTTAAATAGAAAAAGGTTTAAAGTGCTTTACAAAGGTAAAGATGCAGAACAAAATAAGTTAAAAATAAGTGAATTGAAGTAAAGGAAGATAAAGGTAGAAAAGTAGGCTATGACTGTGAATAAAGTCTGTTCAGATTTAGCACGTTACCTGATCCGTGGGGAATGAAACGCTTCAATAGTGCTTCTCAACAAGAGTTGATTTTGTCCCTCAGGATATTTGGCAATGTGTGTAGGCGTTTGGGTTTTCATACTGGGGGAGGAGATGCACTCCCAAATGAAGAATTATCAGGCCCGAATGTCAGTAAGCCTGCTCTACAGTGTGCCAATAACTAACTCCCTTACCTCCCCCAACCTCCCCACCCCAGCACTAAATGAATGCTACAGACTTTGGAGGACGGAGAGAACTCTGAGGACTAAAGTTTTCCCAGAAGCTTCCAGAGAATATACAAGACTTGAGCTTATTTGTGAAGAATCAAAAGCAGGGGTAAAAGACGTGGAGGCCCAGGGAGCGCATGAAAACTGAAGTAATGGGTGAAGATAAGGGCACTTCCCCTCATTTCAAGATGACAAACTGAGTCCATTTTGAGTTGCTCCCATCCAATAGGAATTCACCAATATGATTTTTAAAAGGTATAAAACTTTTTAAGTATGTAGCCATCATTTATTATAAGAATGGTGCTCATTAGAGGACCAGACGTTAGAAGAATTCTTATTTTAGAAAAGGAGAAGGGGAACAAATGAGAAGATAGAATGATAATTGGAGGCTCATGTGTATGAGAAAAGTCTGCCATAGAAGATGAATACACCATCACAATTCACCAAACATTTGGTCAAGATAAGGATGAAAAGAAAAGAGGTAGAATGCAGTATTCTTGCTTAGAAAGAGCATTTGTTTAAAACATTGGTTCTTTGCTCTTTCTACGTTATGGACCATGGATTTTTGAGATTGAAAACAAAAAAGCAAACAAACAAACAAAAAAACTATGGATCTTTTCCCCAGAACATTTCACATACTCATCCTAAAGTTTGCATAAAATTTCAGCATGTTCTTAGAAACGTACAGGCCGCAGAATAGTAAAGTATACTTTTGTGTATATGGCTCTTTTTCTCCCACCAAGTTGCCATTTTAAAGTGTGTTTTGTTTTTTGTTTTTTGTTTTGTTTTGTTTTGTTTTGTTTTGTTTTTACTGTTTTCTTTCAGCAATTGGCTGGGAGGAACCATTGAAAAGGCTTGGCAGGTGGGACTCAGACACCTGTACCTGGTGGACAACTCAGCTTCCAATGGTGATTTCTCTGTTGGTTCTCAGTCCCTTGCCTTGGTTTCTCCAGACCTAGCCTCTCTCACTCCTTCTATCAGAATCTCTAGGGCAAGACTCTAACCAGTGAAATTCCATCAAGGAACTACGGTCCTTTCATCAATGAGAGAGATTTCTGGTGCCCGCTGCCTGCCTTCAAGAATTCATTTTGTGAAACCCCTGGACTCCCCATAACTGCTCCTGTCCTGTCCTCCACAGGAGCAGCACCACCACTTCTCCCTCCCCTTGAACCTGCTGTTGCCTCCTTGACTGCCCACCACAGCAGCTTTACCCAATAGATACCTCTCACTGCTAAATTATACTTTATTTTGGCACCTAGTTCTGTTTTTATTGGTAGTAATAACAGCCTCCCTTTTATAAAGGTCTTATTTTTTGCCAGGTGGTGTGGTAAGCCCTTTACATACAATGTCTCATTCAATTCCTTGTAAAGAACCTGTTTTACAGGTAAGAAATCAGAGCAGTTAAGTAACTTGCCCCAAATCACAGATCTCATCCATTCACTTGGAATTTGAGCCCAGATCTCTGTTCTAGAACCACAGCTCTTAACTACTCTACTTCCTTAGGATGTCCTTCCTATGTCTCCCCTAATGGTGTGTTGATTTTTCAGGTCTCGATCCCTTTCGTTCTTCTTGTCTTTTTGTAGGTAACTATCATAGCTGCACAATCCCTGAGAGATAAGACTATGCCTTCATCATTTAAATCAGGGTGAATAAAAGAAGGGTGGTCACAGAGAGAGACTTTAAGTCGGGAGGGAAATGGTGAAAAACGAATGAATACTCTATTTTAAACATGTTGGATTTCAGTTGGTTGCTGTAAACACAGTAGAAGCTTTTCATTTCAACAAGTGTCTCACCCGAAATGTAATAGCAATTCTTAAGAAGGATTTGGCAAACCTAATGTTTAACAGATTTACAACAATCGCTGTAAGCTCAAGTGGAAGATGTTTTTTGGCAATGCACTCAGCCCTCCAAGGGAGAGTGGATTTTTTTACTTGGAGTGCAATGGCAAGGAAGGTATTAAGGATAGCAACTTTCCTTCCAATAAAAAAAAAAAAAAATTGAAACAAAAGAAGAAAGATGATCGAGGCCCTGTATTTCACATGCCTCAGGATGTTGGTGGAAAGTCATCAACCCATGGTAAGTTCACAGAACTCATTTGGGTTCACAGAAAGTTTAAAGTCAATCTGGGTATTAGATGATCTCTTTCTTTATATTTGAACTGCCTACATGTTGGGCTTTTGAAGTTCGGGGTGATAAAAGAATAAAAAAGAAAGAACCTTGCAGTTTTTGTATGAATTTTTATAGAATTCAGTTCAGAGCCCTTTAGCATGAAGAGTGCTGGCTTTGGCAAGCATCCGAACAATATCTTTTAAGGGGATCCTCTCTGTGCAATTAATCACAGCATTATTTACAATTTTAAAAAGTTGGAAACAACCTAGAAGTCCAACAAATAGGAAGTAGATTATTTATAGTACACAAGTTTGACAATATACAATATTTTAAAAAAGCAATGCTGCCAATATAACATTAAGAAATGTTTATGTTACATAGAATAATATGTTTTCTTATGTAAAATGCAAATGGACATGAAAGAATCTTCAAAGGGGCAAGAGAGCTATAAATGGCTAAATAAAGTACTTTCTTTATTGTTTTTGTTATAGCAGTTATTTTTAAAATTAACAGAAAATGTAATCAAAATTTGCATGGCCTACTAGTCCTCACCATATAAATATGCTCAAATCTCTCCTCTCATAAAAAAGCCACCAACTTTTCATCCTACTGTAAATATCACATTGTTCTTTCCTTCTCTCAACAACTAAGCTTCTTCAAAGAATTTTTTAACCTTCTTGCTTTTTGTTTTCTCCCCAATCAGTTGAAATCTGCCTTCACCAAATCATTTCTTTGAAATTGTTCTCATCAAGGTAAGTAAAAATCACCTTGTTGCTAAAAGCAGTCTTCGGTCTTTATCTCAGCATTTGACATTCAGTCTTCCTTAACTTTGCAACTCCCAGCTTTCAGATCTCTATTTCTTTACACTTCTCTTTTCTGGCTCCTGATCCTCTACCCATTCCTTAATTTTACTGTTCCTTTGGCTTCTACACCATTCCCCTTTCCCCATCACTCCACATTATCTCTTGCTGAACTTTTTCACAGTCAGTATATATTGTCTATGTGCTGGTGAATCTCAAATCTAGCTTTCATCTCCAGAGTTCATGTATTAGCTATCTATCATGGCATAACAAATTACCTCAAAACTTAGTGGTTTAAAGCGACACTTATTTATTATCCTACAATCGCTAGGGGTCAGGAATATGGCCACAATTTCACTGTAGTCTTTGCTTCATGCATAGAGAGTGTATTAGCAAGATTGAATTCAAAAATATTTGTAATCTAATCATGAAAGATCTTCTTGACCGTCCCATATTCTATTGGTCAGAAGTAAATTATTCAAGGAGAGTGTTACAGAAAGCCTGAGTATCAGGAGATGGGTGTCATTGGGGCCATCATAAAGATGCCTATCCTAAGTCTAAATCAGATAACTCAATTCCCACTTGTATGTAGATATACAAGTCCCATTAACAAACATAAAATGCACTAACATGAATACGTTATCTCTTTCTCATTCCCAGAGCAAGCTCATTTTCATCCTTTTAGTAAATGACACTAACCTACACTAAGATTGCAAAACAAGAAATCTAGATATTATCATTGGTTTATTCATTCTCAGCTACAACATTCAGTTAGTTATGACCTCCTACCAATTTTAATTTATAAATATCTATTAAATTTGTCTTTCCATACATGTCTGTCATTAGCTATCATAATCTGTAACTTGTGTCACTGCTATAGCCTGCTAATATACTTTCCTATTTCTAGCCTTACCCTCTTCCAGTCCTCACCACAGCAATGGTGACAATGTCACACCCCTGATTAAAATCTTTAATGACTTTCCATAGCTCAGGAATGTTTCAAGGTAGACAGGTTAGTAGTATGTATTCAATAAACCTGTGGTTTTCATAATACAAGCTACAGAAATTTAAACTCAGCAAAATCTTCTTGGCTGGCAGGGATACATGGAAGTTGAGTGACAAATATTATAAGGAGGATAGCTGTCTGTTTGAATACTATCCAAATTTATTAATAGGATATAAGTGTTTCAGTGTGGTATGGGGGATATAAAGTTAAAACGGTCATATTTGTTTGTAGTGACTGCTACCAATTGTTACTTAAAATGTTATCTTTTTGGAAGCTTGAATCCCTTGAAAATATTTCAGTCCTATTGTATAACCTTTCAAGCATTTTCATTTATTAAAAGTTTCCTACCAGTTCTGGGAAACTCAGATCTATTTATTCTAACACCCCAATCTCTCAGCACCCCTGCTAGCCCACAGGATGACAGTGTAAGAACAGAAGGATGCTTGTGTACAGATCCTGGCCGAGATAGAGACTTTTACCTGTCAGAACAGAGCTCTAATTCCTCCCCAGACCACATTTGATTCTAGCTGCTTGGAATTTAGATGTGTCATTATTTTTTTTTAACAGATCTCCTCCTTTTTCTAATCTGGCCATGGGGTGGAGATGACGAAGAGTGAAAATGGCATTTCCTAATCAGCTCTAACATGATTGGTTGTCAAATATTTCTTCAGCTGCTGTCCCCAGAAGGTATTGATGCCAGTTCTGGAATGTTTGCCTGGGAGCTGACTATGCAGAAGCAGACCTGGGTGTGCCAACTCTAGGCTGGAGGCCAGACACCTGTGCTTATTTCAGTCTGTACTGCCCCTGTCTTCAAGATGTAAGTCACTGGATTTCCTAAAATACTCCTCATTCTTAAATTAGTTTAACTGGATCAATTTCCCAGGCTGGAAAACAGTAGATTCTTGTTATCCTGACAGCCCCATTCAAAAATGAGATACGAAAAATACTGTTTTCATAGGGAAATATGAGAAAGAACTATAAAAACCATTAAGATGTGGTTTGGTAGAAGTATCTTCCCATTCAAAAATGAATAGTGTTTCTGGTGCTTGCTGTTGTACTTTGTAGCTGGCAGCTAGCTGAACTAACTTGGTTTCTGCCGAAAACTCTGGCCTGAAAAGCCGGTCTTCAAACCTCCTGTATTAAAGAAGAATTTAAAACACTGAAAGACTATTTAAATGTCAAAATTAAGATGTTATATTAACCTGATTATGAGACACTATGTCTGTGCAAATGGCCATAATAATAGGCAGATTAACTACCTTTGAATGGTAGTATATTGTTCACACCATTATTCAAAATAACCTATGAGATAAATAGGACAGATTTTAATAGCCAATTTTATAGCTATAAAAACAGAGTTTCAGTGAGACCAAAAGCCTGGCTCCGAGTATCTGGAAGAACCACTACTTGAACCCACAGCTTTAGACCTAAGCCTATTCTCTTTCCATTTTCCCACATTTTTTTTCAATGTTTATTTTCTAAAATATAATGTAGTAGGCATCAAGTTAGCAATTCTTTAACTGTACTGAGAGAGGAGAGGAGGCATCTGAAAAAAATGCAAAGGAAAGGGCCTGTAGAAATGACCGACTTAGCAGGTTAAAACTGCTCTCTCCCCACCATTCTGCTCGGTGCTCTCCAGCTAACATGTTTTCCCATAGCTACTTCCCCCACCTCAAGGATTCTCTAGCTCACATCTGTTGATTCATAGCTTGCTATCCAACTAATGTTCTTATATCTGTAGCTGTGTAGGAATAACAAGACTTTGTAAAACTGCTTGTTATATTAGAGCTCAACCTTTGGATAGGAATCTGCTGAGCAGGTGCCAGCATCAATAAGTGCTCCTCCCTGTTTATTGCCTAGGAGTTCCGTCTCTCTGTTCAAGAATCCTATAACAGTGCTGAAAACGCCAAGGTCACAGTTCTACAAAACAAACGACCTATAAGACCAGTGGTCTGGAAATTCCTCCTCTCTTGCAGCCCCCCACCCGAAGCTCTCCCTCCCCATCCTGAGAAAGGAGACACATGTAAAACCTCAGACAAAGGAATCAGATACCCCTTGCATGGGCACTGCAAAAGTATATAAACTGTAATAAATCTATAACAGACCAAGATTGTGCTTTGGGTCTGTTGAATGCTCTATGCTCTTTGCCGGCATTAAATTCTCTTTCCTCTAACAAAGTTGTCTGAGCGTCTGAATTCTTCCATCAGGTGTCACTTCCTGCAACAGTACCTCACAGAAATTATGCATGACCCTTAGTCAATAAGGACTTAGAGAATTATTTATACCTTCTTTTGCATTAGTACTTTAACACTACTTTTGAAGGTAATTATCCTACCCGTGACTCATTTATTATTATAGACAGGTATGGACTTGGTTGTCTACCAACATGCCTACAAGAAAAAATGTCCAGGTGCCATAAATTAGGATTACTCATGTTCTTTGTTTCTAGAAAACTTATTTTAACTACGATTTCCACCTCTGTAAGTCCACCATCTTCTAGTTCATACCTTCACATAATTTAATGCTTTGGGATCTCCAAATGAGGTCTGTGTCATGATGCAAGAACGTAGCTGGTCTCTGTGTTGAAAACCAACACCATTAATTTGCTGTCTTTAAATTTGATAATAAATCTTGCTTATTCTAATGCTGTGTATATTGTTTCCTATCATCCTTTGTTCTTTTTCTTGGAGAAGGGAGATTAGAATTTGCTAAGGGAAGAGTCAAATGGGATAGTGTTATAAAAATATGCTTGTCAAGCAATACAGGACCTCAGAGGTGAGTTGGTGTGGAATAAAGGGAAGTAGCACTGCAATATTTGGATTCCAATGAAACATGGTGCTATGATCTAGGCATCATCGATATTTAAGGGGACGTATTCTACTATAGATGAATATGATGGCAGGAGCCCTCTGGGCACAAATGCTGGCATAACATGTTTCTAAAATCTGGCAAAAGATTCCCAGTTAGGTAGTGCCTGGATTAAGTAAGTATAGTGTCAGAATCAATAATATAATAGGTAAACGTGGTATCTGGACAAAGGAAAATGTGTAGGGCTCTGAGAAGGTATCAAAAGGGCCTGGAGTACAACCTAGGAATGTGTTCAAGGTTCTGGGGAGGAAGAAAGGCTGTAGCTTTGGGCCTGGGTTTCACCCCACATACATTAGATTTTAATAATATACAGTAGACTCACATGCTGGTGAGGATGCGGTTAGTGGGGAGAATAATTTTGTGCAGGGAAATAATATAATCAGGTCTTTACTTTGATACCATTTTTATCTGTTAAGGAAATTTGAGAGGAAGAGAAGACTGGAAACAGATCATTTAGAAGGCTGTTATAGCTTCAAAGCATTGTTTGTCTCACCTTTATTCTTATTAGACTTCTCTTTCCGAATATCTATAGGATGGACTACCGTTACCAAATCTTTTAACACTTCTCTGTTTCTGTATCATGTTTCCCTAATAAGATTGTAAAATTTGATAAATTTGATTAATTTAATTGTTTCATAGCACTAGGTTCATAATAAACAATCAGAAAAGTGCATGAGTGCTGTTCAGTGAAAAATAAGAAGTGTAGCAAATAAACATGGTATAAGTAGAAAAATGGATGTATAAGATGTTTTATTCAGGGTATAGATATGTCAAAAAAGGAAAGGTTAGTTGACTCCTGTAGCAAGGTATTATGAGGTGGGCAACTTTTTGAATCATAAATCACACATATTTTCTTATGTTTAGTGTTTGTAAACTATATTATTTTATTTCTTTATCATTCAACTTGTTTGTGTATTTATGTGTTACTTGTAAACAATATATAGGTGGATCATTTTTTAAATCCAGCTTTACAATCCCTGAATTTATTAGTGTGTTGAATCCATTTGCACTCTGTATAGTTCTTGAGATGGTTAGATTTCAGTCTACCATCTTGATGTTTCATTTCTATTTGTCCCATCTACACTAGATGCCTGTCTCATCTGCCTGCTTTGGTTAATCTGATCCTTATTATTGCTTTAGTTACATTCTATACACTATAGTCTTCTAATTCCCCAGTGGTAGAGTGATGCTTCTTCATGATTAGTATGAACCTTGGAGTGCTGGAGAGTATCTTGCCACTTTCCTGTAGACTCAGGTAGACCCTGTGTACCTATCTCATGGGAGGACTTATCTCTTGCAGCACTCCCGCCCTCCTTCAGTGATAGGATGCCATCTCCTGGATCCTCAGACTTGGGATGCAGAAGCCTTCTCTCAGTTATCTTTCTTTACCATCAAGTTTAGGCCATGAGCACTTGCTCCATAAGGAGAGTCTGTTTTGTTTCCTATTCTCTGTCCCCAACCTTTCTTGTGAGCTCTCAGTGAAGGCCCTGGGAAAGAGTTTGTTAGGTGATGTGGAGGTCTTTGTGTCTCACATTTAAAAATTAAAAGTCCATCTACATTTTCTTACCTACATCTATAGCAGCTTCCTTCTCCTCTCACTATTCTGCCAAAGGTAAGCCCTGTCTCTCATCAGAGAGGCTTGTTAACTGTTGCAGTTCCTTAGGTTACCTTGTGTCCTCAGTTTTCTAGTGGACTAAACAATTTTATGGTTCTGTACATTATTCACCTTATTCTCATTATTAGAGTGGAAGCAATATTCTCCTCTGACTTTTTACATCCTAAGAAAGTGTAGAACTCAGATGACACATTTCCCATACTTAGCACAACCGCTGGCACATAATCGGTGCTCAAAACATATTTGTTGGTTGTATAATATGAATAGTCTTAGATAATTATATATTTTAAATTTGTTTAATTTCATCTGTGCTCAGATATTGTTTTGGAGAGAAACAGTAAAAAAAACTCTAAAAAATGCTTATCACAAGCAAACAGAGACTCATGGTCATGGACAATAGACTAGTGGTTACCAGAGGGGAGGAGAGAGGAGAGAGGTAGATGGGGCAAAAGGGGTCAAATATGTGGTGGCAGAAAGAACTCTAACTATGGGAGGTAAACACACATTGTAAATATATATATGCCTTACTGTTAAAATGTACAGCTGAAATTTATCGGATTTCATTAACCAGTGTCACCATAAAAATAAATTAAGAAAAGAATAACCAAGCAAAGAAAAAAATGGGGAGGATAGATGAAAAGAAATTAGTAAACATTCAAAATTATTGAAGTTGAGTGATGGTGATCTTAACTTCTGATTTTGTTCAGAATATTTTCTGTATTAAATTTTTTAAGGTAAAAGTACTCCATTATACATATAAAAATAAAACAAATAGACAAAAAATGCTCCATCATGTTATGTACTTAGATATGTTGATGAAGAGGAAAAGGAGAATTTCTGTTGTGCTGAATATTAGTAAATAAGGGCAAAGAAGGAGTATACCTTCTATAAAACAGGCAGGTTTTTGTGAAAATAAAAGATACTCTGGGATAACCTAACCTAAACACAACTACAAAATCTAATAAAGAGTAAAAATGCTAGTATCTCCATAGTTTCTTTGTCGTGGGTGATAAACCTCCCTATCTTTGCCAGAGAGGTCCTTGCCTCGTGCATACACAGGAAGACATCCTTATGCTTTATTTCTGGGTCTTGACAGTAAATCTGTGGGGTATAATTGCTATATACACCTCATATTGACCTCTGATAACTGCACAGACATTCTGAAGTGTGAAGGATGGGGACATATTTAGAGGTCATCTAGTTATATAATTGGAGCAATATTCCATATAATAACATCTAGAAGTATAGTCAGGGGAAGTGAACAAACACTCTGTAGTTTATCCTGGTCAGCAGTCTCACCTCTGAAAACAGGCTGGTTGTCAAGGAGGAAAATATGGACTTCTTTCTTCGTGTGATCAGAACAACAAGACCTTCATGTCTTGTAAAAGCGAAGACACATTAAAATACCATGAAACAGATCCGAGTTACTAGAAATAAAAAATCTATTTCTTGTTGCCCTGAATCTATAACTTACTTGTAGAAATGGACCGTGAGCAGACTTTGAAGGGAACTAGAACATAAAAACAAATTACTAAAAAAAAAAAAAAAATACAAAGAACAAAAGAGAATCCTGAATTACATGAAAGGAAACCAAAGAGTATCCATGTTGTCAGGAACTGAATTTGTTTAAATATAATTTATAAAGCAAAATTAATCACTAATGTGTGCAGGCATATATATATATGTATATGTATTTATATATGTACACATGTATACATATTTGTGTGTTTGTGTGTGTGTGTGTGTGTGAGAGAGAGAGAGAGAGAGAGAGAGAGAGAGAGAGAGAGAGAGAGAAAGAGAGAGAGAGAGAGAAAGAGAGAGAGAGAGAAGATAAAGGCAAAACTGAGAAGTGAGGGCCAATTGCTAATAAAAATTAGAAGCTTTTATCACCAGTTTACAAATGGAAACTGGCGCTGTGTCTGGAATGAAGATGAAACGTTGTGAGTTGATGAGGCTTTCTTTCCGTTGCAGTTGTTAGGGTGTGGAGTTTTTAACGCAGAGATACTGCCTTTGCATTCCTGTGCTTCAGAGACATCTAAACTCAGGCCTCATGTTTTCCTCTGGAGCTCCCTCTCAGTCTGATGGTGGAAATGCTGAATACCTGACTCATTAAGAATCTGAGGCTGTTTTATCCCAGGGCTTGGCAAACTGTCAGTAACTCAGTTCTGTCATGAAGCTAGAGTTTGCCTCACAGGAGGAAAGGAGAACTATACTTTCTGAAAAACCAGCATGTAGAGTAACCTTGGTCTGAACCCTTTAAAATTATCAAATAGATTCAGGGCTGTGATATATTTATCTGGCTTATTTTAAGTCACATGTGTTTCCAATCTCATTTCACATAATTATTTGTATTCTTAATTTTGCTAGCAATACTGAGAGTTAACCTTTGTATCTTGAAGTGTTCTCTATTTTATCATCTGAGTGACCTTTATAAAAACAAAACCTGTCTCAAATTGTTTCTAAAACTGCATTGGTCAAAACCTGTCTCAAATTGTTTCTAAAACTGCATTGGTTACAAGATTGCCACTGTCTTTGGGTTAAAATTCAACCTGACAACTAGTATAACATACAGGTTAAGAGCATAAAGCCTTGAGTTGGACTGGCAAGCTTCAATTCCAGGTTCTACTACATACTTACCCATCTGTATTTCTGTTTCCTCATCTGGAAAAATGTGGATAATCACAGTATCTACCTCATACAGTTGTTAAGAGTATTCAAGAAGATAATTTACCTAAAACTTAAATTCAGAAACTGCCTGACACAAAGTGTTTGATGAATGCTAACTAATATCACTACTGACAAAAAATGCAAGGCCCTTTGTAGCAGACCCTGACTCAATTTTTAATTTATTCTGTGTCAAGAACATTATCAAATTTCTCCATACATGATTTTGTCCAATATTTACAACAATCCTATTGGATAGATATTTCTCTTGTTTTCAGGCATAGAAAGCAGGTACTTCATTATTATCACCATCATCGTAATCATATTTTTCTTTTTCATGTGTTATTCCAATTTTATAGAGAAAGTAATCCCTTCATATAGACTTAAATAACTTAAATAGAGGACAACAGTTGGGAAGACAGAGAGAAATCTATTAACAGGAGCAGAGAGAAGAAACAAGCCATTTAATTTTCTACTTCTGGCTCTAGTATCTTCTTAAAGCATAACAGTGCTGAAATTTTTCTGATTTTTCCCTGTATCATTATAATGTAATCTCTATTTTGGCTAAAGCTCTTTTTCCCTTGTAAATTAAAAAGTCCAAACTGCCTCTAAAGGTTCTAACTGTATGGGAGAATACAGAGGATTAAAGTCTCAGAGATGGTGTGATGGATGGTCTTAGAACAAGGAATTGATGTGTTATAGGGAGGATAAGAGACAAAGATGCCAGCTCTGTATACCAAAGGGTACAAGGACAGCCTATTTGGAACCTCAAGAGATCCTATCCATCTTTCCCTCAATTCAATAGCTTTCTGATCACTTCATATTTGCACATCTAAAAGTTGCTACTGAAAGGACTACCTCAACATTAAAAATTTACTCAAAATAGACCTGCAGCCTCCACTTCTAGACATTAATTTTTATCTCCCTGGACATTTTGTTATGTGACCAGTTCACAAGACTAGTAGATGAGCAGCCTGCTGCTGATGAGATAAATGCTGAGATGAATACACAGAATTGATTAAGTCTCTGAGGGAATCATAATAATGCTAGAACAAACCCAGGGTACCTCAGGCACTGAGTCTGTTCTTAAGGTTGGCAGGGATAATGAACATGGTAACTATAAATGAGTCCTCTCAGTGGTACCAAACTCACATTCCTCACCCATAAATTCCCATTACAAACTCTTTGTTCTGCTTGGTTCCATATAAAGTATTCTCAAATTTTATGTCAGGAAGAGTTAAGATCTAAACCTCTGTACGGAAAGTTATATTCTAAACTGCATACTAGTTTTTTAAATAATCGTTGGTGGCTCAAAACTAAGTCATGCTCTTTTGTTCCTTTCATTTCTCATGTTTCCCATTTTATTTTATTTAAACTCTTCTATTTTTCTAGTTTTCATATGCGCACATACAAATATATATGTATGTGTATATGGAGTGTGTATATATACATACGTTTGTATGTATTAGAATATATATGTATATATTCTAAAACTTCAAATGAGTAAAATTGATTTAGTATAATTGTTCAATTCTAAATGTGAAAAATCTTATACTTAAACTCTTTGATACTGAAAAAGATGGGGCTTTAATTATGAGATACAAATAGGCTAAGAGAGTCAATTAAGAAAATATTTAATGTAAACTTAATTTTTAAACACAAGCCATATAAATATATAGATATAGATATATAGATATAGAAATAGATAGATATAGATATAGATTAAAAAATGTGAAAAAAGCAATTTTATCCACAGCTACATTTCCTTAAAACATAAGACTATGCATAGGTTTTTTCTAGCATCCCAGATCTCAGTAATTATAAAATCTATGAGTTATTCTTGTAAAACAAAAAAAAAATCTACTTGATAAACCAACAGATGTACTTTGAATAAAAACCTCAGAAATGAATAAAATGGGGTAAAATGCTAGCACTGAATTATTTAAATTTAGAACTAAAGTTAATCATCTGTAGGAGTTATTGTTATAGGACAGAATTTATATGTTATAAATATAATACATTTTCAATATAATGATGTAAAATCAAAGGAATGGGGTAGAAGAAGGAAAGAAGGAATAATATAAAATTGTGCTAATTTCTCACCTATCACAGATGGAAATTCTGCAATTAAAAAAATACTTTAAAAAAATGTGACTCTAACATCTCAACTTTAAATGTACATGTGAAAAATAGAAATGTATTTTAGGAAATATATTTCGTGACATAAAAATAATTTTTAAATACAATAAGTCCCTCGGAATATTTAATTTTAAAAAATAACTTTTTTCCTTTAGAATAATTTTAGATTTATAGAAAAATAGTGAAGATAGCACAGAGAGTTCCCACCTACTCCTATAGCCAGTGTCCCCTATTATCAACATCTTACGTTAGTTTGGAATATTTGTCAATATTAATAAATTCTTGCTAACTAAAGCTCATAATTCAATTTCTTAAAGTTTCTTAATTTTTACCTAATGTCTTTTTCTATTCCAAGATACCATCCAGGATACCACGTTTCATTTAGTGAACATGTCTCCTTAGGCTCACCTTGACCATGACACCTTTTCAGACTTTCCTTGATTTTGATGACCTTGACAGTTTTGATGCATATAGGTTTGGTATTTCATAGAATGTGTCCCAATTGGGATTTATTTGTTGTATTTTTATGGTTACACTGGGGTTATGGCTTTTGGGGGGAAGATCACAGAGGTAAAGTGCCATTTTCATCACATTATATCGAGAGTCTATACTTCCAACATAATTTATCACTGTTAACCTTAATCACCTGACTGAGGTAGCAGTTGTTTGTCAGGTTTCTCTATTATTTTTCATACTTTTCACACATTACTCTTCAGAGAGAAGTCACTATACCCATTCCCCACTTAAGTAATCAAAAGTTATGCTTCACCTTTTTGAGGGTAAAGTACCTACATAAAGTATTTGGAATTCTTCTGCAGAGGAGATTGGTCTGTTCTGTTATTTATTTTTGTTGTTGTTGTTGTTTATCATCATGGTTGATGGATATTTATTTTATAACTTGTGT
>CM053510.1:49984857-50005360 GCA_028627145.1 Eidolon dupreanum | reverse complement strand
TTTTTTTTGTTTCCTGGCCTGACTTTTCTATCGGTGCTTCCTGGGATCAACTCCCAAATATCCTTTTTGCACATAAATATTTGTCTCAGTGGTATTGTCAGAGAATATCTAACCAAAAACACCTCCTTGGAATAGGAAAGGGATGTGATGACTATTTAATGGATGATTAGGAAGAAAATGTAAAGAGATTTAATGTGGCCATAAGGTAATGTTGGGTTGTCTCACCAAAAGAGGCTGTCAGCTCTGCTCCAAAAGGACCCTCACTAGGGGCTATTTGTTGTCTTGCTGAATTCTCCCCAATTTGAGGACTTGCCGATCTTGCCAGCACAAAGAGTAGATTCATCCCTGGGCAGGGTCATATTGACAAAGTTCATAGAACAAAGACACAAAACTCAAATATCAGTTTATGAATTTGCCATAAAAAGTAATAGCCATAGGGGCTGGAATACTCAACCGCCAAGTACCCACTGCACACTGTTGCTAGAGGCTGATGTACATGGAATTCCAAGTAAGCAGCAGAGGTCGCATGTAATCAGGACAAGGGAAGCCAGAGGCATCCAAGGTCTAAAAGCATTAGTTTTAGATACCCTGACACCCATATCTGTGAGTAAGGGTGATAGTGCCTAGGAAAATAGAAATCTAACACTCCTTGGTAGAAAATCCCTCCAACCTTCCACATTGGGGATCCCCTCATATGTAAGATTTGGAGATGACTGGCTAAATGTGCAAATGCTAATATGTGGAATGCTTCTGAGCTTCTCAATCTCTCCTTTGGAGCCTCACATTCTTTCTTTAAATGTTAATAAATTCAAGCAGACAGAAACCAGTTCTGCTGGACTGTAAATTATTCAGAATTATTCAGTGATTTTGCATATGTCAGCCTTAATTTTAATTTCCAAGGGACAAACTCGTTTCCCTAGTATTTAGTTTTGGAATGGCTAACAAACTACAGTGCCCACTTATAATGCCACCTCCCATATCCAGGCTGCATTTTATTTGTCCTCACGACTAGTCTTTGAAGTAGGCCTTGTTATCCTTATTTTACTCATAAAAAAGCAGAGGTTCAGGTGAGCCAGGTTATTGTCATGCCACCCAAAGGTTATGGCATCAAGCTTCCATTTAAGAGTTGACTAGAAGAAAGGCTTTCACTGCTAGAACAAAGTTTGATGCTTCCTGAGGGTCGGTAGAGCTCTAAGAGCAAAGGAATCTTTAATGAACCTGACTTTGTTAACCCTCAGAATTGAGACCTTTTTCTAAATTATTCTGACAAAAATTATTGCTCTTGGTTCTTCAGGGACTAGAAAATGTGGCTGAGTTATCTTTCTAATTGCCTCATTTCTTTACTTCACTGATCTTAGTTAGGATCGTGTTATTCATTCATGTTGCTCACCAAGTCTCTTTCCTGATGCACGCTGCGTCTGATATCGATGTTTCCCAGGAATCGAGAGCAACTTTCCAGAGGCTGTAAAAGATCTAATTACCTTTACTGACCCTGCCCAGAAGCAACAGCAAATAGTGCTGTAATTAACTGAGTTTGGCTATAAGTGGGAAACATGTGGTTGATTTTTATTACACAAGAAGGAAGGTGAGCTCAGTAAGCTGATGGGTAAATTATTTAGCATTCTGAAGTTTGTTCTGTGCTTCTATATCTCCCTTTTTTTCCTTCTTTTCCTGCTTCCTCTTTTTCTTTCACTCTTCCTAACTTAAATATGTTGATTCTTCCAATCATGAAATTAAATAGATGATCATCAAAGAATATTTTTGAGAATACAGAAAAATGAAAAGATAGAAAATAACCATTTTTTACTATTTATAAATGACTACACTTAACCATCTAGGGGCGCGAGTATGCACATATATGTCACACAAATATTTTTTTGAGGGATTCCAGCTCTTTCAGTCTCCTTTTCCCAGAAGAGGTGAATTTAGACAGGTCAGGAGGAGACAGTCAGGTGAAGAAAGACAAGCATTTGTGCAAAGGCTATGAAGAGTAAAGACAGGGGACCAAGAGAAAAGCAAGCAATGCAGTAGGGCTGGAGAATGACATGCTGGGAAAGGAGTAGTCAGAAGGTGAGCAGGGCTGAGGAATGTAGATTCCAATAGGAAGGCCATGGGGAGATGTTTAAGTAACACGATCAGAGCTCTAGAGCAGTGGCTGGCACATAGCAGGAGCTCAGTAAATATTTATTGAATGAATAAATAGAAGACTAAATGACAGTCATGGAGAGGTTGGGGAGTAATAAAGTGAGCCTGAGTCAGGAAGCCAGTGAGGAAATTGATTTCATAAATTACTAAGGGTCTGAACTAAGGTTCTGGGAATGGAGATAACAGAGGTAAAATGAATTACAAGGAAGTTAAATAAGGTTTCTCTCTCTCACCAAATACTCTCCCCCCTTGCCAGTTACCATTGCTTGATGCTCCATGCTACTCTATTATCCCACTTCTCAGATTAAATTGAAACTTTGGTTGAATTGACTATTAGATAAATTGGTGATTAAATTAACATAGAGAACACTGGTGGCTTTAACGCACATATACATGAGATAAATTTCTCTCTTCCAGGCATCTACTTTATTAAATTCCTAAATATCTGAGCTATCTGTCAGGTCCATTCTTGAACTGGAAACACTCTTATACAGTAGAATTTGGAAAGTTTAAGCAAACAAAAACTTTGTGTAATACAGATTTTAAAACTATTCTTAAACATTTCAAACCATAAGGTTATGTCACTCCCTGTGGCTGATGAGAGAACTATGAGCAAAGTCTAAGGGCACAGGAATTTGCAGGAATAAGTTTGGAAGGCAGAATTCTCTAAACCATTTAGGTGGTCCACATCTTTTTGTTTTGTTTTGTTTTGATGATTCTGTATTATATATTTTAGACAAAATATGATTTTATATTTTATGATTTCATGAATGATATGGCTAAGCAACAACCAACTTAATTAAGAAAATAGTAGCACAGACAATACTCTAATAAGGCAAAAATGATGGATGTGATATGTGAATATTAGGAAACAATCACTATCTCACAGGCAAGGAGTAAGACTGATCCTTCCTGTATTTCTTTGTTAATTACAGTTAAATTTTTATAGAAAGTCAAAGTAATTTGTTATTTTATTTGATTTTTTTTAACCTCAGGTAATTGCAAAGTTTTCACCTCTAGGATTTGAGTCTGAGCAAACCTTAAATGTCTCCTCCCTATTCAGTGTTCCCCTTTAGTAAGTTTCTAATTTGTATATACAAGGAGCTTATATGCTATGTTATTAGATTATCATATTTAATTTTCACAATGAACCTATAACAAAGGCATTTTGGAGATGAGGAGGTTGAGGAGCAAAAATATTGAGTAAACTTCTTAAGGTCAAATGACTAATAAATAATGAAGCTGAAATTTCTACACAAATCTTATGAATCAAATGTCCAAGTTCTTTCCACAACACACCTTGCCTCCTCACCAACTAATCCTGTGGAATTCCCAGAATTTGGAGATGTAAATGCTATAGCTGAAGTGAAAAAAAAAAATTGACCTGAGGAAAAACCTAGGACTAAATATATAGGAATAGAAATGACATTTACTAAGAAAAGTCTTTTAAATCTACATCGTACTTCACTGTTTACAAGTCCTGTCAAATATAGCATCTTCTTAACACAGCCACGTGACGTGGAGATACAGGCCAGGGTTTTATTCCCATTATAGATGAAGAAACAGAATTTTCTCAGGAAAATTACACAGACTTACCCAAGGTCACACACTAATTTAAGGTAGGATTCTCTTTAAGAGTTTAAAGCAGGATTCTTCCAAGAAATAGAATCCAGGATTCCTGGTTTCTGACACTGTGTGTCTTTCCTATGTACTGAGCAGCCTCCAGGTGGCTTCTACTGCACTAGAAGGCTGGGCCACAGACCTTCTTGGGGCAGCCTCCCCAGACAGACTCTACAACCAAGGAGAGCGGGACTGGGGGTTTGCATACAAGCTACATCGGGCCCCACAGTAGGTTTTTGGTTGGCGAAATTTCAACATCTTACCTATTATTGGCATATGCCCTTTCATCTATTGATCCATTTATTATTATTATTATTATTCCTCCTCTTCCTCTTCATATCATCATCAATATTACCATCACCACTGTGACCAAAAAGCTACTTTCTGGAGATATCGTGCTAGGATATTTAGTTATAAAGTCAAGTAAGACTGAGTCTCTGCTTTTAAGGATCTCACATAGACAACAGTTTAGTGGTTACCTGAGGGAAGGTGGAGAGGGGGGAGGTAAATAAGGATTAAGGGGGTCAAATATATTGTGATGGAAGGAAATTTAACTTTGGGTAGTGAACACACAGTACAATATACATGTGATATATAATTGAATTGTATACTTGAAACCTATATAATTTTATAAATCAATGCCACCCAATAGATTTAATATAAAAATAAAATAAAATAAAATGACTTCTGTAAAAAAAAAGGATCTCACAGTCCATGAGAAGAGATATATATATAAATGAATAATTATATTATAAGATGGAGAGTCTAAAACAATGGTAGAAAGAGATTACTGAGTTAAGGATGAGACAGGCCACTACTTGGGAGGGTGAATATGATTTAGGGAAGTCTCCATGGATGAGGAGTCACCTGAAGAATTAGTAGTTTGGAGTGAGGAAGTGGAAAGGGCTTTTCGGAAGTGAGGCTTGTACTAATGCACGGAATTACTGAAAAGTCTGGTATGTGAAAAATTCATGTGCTTCCAAATTACTGGAGTATAAAGTATAGAAATTGGGGGGGGGAGGGGGGGAGGGCAGGCAGAGATAGTCCAGAGTCAAAAGAGATCTCCCAGCAATAGAATATCCAAGAGGAGGAGGGCTGAGTCTAGAAATGCAAAGTTCAGTTTGAATGTGCATTATTAGGAAAAGCAATGTTGGGCGTGGGTGGGGAAGAGAGAAAGAGAGAGAAATATCAGGGCTCTAGATTCTGAGAATGAAAACAGAGGGAAAAAAAGGGTCTCAGACCTGTCAGTAAGTGGTGAGATAAATTGCTGGCTCTTTCAAGATGCTCAGTTCCTTTTACATTAACTTCTTTCTAGTCTACTTAATGTTCTTCCTTTAAACAAAATTTTAAAGTAATATAATTACATGTGGAAAAAAAACAAGAAAAAGAGGTACACACACACACACACACACACACACACACACACACACACTACCCATGATCCTGTTCTTTTATAATATTCAGTTCCGGTAACAAGTTTGTGTGCTTTTTTTGTTTGTTTGTTTTTTGTTTTGGTGTTGTTCTTATATTGGTTGCTAAAAATTTTAAGCTGAGGGAAAATAGTCCTCCATAATTTACTTCTATTAGAGCAATTAATCATTTAGTTCTTAAAAAAGGAAAAAAGAGGTAAAGTACAGAGGAACTAGATAAAATCAGTGACAGTGACTGTGCCCACTCTGGCTCAGTGCACATCTTCTCAAGTCCCTGGGATTACCCCATGAGATGGATATGACTCATGATATTAGTAGTAATATCTAGTCAAAGATTTCACAGTATGGAACTCATTTCTTTACTGATGTTCTTAAAGGAGAAGCTAAGGGGTAAGATTTCAGTGCACCCTTAAAATAAGTAAGGTGTGCACTGCAGCAGTATTGCTTCTCCTCGGCTCACCTTCCATCTTGTCATCACAGTTTGGGGGCCCCTTTCTCTCCAGCTTAGGTCCCCAGGTAAGGACATCAGAAGCCGAGGTTTTATTCTTACTGGCTTCATTATTTTTAAAGCCTACTTACTAAAAATAAGGATATGATTATAGTCTCAAATGCTTGACCTTGCTTGGTGAGACACAGCTTAGTAACGCTAGGAACTCACACAATCTCACATTCAGAACTTGCTGACCAAGATAAGTATATTAGGTTTGCTTTCTTATTCTAGAATGTACCCTGCATAAAAAAACTTGACATTTTTTCTGTTTTCTTTATCTCTCAAAAGGGAAGCATTCATAAAAAAATAAAGTATATTTTCAAAAAGAATCGATATATATTTATAGTATACTTTAAAAAAGTTATTATACCATAAGCATTTTTATTTTTACCTATTTTATATTTATATTTATATGTGTATGTTTATATGTATCCCTTCAGATGGCTATATATTATTTCATAATTTTCTCTATTTATTGTTCTCCACTGTATGACCTTTATTTGGCTTCCAGTTTTTCACTATTGTAAATAAACCTGTATGTGCAAGTAGTTTTTTCCATGGTTTATTTTCTTAGCTTTAAGTCCAAGGAAACAAATAATGAACCTAAGTATGTAGAGGTTTAGAGCATAGATTTTGGAGCCAAATATATCGAATACAAACTTCCTATTCTGACATTTACCTGTGACACAATTTATTTTTGTTGTTCTTGACATTTTCTTCTGAAACACTGGGATAATATTACCTAACTCACAGATTTGGTTGTAATAACCAAGTAAAATAATTCCTATATATGGCAATTTAAATAGTACCCGGAATAAGTAAATGCTTTTGTTATTATCTACCCTTTAATTTTACTAGATTATGAAAGTGCCTCTCAAATATTTTTAGCAATATGGAATGACACTAACAGTGTGAGAGCACCAGCCTGCTTTGGATGTTATCTTTTCTGTAAATGTTATAGGCAGTTTTCAGAAGCCTAATTAATCCTTACAGATGGAGTACCACTGTTTATAGTGGCTACTACATATTGTATGTAAATATAATAATGACACAAAGACTCTCTATCAGAAGACCAGATCACTTCAGCTATAGAGATAAAGAGATATTCTCACTTTAGTTTTTTTTTTTTTTTAATATAAATATATTTGGGAAGAATGAAGCAGCATAGAAATAGCAACCATTTTTTGAACGCTGCTGTGTATATGCCAAAGATTCCCAATATCACAACCATCCCTACCTGTTGTATTATTTCCGTTTCTCAGATCACTGTATGTCATTGTGGTTTATTTGCTATATTCTCTTCTAGAACAGAGGCATTATAGAATAAGGACACTGTGGGAAATGGGACATGATGGAATTGAACGGGCAGAGAGATTACCAATGATAAACTGTCATGATCAATTTTATCCTTCAGTCATCTGAAACCAAATCCCCATAACTCCTTGTTCTGATTGTGCTCATTAGACAAAGCAGACTGCCTCATTTTACCTCGTGGAAACCATGTGCAGGAAACTTGCCTCTGAGACCACACAATATATTAGTGGAAAATCTACAGACAGTTCTTTCCACTTAGTCTTCTTGAAGCCCTTCCTATAGTTGATTCAGACCAGTGATATAGGCCTCTTTGATGATCTAGTAAGAAGCAGCTTGGATACCTTCATTCTCATGCTCACTGTTGCAGGCACTGACTGTGAAGCCCACTTCCTCCACAGGAAAGTACCCCCAGAGTATGAGCTAATTAATGTTATGCAGTACTACTTTGTCTTGTCATAGAGCAGACTGGTCAGACATGTCTTCTTTTTTTTAATTCAAGCTGTACATCTTTTCCATTCATAACCCGGGGGGCAAAACAATTACTGTAGCAAATGCAAAGATCTAGGGCACTACAGACTCTGAGTGCTGACTTTGTGTTAACTACTAATTCAGTGTGTAACCTAAGCTAGTCTCTTCCTAGACTGACCCTCAGATTCCTCTTCTGTGAAAATGAAGGGCTTGCTTTCTTGTTTTCCTTGGTCCTTTCAGGCATCTGTATCCAATGTTCTAAAGTGATTAATAATGAGTTGGAAGCAACCATAGGTTTTATGGGGTTCCACCTAGTGGCTTTGCCCTATATTGCAACTCTTAGTTCTACAAGGTTTTCTTAGACCTGTGGTTAGGTGGCCCTCACCAAAGTTTTTGGGTTGTCGGTAATATAGTACATTTAGCAGAACAGAGGAGAATGAAGAATGGTGGCAAGAAGACGGGAAGAAGGACAAATATTTGAGTCGCATTTAGTAAAGCATCAAATTTAGATCAAATTTAGACTTTGATGTTTTTGCTAATTGAGACAATATAGACAGTGATTGAGTCTGTGAATGTGTGTTTAATAATTAACTAGTTAAATGTAAACACTTAAAATATACTTCAATTTTTATAGCCGTGTATCAGCATTTCTTTATTTAAAACATAGGCGGAGCCCCAAATGATGGAAGTAGTAGTTCAGAACATTCTTTCTTTTGAGAAATTTCATGTGTAGAGAACACAGCATATGCCAAGCAAAGGTCTGGAGAGGTAAATTTCTTGAGGGAAGAGTTCACAGGGGAGATAAGAAAAGCATGTAAAAATAATTATTTCTATAGCATAACAACCATGTTTTCACTATGTACTTACTTTGTGATTATATCAAGCACGGGGGAATAAAAAAAATGCAGGAGATATGGTTCCTATTACTTTCAAGAGGTTGATGATTCAGTAGGACAGGAAGATATTTATAGACATATTCGCAATGCATATGGAAATATGAGCTACAATAGAGGGATTTTTAAATCACTGAAGTGGCAATGTAACAGAGAGATCCCTTTTGTTAAGAGAGTTAAGGAAGGAATCCTTTACAGAATCCAAGACACAGAATGAAATGGAATGGAATGGAATGGAATGGAATGGAATGGAATGGAATGGAATG
The DNA here is from genome assembly GCA_028627145.1 of Eidolon dupreanum. Classification (NCBI taxonomy): domain Eukaryota; kingdom Metazoa; phylum Chordata; class Mammalia; order Chiroptera; family Pteropodidae; genus Eidolon; species Eidolon dupreanum. Next base: position 49,996,734 of record CM053510.1, on the reverse strand, counting down.
GAATGGAATGGAATGGAATAGAAGAAATCCTTCACAGAATAGAAGCTGCTACTTAAAAGATAGTTCACAGTTTTCTAATAGGATAAGGAGGAGCTCTTCATAGAAACTGAACAGCATGTAAAGACTCAAATTAAGTGGAAACTGATTCAAACAGTACTGAGGTCAAATTTATAAGTGTTTAGAGACTAAGAAAAGTACATTTATCTTTGTCCTAATTCATTTTCTCTTTTTTTTTTTTTTTTTTTTTTTTTTTTGAACAAAAGCCTTTCTTTCATATGAATTTTGTTTTCTGGAAGGACAGAAATCAGCAGAGCCAAGGCTACAATATATGTTCGAAGTGAGTATGACATGGTGGTAAAGAATATGAGCTTTTGAGCTACTGCCCTTGCTTGAGTCCTGGCTATGTGCTTACTAGCTAAGTAAATTTGGGCAGCTTCTTAGCTCTTTGAGATCAACTTACTCATTTACGAAAGTGAGAAGATAATATCTACTACAAAGGATTATTATGAAAATTGAATGTGAGCACAAATAAGATCCAGAATGAAAAGGAGGGCATTATTTTTAGATTCTAGAGAAATTAAAATAACTAAATTAAAAAATATAGTTAGAAATAACATAAACCATTTGCCATCAAATTGTAAAATTTTGATAAAATGAGCAAGCTACTTAAAAAAGCAGTTTATTAAAAATATATACAAGATGTATTATAAAAATTGAATGGGCCTATATTTAGCAAAGGAATGTGTCTGAAAATAAAAACCTTTCCATGAAGGAAACTTCGGGCACAGATAAGTTTAATGGTGAATAATTACAAACATTTAAAGAAAAAAATTAACACCAATCCCATCTCAACTTTGTTAAAGAATAGAAAAAGAGGGAACTCTTTTAATTTTACAAGGCCAGTATAATCTTGATAACAAAAACTAATAAGGACAAGAAAGGAATATTACAGGTCAATATCTCTCATAGACATACATGGCAGAAATCCCTTGACTAGCTGAAAACTAAATTAAGTGAGATCAAGGTGGGTTTTTCTGAGATTGTTTCAAAATTTAAAAATATATAATTGACTATTAGAAAATTAAAATAAATTATATGATGAGCTCAACAATTATAGAGAAAAAGCATTGCTATTTCTCAACAAACAAACTCTTTGTAGTCTAGAAATAGAAAGAAACTAATTTATTCTAAATTATAAGACTATATGTCTTATGATTAATGGTAAAATCTTTGAAGTTTGCACCATGAGATCAGGAAAGAGATTAAAATGCCCACTATCTCCTCTTCTACTTAAGATTGTACTGGAGATCTTAGAACAAGTGGCAAAATATTGCAAAAGAAGAAATGATTGTCATTATTTGTGGAAAACATGATTATAGATGTGGAAAATACAAAAGAATCTCCAGATAAACAATAAGAATTAGCAAGTAGATTTTCTAAATTCAGTATGAACATCAATTTGCATTTTGTATACCAGTAAAAAGTGACTAGAAAAAAAAAAGTTAAACGACATAGCTAATGAATGATGTACAAGTTCTCCCTCTATACAGAACACTATTAAACATTTCTGAGAGATTTTAAACGTATTTGGATATAATTCAGATCAAAAGCAAAAATATTCAAAGATACTCATAAAATGTTAGCACTAATTGCATGTAGCCCCGATAAGGAGACAACCTATTAGCTGTTTATCATAGGCCGATTTTCAAAAATTTCTGTAAAAACTGTCATTGACTTCAAAGCTTTAATCATGTCTGACAGGAAAGGTTGTGGTATGTCTTATGAGTGTCTGGAATATCAGAGGAACTGAAGAAGATGATGTTAATAGTGATCTTCAAACTGCAGATAAGGGAGGGTGAGGAAAATGGAGAGGGCTAGGAGAATAAATTAATTCATACACATAAAACTACCACGAGGTTCCAAAGACAAGCAGCAGGTCACTTGACTTGTTTTTTCAGCTATAACCAAGGCATTGTGTTAATAATAATTTCTTTCTTGTGATTCAACATTAATGTGTACCCAAATCTATCTTTTTATATACTAAAAGTCATTTATAGTCTGTGTCTGCCTAACTGAATTTATTGTTGAAACTAAGACCATGTTGTGAGAACAAGACAATGTTATGAATAAATTTTCTGTGCCAACTGTGAATTTATAGAGCACCTCCTATGTGACAAGTGCTATGGTAGAGGTTTTACATATATAATATGTTACATATTATTGTACCTTTCTTAAAAATAAGGGAATAAGACTAAAAGAGGATGTAGAACTTGTTTAAGGTACTCAGATAGTTAAAAGGGTGCAAAGTCAGTTTTGAGCTCAAACGGAACATGAGTTGTTTTCATTGTGCCATGATGCCTACAAACTTGAAGTATGTGATGAACTGTTTAGCTCAGTAGCAGATACATCATTCATATTCAGCAAGTTGTTATTATTATTATTAGTGGTGGTGGTGGTGATGATAGTAGTACTATTTAAATATTACTGAGCCTTAAAGGGATACCCTTTTTTTTTTCTTTGAAATAGTGCCTGAATCTGTTATTCAACAAGTGATTTTTCCTTCTTGTCAGTATATTCTACAAAAGTATAGGATCGATAATGCAAAACATGGTAGAGACAGATTTATCTAAGCTTTACTATCAAGAAGTGACAGTTATAAACTATTTGAGTTTATACTCAAACTGATGATCAAATTCTGTCTAGTGGGCTATTTTCCCTCTGCTACATTCCTTTGGTAACAAATCCTTAAAAAAAAATCTGTGACACTCTTCAAAGAGAAGGAACTTTTGCTCTAAAACTCTGAGGACTGGTTTATCCCTGCAGTGTATTAATCATCTGATAAAACCTCAGCTTATTTGCTAGATAGCAATCCTGAAATCACTATAAATAAACTGCTAGTAACTGAATTTGTTTTTTCATCTTGATTGGGTTAGATACATGTGGTCAATGGATTTACAATAAAGGGATCTTTTCCTTCTTTCTGAGTAGTTGACAGATTGACCAGATCAAAGATTATTTTTTTTCATACTTATGTAAACTTTAGAATTATACCAGAGTAGATATATTTCAAACAATAGAATGATTATGGAAAGTCTTAAAAAAGTTTTACATAAGCTAGAGTGCTCAATATGGCTTAATAAGAAGTCAAAAGGAAAAGGAAGATAGATGTAGGTTATTTGATATTTGTTAATGCAACACATCAAAATTATACATTAACTTTGTTTTTCAGACAGTGTTTCCTTTTCATAATTTCTCATTTGTAACAGTCTCTGATCTTACGTATCTTCACTGCTTATCTCTGTATCCTTAGTTTCTTTGAAGATTTTTTTACAGGATGTGAATATTAAGGGTTGTTTTGTGGTGATTTGTATGTATATGTTCTGTATAAATATCTTTCTTCCTCACTGAACTAAATACGCATTAAAGACAGTGACCATTTTTAAATTTATTTTTGTAATATTCAGGGAGCCTAACACAGTACCTTTCATCTAATAAATTCTCAACAAATGCTTGGTTGTTGAATAAATAACAGAAAAATTACTTTGAAAAAAAATGCTATAGAAATTAGAAATTGAAAACACAAGGCAATCTTAAACTCTCCATGGGAAAGGATTATTTGTCTTTTTGCTATTCTGGAAAAAAAAAAGTCCAATGGAAATGAAAGAAACCATTTAAGATGTTTACATGATAACTTGTAAGGATGAATAGCAGCACTTCTAATTTACCAATTATTTTTAAGAAAAAGGAAAGGTAACTTTTTATTTAAAAATACAATTAAAACTATTATCCACTTGCAAATTCACATTGTGAATTGTCTCTGACACGTATTTTGTCTTCAACAATCTTGTTATCCATGACACTAGGTATTCCAAATAAGAGTGATTCAATTAGTCGACCCTTGTACCTTTAGAAAGCACAAACTCTTTCTTACTGAAGCTTAAAACACAGTTACTATTTCTCTGACCATTTTTTCCAGGATCCATTTTCTTTCCCACAGCCTAACGGCAACTAGTGTCCCATTCCCACTTTATACCTCTTTTTCACAAATATCATCCACTGCTAAGAACAATGCCTCACTATCACACCCAAAACAGAATCAAATTAACTGACTTTAAATACCAAGTATCTACTAATGTCCATCCTTATCTTCTAATTACAATAAATATAGCTAAAATTTAAATACATGATCTTCTCTCTATCTCACATACAATGCTGCACTATTATAAGGGCTATGTATTAAGCTCTATGTACAAGTTACCCTTTATACCAGAGATCTCTTTAATTAAAAATAAAGGTGGGTGGTATTATCTTTAAAAAAATGATTTTTAGACAAAAGTTTCATGTGGCCAAGATTTCAAATGATAGAGAAAGAATTTAAGCCAAGGTTATTTTAGTTCAAAGTTAAAGCTCTTTCCACTATTCCTCACTGCCTCTAACCTTCACTCTCTTATTCTTAAAATATGGTTTAGTGGTTAAGACCATTTACTGGAGTCAGACTACTTAAGCCTGAATTCTGGATGTTACATACTTATTATGCTTGTGAACTGAGATCAAGTTACTTTATTTCCCTCTGCCTCAGTTTTCTAATCTATAAAATGGGACTATAAAAATACATTCCTTGCTGGATTTTAAGAATTAAGTGAAATAGAAAGTATCTAGTACAGTAACTAGCACATGGTAATATTTCAATATATTATCCCTGGGAGCCATTTAATAGTCAGTTATGTTTTCATATCAGTCCTTTATTCAAAATTCTTCCATGTCTCTTTTCATCTTTTCAATCCTAATGTCTATGGTCCAAACATGGGAATTTATCACGTTGAATGACTAGTTCATTTCCTATGCCAGCAACGTACTCATCATTGTATCTATACCCTTTTAGGGCTGCACTTTCCTCCAGGAATACCCTCTCTGTTCTCTGTGTAATCAGGTCCTATTCATCTCTCCAGCCCAAGGTCAAATTTATACTTAGCCAACTTCTCTGAAGAATCCAACCAGAAGTCATAACTTCTTCTTCCCACTGAGAAACCCAGGACTTGACCTTGTTTTAGGATTAGATAGGGTTTAAAGTCTCAGCTGGTCTTACCTAGTCCTGTGGACCTCAGATAGATGTACACTACTCTTTCCTCCACACGACAGCTTTATGAAATAGTTTTGAACTCCTGTCTACTAAAGCAACAGTCAGAATTTTGTGGAGAGTTAGGCTGTGTATTCTTCAGAGTAATTAACTCAAGCTGCTGAGGAAAACAAAGTCAAATCACAGTGGATTAAAAATTAAAGGTTTATTTTTGCTCTTGTCACAGTTTGCATAGGGTCAAGTGATTTGTTGAGGGTTTTCACGTGGTGCTGGCTTTCAAGCAGTGACTCGGGGATAGATTTCTCATCATGCAACATGATTCCCATCATGCATAATCTCAGGGGCCCTCACTTCTAGACATAAAGTCAGGAGAAAATTAGGGAATCATTGGGGTGGTTTATAGCAGACTTACATAGTAGTACAGCTCTGTTCACATTTTATTGGCCAGATCTCAGTCCTGTGACCCCAACTGAAATACAAAAGAAGCTGAGAAGTTACTTTCCCTGTGTTCCCTGGAAGAAGAAATGGAATTGATCAGCATCTCGCTTGTCTGTGACAGAATACCAACAGAAACAACTGTCTCTGTTCCCACCTTCCCACCATGCCAGTTCATATGACTACTAAGATTTTATTTCTTCTCTGCTCTGTCTAGGTAATGTGTTAAGTACTAGGTTATGTGTTAAGACTATTCCAGTCACTCCTAGATAATAAAACATCATTTTGTTCTAAGAACAGTTTCAGTCTAGTAATTACAGTGTCTCATCTGAAAAAATAAAATTATAAAATCCATTTGAAATTAATGTTTTCCTATTCTCCAACTTGCACCAACATCATGTTGGGAGGCCAGTTATGGGCAGGAAAGATGATGATGGGCTTCTCATCAGCTGTGATTCTTGAGTTCTCTCAGCTTGGTGTAAAGGGAGAACAAAAAGGTCAGATTCAGGAAATGTTGGCTTCAGTCACATGGTTGTGATCTGGAGCTAGTGCTCTCTGGTCACAGTTGATGTTCAATGACATTTTTTCCCCTCATGAGGCCCATTTGTGAGTTACTTAGAGATTTTCCAGTTGGAAACATCTGATTTCTATACCTTTGATGTCAGTAATATTTTCTCCTTGGCTGTTTACTCACCACCCCCATCCTTTTCTTTATGAATCTAATAAACACATTTATAATGAGGCTGACCCTTGGACAGAGTTTATTTTTAAAACAATTTCAGGCTAGCTCCCTAGTACACAATCCTTGTTGGGTCTTTGACAAATAAGCTTCTCCCCGCTATGATCAGTGGAAACTAAGCTACTTCCCAATGTAAATACTACTTTTCACAGCTAATTCATTTTAGATTTCTAAGGCATTAGTTTCCCAACTTCAAGAGATGTATATCAAATTGCCTAAGTGGTCATCTTGAAAACTTTCTCAATAGGCCTGAAGGAAGAAGAAGCACAGCTTTTCCTTTTTGGGGAACTGGTGAAGAAAAAATATTATAACATTTCCAACTGCGTTTCTTCAAAAGTTCTCTCATCCTTCAACATCAACTCAGGAAGTGGCTTTTTAGTCATGTTCTTTGAAAAAATTTACATAGATTACCTAGCATCCCTTTGGAATTTGGAGGGAGTGGATATTGTACATATTATTTTGTTTCAGCTATGGATCTACACTCAACCAATGAGAAAATTACTAAATTAACATACCGTTAGCTTAATAATAAATTATCCCTAGGAATAATTTACTTTTTAAAAATAAATTAGAATAGATCGACTAAATGTCATATATCACTCATTTGCATTCTGATTGAGAAAGAAAGAGGAAGAGCATCATTAATCATCTGAGCATCATTTTGGGGCATCATCTTGAGCACATTCAAGAGATTGTTTTGATTGTGGGACTCCTGTTGGCCATATGTGTCGTTGCAAAATGGATGTTGAGAGCTCATGTTGAAGTAACATGAAAGTCGCACCCTACTTCATGCTTTTCACAGCATGACCATCACACATATCCATGTATGTAATGTGAAACCTTTTTGGTCATTTAACAAAATGAAGTTATAGTATCAAAATATGAGAGAAACTGCTCTGGGATAGGGAGATGTGTACATTTGTACTTAACCTAAAACTAATCAAAAGAGATGATGTAACTATAGTAACATCAGAACAAAGCAAACTTTAGAATGTGGAATATTACCATGGATAAAGAGGGTTACCACATGATAATAAAGAGGACACTTCACCAAGAATATATAACAATCCTACTCCTGGGGTTTAGAATGAGAGATTGGCAGGTTTTTGTCTCTTGAGTACTGAAAAACCATGGTAGATCCAATTAAGTCCTTTAACGGTTTCCACATAGATCTTCTCTTTTCTATCATATAACTGCAAAATCTGGCAAATATCTTGAGGTATAGGTTGGTTGTATGCCTCAGACCAATTTCCTCCTACCAGTCTGTCTTTATATTTTAATCATCGTGAGACTAAGGAAGTTTTAACTTTCCCTTATAGAAACTTTCACATATCTCCCAGCCTCTGTGCAGTCCCTCAATTTATGAACTATTTTATGAGGGTCTTTATTATATTGTGATTTATAATAAAAAATATATCTTTGGTTTTCCTGCCATTTTCTGGCATGGAGCTCCCTAAAACCTGGAATTTCTTAGGTGTGGAGGGCAATAAAGGTGTCTTTTGTTATGTTAATGAGGTGACTTGGAAAACATCTAAGGATGGGGCATGGTTGCCAGTGAAGCTAACCCTGTGATTGAGGGTTGGAACTTTCAGTCCCACCCTTGACCATCCAGAGAGGGAAGAGGGGCTGGAGATTTAGTTCAATCCCCAATGGCCAATAATTTAATCAATTGTCTATGTAATGAAGCCTCCATTAAAACCCCAAAGGACAGGGTTTGGAGAGCTTTTGGGTTGCTAAACATGTGGAGGTGCTGGTAGAATGGCATGCTCAGAGAGGACATGGGCGCTCCATGCCTTTCCCTATACCTTGCTCTATGTATCTCTTCCATCTGGCTGTTCCTGAGTTATATCTTTTTATAATAAATAAGTGGCCTAGTAGATAAAATGTTTTTCCCTGAGTTTAGGGGACCACTCTGATAAAGTAATCAAAGCCAAGGAGGGGATAGTTGGAACTTCCAATCTATAGCTGGTTGTCTGGAGCACAGGGCTTGTGACTAGTGTTTAAAGTGGGGATGGGAGTATTCTTGTGGGTCTGAGCTCTTAACCTGTGGAATCTAATGCTGTCCCTGGTAGATAGTGTCAGAACTGAGTTGAATTGTATACCCAGCGGGTGTCAGAGAATTGAGGGTGTGGAAAACCCCCTCCTATACATTGGAAATTGGGAACTGAATTATTACAGCCTTTCAGGTCCCTAAAGTTTCTAGTTAGTTTTATACTAGCCTTGTATAATTGTTAAAAGCTTTTTGATGTCTCTTTTCCCAGCAGAGGTGATAGGCCTGGGCCAACCCCAATCCTCAGCCTGCTGTCAGAATGGGCAAATGCCCTTAGAGAGCAAAATGATTTGAGATCATTAGCTCACTTACTCAAGGCATTTCTCAAAAATTTTAATCTAATTTTTGTTGTTCCCCCAGCACCTTGATATTTCCTGTTAAATCAGGGTTTGTAAAACTTATCTGACTTTTTCTAGGCTTACTTACTAATGCCCAGTGGTACTGTAGGTGCGTTCCGGCATACTACTACATTTGAAAATGGAAATCTTTTGCTCTATTAATTTTTAAAAGTTAAACTACATGTTATTATATTAAATCTCTCTTAATTTCATGAATCATCTCTTGAGTTTAGGAATTTCTTATGTTTAGATATACAATTATTAAACTATAGCTTATTTAAGTAGGTTATTTTCACTGAGGATCAGTGTGAAATTAAAAGCATTTCTTTGAATTTCAGTCTCTTTATCTGTCAGCATAAATTAATATTTGCAGAATAGTGAAAATAATGTAGTGTATACAAAAGAGCTTGAATAATGAAAAAGAATATGCAAATCGAAGGGTTTTTTAATTACAATATGAAGGTAAAGGAACAATCTTAAAAGATGATTTCCCTTTATGTTATTTATTTCATAAAAACTACAAAGATATGGTATCCAAAGTATAGAACACCTTTCTCCTAAACAAAGTCTTCAAAGACATATATTCAACTCCAAAGGAAAGAAAAATATGTTGTTTTTCAAAATACATTTTTATTCAGTTATTTTCATGTAAATTGTCTCATTGAATTTTCAGATTCTCAAAGATACTATATTTTACTTTTTAAAAATAAGACAATTCGTGTTGTAAAGGGCTAGGAATCTTACATAGAGTCACACAAGTAGGAGATTGAAAGGTCAGCATTCAAACCTCTGAAAGTAAGTACAAATCTAAACTCTTGGACAATACCAAAGACCCTTTAAATTAGTTTCAAGTATACAGTACATTGGTTAGACATCTTTATAGTTCATAAAACAATTCCTCTAATTGCTCCCTCCCTCCCCTGGCCCTCCACCTAGCCATCATGTTAATGCTAACTGCATTCCTCTGCTGCATTCCCCATTCCCACGACCAACTATCAATTTCTAATTTGTACTTCTTTAACCCCATTCTCCCAGTCACCCAAACCCCTCCTCTCTATTCGTCACCAAATTATCCACTATATTTGTGAATCTGTTTTTGATTAATTTGTTCTTTTTGTTCCTTATATTCCACATATAAGTGAAATCATATGGTATTTATCTTTCTCTGTCTGACTTATTTCACTCAGTATAATAACCTCTAGGTCCATCCATGTCATTGCAAATGGTAGGATTTCATTTTTTTTAATGCCTGAGTAATATTCCATTGTATATATGAATCATAATTTTTTTTATCCAATCATCTGTTGATGGGCATTTAGGTTGCTTCCATATCTTGGCTATTGCAAATTGTGCTACCATGAATATTGGAGTGCATTGATCTTTATGAATTATTGTTTTGGTTTTCTTTGGATAAATACCCAGAAGTGCAATTGCTGGGTCAAAAGGTATATCCACTTTAAATTTTTTGAGAAACCTCCATACTATTTTCCATAGTGGCTATACCAATTTGCAATCCCACCAACAATGTATGAGGGTTCCCTTTTCTACATATCCTCGCCAACACTTGTTGTTTTTTGATTTATTGATGATAGCCATTCTGACAGGTGTGGGGTGATATCTCATTGTGGTTTTAATTTGTATTTCTCTGATGGTTAGCCACCTTGAAAATCTTTTTGTATGTCTATTAGCCGTCTGTATTTCCTCTTTGGAGAAGTATTTCTTTAGGTCTTCTGCCATTTTTTAATTGGATTGTTTGCTTTTTTGTTGTCGAGTCTAAGTTCTTTATATATTTTGAATATTGACCTCTTATCAGATGTATCATTAACGAATATCGTCTCCCAAAGAGTCAGTTGTCTTTCTGTTTTGTTGATGGTTTTCTTTGCCATACAAAAACTTTTTAGTTTAATGTAATCCCATTTGTTTATTTTTTCTTTTGTTTCCCTTGCCTGAGAAGATATATCTGAAAAAGAAAATACTGTTAGTAATATCAAAGAGTTTACTGCCTATGTTTTCTTCTAGAAGTTTTATGGTTTTGAGTCTTACATTTAAGTCTTTAATTCATTTTTAGTTTATTCTTGTATACAGTGTAAGAAGGTGGTCCAGTTTCTTTTTTTTTTCTTTGCATGTATCTGTCCAATTTTCCCAATACCATTTATTGAAGAGACTGTCATTACACCATTGTATAGTCTTGCCTCCTTTGTCATATATTGAGTGTATAGGTGTGGATTTATTTCTGGGCTCTCTACTCTGTTCCATTGATCAATGTATCTTTTTTTTTTATACCAGTTTTGATTACTGTAGGCTTGTAGTATAGTTTAATATTAAGTATTGTGACACCCCTAACTTTGTTCTTCTTTCTCAAGATTGCCATGGCTATTCAGGGTTTTTTATGACTCCATATAAATTTTAGGATTACTTGTTATAGCTCTCTGAAAAATATCATTGGTATTTTAATAGGGATTGCATTGAATCTACAGATTGCTTTGGGTAGTATGGCCATTTTAATGATGTTGATTCATCCTACCCATGAACAGAGTAAATGCTTCAATTTATTTGTATCTTCTTCAATTTCTTTTTTCAATGACTTATAATTTTCTGAAAATAAGCCAAAGACCCTTTTCTTAATCACAGCCTTACTAGGAAGAGAAATGGGATTATAATTCTAAAATTCTCTGTAGTCTGTTCTGTTACAGTTGCAGCATAAAATTATATATAAAAAGGTTGGATAGTTTCTTCTATGATAACTGCATGGCTACCAAAGCTTATTTGCTTTGATGAAGGAAACCATTCTGGAAGTTTTCCTGTGGAGTGATATTTTCTCTCAATCGCTAACCATTTATTAATTTCTTATGATTATACTGGTATGTCAGACAGCCATGCAGTAAGCAGGATCCTTAGCAAAAGTCAGTTTTCTCAAGGTGCAGAGACTCTTCAGAGACAATATTTTTCAGAGGGATGATTTTATTGATGGAATGAATAAGAGTTCTTGAGGGCATAGTGGAAGAATTTCAAATGCTAAGGCCTAGGTAAGAAGTGGGATCACATTAGGTGATCTAGAACTATGAGCATTTGCAAGTCCAGTAACAAGCAAAAGATCTGGGAGTTCTGAGCTTTAGGAAGTGACTGATGAGAACAGGAATAAAGAGCAATGGAATCAGTTCTGAAGGGCTTCAGGGCAGATGGTGCAGGTGTGGCTGAGTCTGCAGTAGGTGAGAACTGGAACTAAGGAAAAACAGAG
>CM053510.1:49793834-49984357 GCA_028627145.1 Eidolon dupreanum | reverse complement strand
AAAGCTAAGTCTCCCGGGCACTGCGCAGAATGAGACTTTTCCTGGTGGGTTGGAAACTTGGTTTCAAAGAAAACAAAAAAAGTTTCTCTTCCTCGCTGAAACTTCCAGCGCATACTCTGGCGCGCGGAGCTGTTGCTTTAACTCCCTCCCGCGCCCTCGGGTGGGATCTTTCTGCCCAGCGCGGGCCTTCCCTAGGGACGCAGAGGGAGACCTATCTGGAGTTGCATTCAGTTCTCATTTTCCGGGCGCGGGTAACCCTACTGGTGACGCGACCCTGAGTGTCAAGCCCGCCCTTCCGTGCCTGGGCCGACCCAGGGGAAGCCCCTAGACAGGCTCACCGCATGAACTGGGAGAGTTCCAGGCAAGAAGAATTTACCAAGTCCTGTCTTCAACCGCTCACTTTATTCCAACTTTCTCCACCCCCAGTTCTACCCTCAGTTAAGCGAATTTGAGGTTCTCTGTTTTGAGGAAGCCCAAGACGTTTCTGTGTACATATGGGGGTCAAAGTATTCTTTCTCTTTCTCTCTCTGGCTCTCTATTAGAAGGAATTTGTGTATATATTTTAGGGCCAGTTTTGTCTAAGGGTCTACGACATTAACCGTGAAATTTCTTCATTTGTCCTTAAAATTTTCATTAAGAGGCCTGGAAAATGAGAAGCTTCTCCACAATGTTTGACATCAGAATTTGATTCTGAGAGTTTGTACTTGGAGTTAGGTACAGTCAAAAGTGAGGATGCAAAACATCCGCTCCAAGACTGAGTCCCTGGATTGAGGCTATTTGCAACCTGGGTATGCCCAGCCCCTCATTATAGATCCTGGCTCTGCCACTCGTTTTTGTTCAGTGACTTTAGACAAGTCCCTTCTGCTCAGTGCATCCCAGCTAAGTGGAGAAAGGTTCGACACTGACAACTCAGAAATCTTCCTGCTCAGAAGTTTTCAGGCTCTTTGGGATTCTGGGATGAACCACTTCAAACATTTCCACTTTACCTCTGTTTCATAGGCTGTGGCTTCAAGAACATTTTTAAGTGCTGGACTCAAACTAGCTGATTCTCTTTCAGAAAATAGGTTCATTTTAGCTGGTGCAGTTGACTGGAAACATTTTATCATGGCTTGAAGCAAGAACAAATGTGGAAAATTTTTGAAAGGGCATTTCTGGTTCTAGGGACTCCAGTGCCTCTTTAATCATCAGCTGCCAGGTCTTATGATAAAACTCTTGGCATATGGACAGATTCATGCATTCAGAGTCATCTTCAGCAGTGCTGGTAGCACAGGGGTTATCAGAGGCCAGAAGATGTATGTCATCAGTCACTATCTGATTGGACTTTTCATTTAAAAAAAAAAAAAAACCCACTATGAATCTGTGCACTTTGTTGCTGGATTTTAGTGTCTGAAAACTCTTTTGGATGAGTTAGAAGTTTCCAGGACCCAGGTTTAGAAGTAACTTACTGTTTGGAAGGGGCACAGCTATAATTTAGACTTCTGTGTCAAATGCAAGTAAGGATGTGACCTCAGGCATGTTATATAATGTTCATGGGTCTCAGTGCCTAAGAGCCTAAATTCCAGAGTCAAACCGCCTCTCTGTCTGAGTGCCTGTTTTAGTCCATATGTCATGGGTGATTTTAGGCAAGTTCTCTAACTTCTTGGTATCAGTTATTTTATCTGTAAATAAGTAGAATGCTTTCTCCCAACTAATGAGAGATGAATAACCAGCAAATGCCATCGAAAGGTGGCATTACCTACTATTTAGAAGAGCAGCCAGGATTATTGTTACACTAGCTACTATTTATTTTTTCGAACATGTGTAAATGCTAGGCAAGGAGGATATGATATAAATGTGCTGGTTAAATCGTAATAAATGATGATTTCTATGTTACACATATAATCTGTTCCAAAACAGCACCGTTTTTCAGCTATACTCATATTACAACACAGTGTCACAAGCAATTTAACTCTTAAGCTTAGAAATGCCTCCTTAGCCATGGTTCTGGACTAAGATTGCCATAAAGGCTACAGTCACAGAAACCTGTGTAGACAAGAAGTCTGAGGAGCCTTGGAAAGTCAGTTCTACAGATATGGCCTTGTGCAGCATCTCAGTAGGGGAGCTCCTTTGTCCCAGAGCTCTGATGTTCTGTGGTAACCTCTCTCTGGCAGTCTCCAGCCTAAAGGCCTTGTAGGCTGAGTTAGAAGTTGGGCAGCAGGCAAAGCAGGTTGGGAGAAGCTGGGCCACTGTGAGATGTCTGGAGCATAGTACTGACATGTTTCAGGCTTCATAGGTACCCCGTAAGGAGTGAGTACATATGAAATCCAGCCTCAGCTGTCTACCCACACTCCAGTCAGCTAAGTTTACTTTATTGTACCTTCAAATTGCAAATTGTCTCTCCAAACATAAGGATGCTTCTCTGTCTCCTTTGTGTTCGACTCTGGTGTACATCTGGAAGCAACAGGTAGTGAAGGCTATTGGGTCTCACTTTGAGAGGGTTGGGAGTATAGATGAGATAGAGATCTGCGTGTTCTGATGGAATATCAGAACCGTTTTCTATAGAGGGAATCTTAGCTCAGTCTCAATATTCATCTGGTTTAATGCCAAGTAGTGCCCCATTTGTCCAACAAATTCCTATGATATATATCATGTAGCCACTTAGACTTGCCAGTCTGATCCTGAAAGACACCAGAAAGTACCTTTCAGGGCTTGTGAACTTTACCTTGGACCCAGTGTGACGAATCCCACAAATCCTGTAGGAGACAGCCATCTCCCTGAGTCCCAGTGATTCCACCCTAAAAGAGAAGCTGGGCCAGCTCTGGGTTTAGAAGCTCTTGATAGAATGAGAAAAACTGAGTTTCTTTGCCCAAGGCCACACAGCTAATAAGTGGTAGAGCCAGAGCTGACCTAGTTCTGTCTGGCTTGGAATCAAGTTATGTTCTTTATGGCTACAGTCTTGTGAGTGCCTGGTGCACAGGCGATCTATAAGGGTTATGCTTTCTTCTCCTTTAAAAGAGTTACTTTTCCAGTGGAAGGGTTATCTTTGCCTTCTCTTTCCTATGGCTAATCAGTTTTTAGATAATATTCAGCACCACTGTGCAGACAGTAGAAGGAGATGGAATGTAAATGTATTTCTGAAAATTTGATTCTTGGTTATAGGTTCAATTCTTTTTATAGATTTATCAGAAAAAAAAGTAAACAAAAAATTCACACTTGAGACTTTTTTTCCTACTCCTCTCTAATCTCTGATACTATAATTACTCCATTATAAGTACTTTCAAAGAGAACTATACAACTTTCTCTAGAATTCTTGATGTGCCTTGGGACCTAGCTGAAGGAATAGGAACAGAGTAATAGTAGCTAATATTTCTTAACCATTTATTACAATTGTCCATACATGTTTAGTTTTTAATATGCCAGTACAATAGTTGTTTAAATGGTAGTACTGGAATTTAAAACTTGGCCATTGAATTCAGCACCCAGGTTCCTAACAGCTTTGTTCTACTTCCCACAATTTAAAAATAGAATACTTCAGACATATTCTAAATTATAGATATTCTAAATATATAATAATTGCTATTGGGCAAGCTATGAAACCTTGCTGGACCTCAGTAGTCCCATATATAAAATGGCAATTGTTTGATTTTTCTGTGATATTATATGTTTATATTATTTATCTCTTGCCATCTCTATCAGTTTTAGTATATTCTCACTGTGCCCAGGTAGTATGTGGTAATTTATTTCAACTTCTTATTCCGAGCAACTTGGGCACATTATTTAACTTCCCTGTCATGGTTTCCTGTTTGTAAACTGGGGTGATAGCAGAATCTGCATCTTAGAATTCTTAAAAGAATGAAATTAATTAATTCATATCAAGCTGTTCCTCGCATGTAATAAATGCTGAACATATGTTAGCTATTACTCTTGTTATTTTAATTATTATTACAAACTACTTTTACATATATTTTCCTGCTTAATTTTCTCAGCATAACTGAGGGTATAGATAGAGCAGGTTGTGTTAACCCCATTTTATATTAGAGATCAAGAGTGAGAGAAGTAAAGGACTTGCCCAAGGTCACAAGAGCTAGCAAGTGGTAGAGTTGAATAGAAACAACAGGTCTGCTTAATGACAAAATTATATATATTCTAGCATGCATATATATGGGCATAGAGTCAGGAGCCCTGGAACACTAACTCCTCACACCAGTGGCAGTGAGATTCATCTGGGTCACAGTGGTGTGTTGTTTTACAGGTTGGAAAATACTTCCACATTGTGAAATTCAACTGAGGGAAGAGTTTGGACTTGATCATCTCTTCAGTATCTATTGCAAAATACTGTACTTCTCCAAGGAATTTTAGAAAGGTCTTAAATATTAATGTAATAGATCTAGACATGCAGAAAGCTAAATTTGGTGATTACATGTCAAGCAAAAGAAAGAAAAGCACATCAAATAGTGGCCACTCTCTGTTGGGCAATGGGCAGTTTATTGCCTTGTTTCTTGCCTGGATAATTATAGATTTTCTAAATACCACATGGACTAACATGCTATGTGCTTATGGGTAAATAATGTATACACTGAGCAAAACAGTGAACTTTCAAAGTAGAGAGGTGTGGGGAAACTCCTCAGGGCTTCTTGCAGGACAATCATTAGCATCTCCGTTTATCACAGATGTATGTGCATTAGGCATGTGGGACATGTCCCCTCATCTAGGTTTTAGACGACTAGTTCTGACAGGAGAACACATAGTAGCCTAACCAAGGAAAGCTAAGTCATTTGAGAGAAGGAAGTCATTGGGAAGAAGCAGGACTTATGAGCTTCAAACCTACAGTTCTGCCTTTGTGCAGGCATCTTCTTTATGATATCTCACTTATCTTGCAAGATCAATATGTAATAGCAGAGTTGCATAAAAAACAAGATTGTTTTTTTTTTATTAATAAAGTAGTATATACTCAATGTAGCAAAATTGGAAAGTACAAAAGAAAACAATGACAACAAAGGAATACAAATAGAGAATATCCACCATCAACCCTCTTAATGAGTTAAGTAGTAAAGGATGCTATTTGTAAGTCTAAACTGGACATCTTTCCCCACACACTGAACTTTCTAGTTGGTGCTAACTATACTACCTTTGCCTTAGTTACTTAGACTTGAAATCTCTGTCATCTTCTCTTTCTCCTTTGATTCTCCCACACCATCAGTCTCCAAGTCAGATTGTGATTATGCCTCTCTTGCCACTCACTGCCCTCAACCAGGGACTATTATTATTTAACTGTTCTGCTGTCATAGCCAGCTGGCTGGTTCTGGTCTCCTCTTCCTCTAGTTCTTATGTATACCAAAGTCAAGTTTATCTTCCCAGGACATTGTTTTGGTGGCTTCCAATTGCCTATAGACTATATATATTATGATGAGAAGAATTGAAGTGGTGGGGTGAGGTAATAGGAGGGCTGATGACTAGGAGAAGGACAGGTTCTAAGTTATGGAGCTACTGAGGGAGGAGTTTGTGGGGTCTGAGCTAGTAAAAAGTGACTGGAGTCCTTGAGGCTTGGCCATGTCAAAAAGAAACCCAGGATCTGCCTCATTGTGGCCTTGTCAGGAACACAGTTACTCTCATTGAGGGTCAGAGGGTCTCATTAAATAATGTTTTTGTTTTACTGCATTGTATTCAAATAGTTTTAAAACTTGATGATTTAAGAGGTATATGATCTTACCTGGGAAAATTTATTCATTCACTCGATAAGCAGAGGGATTTAGGGGAAACGAAATGGAATAATTTTTGCTCTTGTGGAATCTGACAGTCTAGTAGGGTATAAAGATTTAAAGAGATAATCATGGAGATAATTATTTAATTACTGTTTTGAAAGCACTCTGAATGGGAAGTGTCAGGCATGAAAAAGCAAGTAGTAAAAGGGGGCTTACCGCAACAATGGCATGGAGGTGAGAAGACACTGTGAGGACTGTGGGCGATCAGGCATAGCTAGAGATCACAGTGTGTGAAGAGAGAGCTGGTGAGATGAAGCAGCAAGTTAAGATAGAACATGTATGCTAAGCTAAAAATTAAGAGTGATGATTCCTTCCATTTACCAGTTTGTTATAGCAATCATTGCAGTTTAAAAACTACAGTAATTCTGGCAACTAGGTCTTGCTATTTCCAGTTTTATAGGTGAGGAAACTGGGCCAAGTATAAGTAGACTATGGTGCCTGTTACATACTGGTTGTTCAATAAAAGTGGTTTGGTGTTCAGCAGTCACTGGGGTTGACATTGCACACCTGAAAAAGTTTTGAGAATAGCTGTCTCCTGGTAGGCTTAGAACCCTTTCTTCCCCTCTTCTCATGATTAACTTTGAGGAATCCTGCAATGCCTTCAACCTATTGAGAGAACTCTTTATTTCTTTCACTCTCTTTGATTCTGAGATGCAAATTCCTAGGAGGATATGGTGGCTCTATCACTTCTAGGGTAGAAATCAGTTTTATTCCATCAAAGGAAGATCCTTATCTTCTAGGTTGGTGTTCAAGAGTAGTCTCCCTCTACTAGACAAGGTCATATCTGTGACTGTTGTTTGGGGTTCCAAATTATTGAGTTCCACAAATTTTTTTCAGCTGTTTGAGAATTTGGTTAAGAAATTATATGATTTTAAATAACTCTGAAAATGACTCAGGTTTTAACTTCCACCATTCCCCATTCCCTCAGGTGTTAATCAAATCCTATCTTGAAAAATACTTTTATTCCTCCTTTTAGTAGCCACGTCTTCACCACTCATTTGAACTACTGTATCAGCTTCCTAATACCCATCCCTTCCTCAAGCTTTCTCACCCATCAGTTCGTAATCCACAGGGGTGAGACATCTCAGCATAGTATCATTCTCCAATTAAGTATTTTCTAGTTTGGCATTCTTCAATGGATCCCCATTACTTTCAGAATCTCACCTCCTTCAGGAAGTCTCCATTGAGCCCCTGTGACTGAGGGAGACATTGTTTCTCTGTTCCCATAACATCCCATGCTTACCTCAGATTAGACGTTCTTCTACTGCATTGGAATGTCCTTTCCCTCCACAGTGTAACCTAGGTCCTAGCATAGTACTTGGTACTTGCTAGTTGGTGCTCAATAAGTATTTGTTCAATAAAATTTTTCAGTCAGCTAGTTCATTATTGCTTTAATTCTAAGATATATTATTATAAAATTTCTGAAATAAAACAAAATTTATAAACTTTGTTCATGCTTTAAAAATTTCATAATTTTATGAACATTGACATGTAAAATGCATACATTTTAGAATCAGTAAATATGATAATCACTTAAGGTGGCATTCTATTTTTTTTTCACCATAAAAACTGGGAAGTGACCTTAAAGACCATTCTTAGAAACTGTGCTTGTTCATTTAATGAAGTTTTCAAAATTTGGAGTGAAATATCATTTTTTTTGGAGGTCAAATGACCAAACTGTATCTTTATGATTTTTGGATACAGTATATGAAGTAATTTATTCTTGAAAGGTCATTTTCACAGAGTTAAAACTTAGAGGGCTCATCAAACCAAATCCTTTATTTTACAGATGAGGAGCTATGCTTTGAAAAGAGGGGTCACATTAGTTACCCAGGCCCATCATCGTAGTTGTTGGTAGAACCAGGATTATAATGCAGGCTTTTTTAGTTTATTAATGATGAGATTTGAATAATAATAAACAGCTGCTTTTTAGCAATTGGGCACAAAAGTAATTGAATTTGGTAGGCATCTAGCCCTATGGACACCCAGAGTCATCCAGAGTCTGGCTTCAAATAGCATTCCTAATATAATTGCCCCTCACCCTCCATTATGAGGCTTAAAATCTGGCCATTTTAACTCCTTGCTATTCCTACTCATGCCCCATGTTTATATTGCCTCTGCCTTTGCTCCTGCTCTTCTTGCTGGTTCACATGCCCCTTCCTTTATTTCTACACATCCAAATCCTACCTCATGTTTAAGACCATCTGAAAGGGCAACTCCTCTGCAGATTTCCCTAATTCTCTCATTCCAGTGGTAACTTCCTCCCTTGAATTTCATGCCACTTTTCTTTATTCCCTTCTAGCACTCCTCCCTTTAGCAATACATTAGTTATTTTGTACTTCTGCAAATATCCTTTATGATTTTTAGCAGAACTTGCCACGAGTTATTTGTTACATAATTTAATGAAATGACTGTGGAGTCAGCAAAGAAAAGGAAAAACACCATGTAGGAGGAGAACCAAGCAAGGACAGGTTTTGAAAGCAAATGGAAAAGAGTTTAAGAGGAGGATAGTTAATCTTTTCAAATGTCTGAGGGAAACCAGAATTATTACTTTTTGCTCTGAGTCTCTACTTTTTGAAGTCTGTGTTATGCCAATTCATTATTTAACCTTTCTTTCTTATCAGCCTTGCATAGATCTGCTCTCTCAAGATGACTGATGAAAAACTTACCTTCTTGTGTAATATAGAAACTCAATTTTAGCTTCTGAAACTGCCTGCATCTAGCTTTACCTTCTTGTTGAATATAGGTAAGATTTGCCCATAAAAGATGACTAGTAGTAAGATGAAATGAGAGCCATTGTTTATGCGGAACTAAAGAAACTGTACAAAGAGCATGGGTGGTTCTGAAATGGGAACAGATTTTTTCAGAGTGAATCTTGAGAAAGAGCAGAAGTTTAGTAGGCATAAAAAGTAAATGAGTTGAATCAGAACTTGCTTTATTCAGTCCACTTTTCTCTCTTCTGGGCTTCCCTCTCACAAATAATAAGTCAATATTAATTGTTACTTCATTATGTAAAGAGTACTTGTATTACCTATTGCCAGTTCCATTCTATTTTGCAAGCTCCTTGTGAGCATAGACTAAGAACCTCTCAGAGTGTATATACTGTGGAGACGTAAGGGGACAGTAATTGAGTAATTCCATGTGGGTTTAGAGAGTCTCCAGTATAATTAGAGATGCAGGCTGCAGAGGTTTGCAGCACATAAAAAACAGTACAAAGCAGGGAAAGCAAGTAATACAGTGTCAGTGCTCTGTGAGTACAGAGGGAGAAAGAG
The DNA here is from genome assembly GCA_028627145.1 of Eidolon dupreanum. NCBI lineage: Eukaryota > Metazoa > Chordata > Mammalia > Chiroptera > Pteropodidae > Eidolon > Eidolon dupreanum. Next base: position 49,975,344 of record CM053510.1, on the reverse strand, counting down.
TTGAATGTGGGGCCAAATAATCAGAAAAGGCTTCAAGAAGGTAAGGTTTGGTACAACCTTAAAAAGTAGGTAGAATTTAGGTAGAGAATAATGGGGATGGTATATCCCAATGAGGGTGTCATGAAGTGAGTGTGAATGAGAGTAAGAAACAGAATTTAGTAGAGCCTTGCAATGCATAGTTTTGGGCAGGACTCTGATCTCTATCTAAGGGTTAGCCTTTAACCTGTAGATCAAGGTATGCAACCTTGAAAATCCCATAGGAGCCCAGGGGTAAAATACATGAGCTTTGCCTGGCAAACACTTGTTCATATTTCAAAAGCTTCTGAAAAATCTGTTCACAGTACTGGACCACCCAAGCTACTGCTCCTGTTTCCCTAGGAAATGGGACCAAAGCTTTCCCATAATCCTGGCTCCCATTTTGTTTCTTGACACAACTTCACATACAGCTAGATGGATGCAATACAACAAGGCTAAGTGTGTTTATGAGTATTTTAATGCAAAGAAACAAACATGAGATTCTAGATAACTATTCATAAGAGCTTTACAATAAGAATGGATCAATAGCAAGAAATTCTTTTAAAATAAAATTACAGAAATTTTACTTAATTCCAAATACTTCGTTAGACTTATTTTCATAAAACCAATATAAAAACACAAATTTAAGGCAGTATTTTTGTGATATAAAACAATGCAAAAGGAATAGCATCTCAGCAATTGTTTTTCTTTGTATTGTGCATTTGGTCCTGGTCAGGTCAAATGAACTAACCCCTAAACATTATTCATATAATGTGGACCCTGTATTTCTGAATGTTATAAGTTTTTAAGACATTCCAATATCTGTTTTCTTAGATATCTTCCAATTTATGACTGTTGGGAAGTAGTTCAAATTACTTTAAATCTCATATGGGTGACATAACATGTTACCAGCATCTTCAGTTTTGGGTACCTGCTGTAGGCAGTAGTGGGTTCCTGAAAGTGTTTAATTACGAAAATGATAGGGTGAAAACAGATCTTTGAAAGGTGAAACTGGCACAGGTGTACAGAATTTCAAGTACTAGTTAAATCTCAGCCCTGACCACCCCTGGAACTTCAGTCTCATATATTCAACTACTTACCCAACATACCTGTCTAACAGACATCTCAAACTTGTTAGAATCTGATCTACTTCCATGAAACCTTCACCTCGAAAAGTCTTCTCAATCTCAGCTAAGATCAACTTCATACTTTTAATAATTCAGGCCAAAAGTTTGGGAGTCATGCTTGAGTCATATCATAAGCTATAACCCATCTATCATCTCATCTTCGAATATATCCAGAAAACGATCAGTATTTACCACCTTCATCACTGTCACTTTGGTTCAAACCATTATCTATCTCTTGCCTGGATTATCATCTCCCTACTTCCAACCTTGACTCCTGTAAGTCATTCCTCAGTGCAGTAGCCATAATTAACCATTTACTTCTGTCATTTCATGCTTTTCATCTGCTCACCATCTTTCAGTGCTTTCCTCTCTCTTGCAGAATAAAAGGCATCTGCATAACAGCTCCAAACTGTCTACAGGCTGGACCCTGCCTCAGCATGCATTCCTCTTCCCCTAGCTCAGTTGTCTCCTTTGTGTTCTCCAAACACTTGCCAGACACATTTGTGCCTCAGCATCTTTGTATTTGCAGTTCTCTCTGTCTAAAACCCTCTTCTCCTAAGTGTCCATATGGTTTACTCCTTTATCTCTTTTTTTACTCAAATGATAACCACGTACCCTTTTCTCCTTTTCTGATTTATTTTTCTCCATAGCACTTTTCACCAGATAATGTATTATTATATGTACCCTTGCTTACTTTTTTGGTTACTGTTTATCTCTTTTCACTAGAATATAAGCTTCCTGAGGGCAAAGATTTTCAATTGCTTTTTTTTCTAGTTGCTAGAACAGTGCTTGGGAAATAATAAGTATTCAGATTTTTTTGTTATTGTTGTTAAATGAATGAATGAGATAAGACAGACCTAACTAAAGTGATTTCAATGGGAATGGAAAGATAATGATGAATGCAAGAAACAAACTCTTAGAGGCTTTTTAAGTCTGCAGGTATCCACTGGGAGGGGATAAAGAATTACAGGTTATTCCTTCACTCAATAAGGAAACTAACTGACCCCTTATTGTGTGCAGAGTGCAGTGTTTGTCATGGGGCTGCAGAAACTTAGTTCAGGCTGGGGGAGGTGAGTAATTTTGTAGAGGAAGATTACATAAGGTTAATTTCAGGATATAAGCCTTAAGTGAGGAGTCACCAACCCCCAGGCCATGGGTCAGAGGCCTGTCAGGAATAGGGCTGCACAGCAGGAGGTGAACAGTGGGCAACCGAGCAAAGCTTCATGTGTATTTGCAGCTTTTCCCCAGCGCTAGCATTACCACATCATTTCTACCTCAGATCATCGGGCATTAGATTCTCATAGGAGCACTGGTCCCTGGTGCCAATAAGGTTGCGGACCACTACCTTAGGTGACTTGGAAGAATGATGATTGATTGACACTTTTCTGTCAGTGGTTTGATAGAGCAAAGAAGAGAAGAAAGAAGATGAAGGTGTTTCAAAACCATCACAGAGGGTCAGATGGGCTCTTAAAAACTGTAGTGAATCTTGCTCACCAGGATGTCAGCCTGACTCTGATCCTAGAATATAGGTTTTCCTGAACCTTTGAAACCATTTTAAGCCATTATAAGTTCAGTGGCTATTTAATCATCTTATCAATTGGATAGTTTGTTTGTTTGTTTGTTTTCTTCAGGCCCTTGTACAAGGTCCACTTTTGGCTTCATCTTCCTGCTTTTCATACTATTACTCCCTAAAAGTAAAGTGCATATCTTGCTGGCACATTTAGCTCTACTGATTGTGCCATGACTCTCAAAATATATATATTTTTTGGAATAGAGTAAGTTGGTCACAAGGAATTATTTCTTAAGAAGATGAGAATGATTATGAAAAAAAAAAAAACAACTATATTCCAGTCTGAAACTTTTTGCACAGATAGGCACATAACTCTGTTAGAATGTTAATTTTCATCATCATTGAACATCTATTGATTATTTACTGGAAATGAAAGTAGAATGTAGAATAAGCATATTCATATGTAGCACTAGTTCATGAAGACATGACAATGTTGTATGTTAGAAGAAATCTTAGTTTGGGTTTATTTCTACCACAGTGTATTGAGCCCTTACTAGATCCAAAAGATGGAGAAATAGGCCTCAGATTTACAACATTAAAACATGATCACCCTGTTCCCTAGGTTTTTACAATGCCATGTTGGAGTTAGAAGCATGAATACAAAGCGTGGTAAGTGTGAATGATAAAGGATAAAGAACATGCTTGGAATCATAAAAGGGAGTCACTGATTCCAGCTGGCAGGACAGGGGAGGTTACACAAATGTGTGACATTGCAGGGCACAATGAGAGGATGCCTAGGATTTCATTGAACAGGGTGAGAGGAGAGATGGGAAAGGAATTCAGGCTTTGAGAACAGAGATGCAAAAAAAAAACAAAACAAAACAAAACAAAAAAAACCTAGACATTCCAGAGAGTAATACAGGATGTGCAGGATGTGTTTTCAAAGAACAAGTTATCTAGTGTGGTTTGTCCATGAAACACTTTGAAGGAAGTGATAGGAGAAGAGTTTGGAAAGGTGTTTGGAGCCAAAGATTCTTCATGTGTAGTGTTAATAAATGTTTTTAAGCAGAGTCATTGAAGGGCTAAAGCAGCAAAGCGTAATGAAAATATTTACATTTCGAAAGTAGATTCTGATAGAAATAGAGTTTTAAGACTTTACCTAGAGAGTGCTCAAAATAAAAACAGATTCCTGGGCCCCCTACAAAGCCAACACAATAAAAATCTCTGAGGAGTGTAGCCCTGGAATGAGTATTTGATAAATACCTCAAATATTTTTCCCAGGTTTATTGAGTTATAATTGACATATAACCTTGTGTAAGTTTAAGGTGTACAGTGTGATAGTTTGATAACTGTTGCAAAATAGTTAATACCTTCATCACCTCATGTGATTACCTGTGTGTGTGTGTGTGTGTGTGTGTGTGTGTGTGTGGTGGGAACATTTAAAATCTACTCTCTTAACAACTTTCAAGTATGTAATACGGTATTGTTAACTATAGTCACTATCCTATATGTTAGATTCCTAGAACTTATTATCTATAACTAGAAGTCTATATGTTTTGACCAACATCACCCCATTTCCCCCATCTCTAGCCTCTGGCAACCACCATTGTACTTTCTGTGAGTTTGGCTTTTTTAGAGCCCACATACAAGAAATCATACAGTATTTTTCTTTCTTTGTCTGACTTATTTTCCTAACATAGTGCTCTCATAACACTTGTCCACATTGTCACAAAAGGCAAGATTTCCTTCTTTTCTATGGCTGAGTAATATTCCAGTGTGTGTACCACATTTTCTTTATTCATTCTTCTGTCTATGGACACTTAGTTTGTTTCCTTGTTTTGACTATTGTCAATAATGTCCCAGTGAACATGTATGTGCAGATATCTCTTTAAGGTAGCAATTTCATTTTCTTTGGATATGTACTCATCAGGTGATTTTTTGCACTGCCCAAAATGGCAACTGTCTGAAGACCTGAGTTTACATTTATTTTAAGTGGAAGTGGGAGTGATAAGAACTGAGATGCTGAAAGCTGCCATTAGGGAGCTGTCAGGGGTCCAGATGAGAAGAAATAACGGCCTGAACTGGAGCAGCGGCAATACTGTTGGAGAGCAGGGGACAGATCAAGAGCTACTTCTGAAATAGAAGTGTTGGTAGGATGTTGGAGACCCTTTGGGTATGGGGGTTGGGAAGGTGTTGGAAGATGACTTGAAGGTACTATTCTGGGTAGCAGTGTAGACAGCAATGCCAGGAACAAGAGTGGGGAAAATAGGAGGAAAAAGAGGTGCAGATTTGGATGCCTGCATCTGGGGGATGTTGATAAAAAGGTGTTGCCAGAGGCAATGATGCATTTAGTTTAGGGTATCCAATCCAGTTTTCTTATTTTACCAATGAGAAAACCGAACATACTTCCCAACATACTTCTTGTTTTTACACATGTCTAGAAGATTCGCTGCTTGGTTGTGCACACTGAGAGCATCTATATAATACTAATTACCAAGTGAAAATATCATTAAATACACATTATGGCTGTGTTGCTTGTGTATATTTTTAACAGAGTCCCTGACACCAAATGGATCGTTTCAGGCAATTGAGACAGAGGTACAAGTGTTGATTTAATGGTGATATCCTAGCTAGAGGGCATTTTAGCAGGAAGGGACTGTAGATATTAGTGAGAACAACTTCATTTCACAGATGAGAAAACTGGGTCTCAGGGAGAGAAATATATTTGTCTAAGCCTGCACTGGTGACCAGTGATTAAAATTAAGACCCATGTCTTCTGACCCTTCGCGTTAGTGCCTTCAGTAGTGAGGTTATCCACCCTGTCACTATGTAGAACCATTATATTATTTTTGTGATTTGGCTGATTGCTTTGTCATTTAATATCCCTCCAAGCTGGAAGCTGAATCATGAGCCACAACCACAAAGCTGGCTATGGAGTGTGCGTTTAGAGACTAAGAGAAGCAGGGACCTATGTGGTGAATTAGATCATTTTCAGTGCATGACACTTCTGAGTTTCGAAGTTCCTCAAGGAAAGAAAACTATATATCTCAAGCACAAAACACAGAGCCTGGACCGTATTCACTATTCAGTAAATGTGCGTTGAATGAATGATCTAACTTCAAGAGAGATTATTCAACTATAGACTTTTTCTTTTAAGTAAATGACCTATGATAAATTTATCAGGTCTCCACTTTGCTCATATGTAGGCACTCACTAAAAGTCACATGGTTCTCATTCTTTTAATAAGAAACAGCAGAGAGGGCTGTCAGCTGACAGGATAGGAAGGATAGAATGTGAGTGTTAGAAATGCCCTGGTCTGAATGTGACCTCTTGCTGGAACGCCAAGAAAACAAACTTTCCAAGTCTGCTGGCCCAGTGACCTCAATAAACAAAGGTCTTTTCTTTCTAGAAACACACTTTTTTCTTCTTGTTTCTCATCTGACACACATACCCTCTCTCTCTCTCTCTCTCTCTCTCTCTCTCTCTCTCTCTCTCTCTCTCTCACACACACACACACACACACACACACACACACACACTTTTTTCCTTTTTTAATTCCTATAAAGGTGTTAAACCTATATAATTGCCTTTTTGCATAGTCTCAAAAATGACTCTTCGCCATATATTCGAAATGTAAAATCTTTCCTCTTGAGGACTGCCTTACTCTGCTATGAAAACCTCCGGACAAGTAGATTATTGAATAACCCATGACTTTGTCCTTCATCTGATTAGCTCCCTGAAAGGGATCATAAGATATCCTTGCAAAGCCTAGAGGCCTTCAGAATCCTGAATGATCACAGAAGGCTATTTTCCTCATCTTCCTGAAATGTTGTGGCCACCCTCAGTGGCATCAAAAGAGATCACTGTTTGCATCAGAAACTAAAAAAAAAAAAAAAAAAAAAAAAAGGAAAAGAAATGTAAAACTCATTTGAGGAGAAAGTTTACCTGTGGGTTGTATGTCATGTGATATATATAATACTTCCTTTTTTCATTGACTGGATGACTGTGAACATTAAAGAAAAAATGTTTGTATAGTATAACCCATGTAAGAAATGTTTTAGGATTATCATTTGCAGGCTTACACAGGATGACCATACATTTTCACGGAACAGTTATGGCTTATAGATGGATCATTTTCTCTTACAATCCACAATGCTAATGCCAATATGAACATAACAACTTACAAAAGTGTTTGGTAACTTGAATTAAAACTCATCATCATAAAATCTTGAGCTCAAATTTAAGTCAAAGTGCTCTTAGAGGTTTGTTGACCTGTATGTTCTGATACGTGCCAGTTTCAGCATTTCATTCTAAGTTGGCTTATTGAATACATATCTAGCTTTGTTTTAATTTAGTTAACTTTATAAGACTCTGAACATAAATTCCCAATTTAGGATAAAAAACCTTTGTCTGGTCATACACTTCTGGAGTTTTTTGGTTCAGAAAATATAAACCCAGCCTTCATTATCCCTTGTCTTCAGCGACTACCAGTGGACAGAGTGACAAGCAATAGAATTTTATTGATTTTTGTTAACCAGCTGAAATACCTGTAATTTTTTGTTGTAAAGTCTGGTCTGAAACTATGATTTCACTACCTATATCATATTGTCTTTCATAATTTTTAACATACTGGAGGAGGGAGGGAAAACTCAAGTACCAGGTAGTTCTAAATTACTGTGCTGGGTGCTTAGCATGTTAATTGATTTCATTCTCATGACAACCCTTTGAGGTACCTCTATTATTGCCATTTTGCAAGTGAAGAAGGCTAGGCTTAGAATGTTTAAGAAACTTGCCATTATGCACTTAAAAATTAAGAATCATGCAAAGCCGATTTTAGTGAATTTATCTAAGACCAAACTTTCTTTCTCTTTCTTTCTTTCTTTCTTTCTTTCTTTCTTTCTTTCTTTCTTTCTTTCTTTCTTTCTTTCTCTTTCTCTCTCTCTCTCTCTCTCTCTCTCTCTCTCTCTCTCTTCCTTCCTTCCTTCCTTCCTTCCTTCCTTCCTTCCTTCCTTTCTTCTTCTATTTTTATTATTTACTTATTCACTTATCTCTTCCTTTCATCCTTCCCTCCCTTCTCCTCTTTCTGTATCAGAGGGCTTTCTTTATTCAGTAGATTGTAGACTACTTAAGGATAGAGGTCCGCTAGTATACTGTTGAATTCTTGGCATGTCACCCAGAGACTGGCATTGACATGTAAATATCCGTTATCTGTTCAAGTGAGTTGGACAGGGCACTCCTGGCACATAAACCTGGAGAGGAGCTAGTATGACTATGGTTTAATAGTTGAGAATATTCAGTGTTGATAAAGGACTCTGGATCAAAAAGCTCTGATTTGAATTTTGACTTCCAAAGCTTATTAATCTATATAATTTGAACAAGTTACTTAGCCTTGTGAAATCTCAATTTTCTTACTTTAAAAATAGGGATAATAATTATACCTTCATGATCACTTATGTAAATCACATTTCTAATGCTTAGTAAACATACAATAAATGTAGCTATGATGACTACCTATAATTGGAGTTGAATGTGGAGTCTTTTTTTTAACATACTACATAATTTAGTTATTTACTGTGTTTATCATTTATAATCTGTTGTCCCACTAAAATGTAAGCTCTATGACATGACAGCAGAGGTTTTCATGTTCTAATCATTGTATCCCAGTTATTAAGAATAGTGTTGTCCCATGGAACAAGGGACCCAGTACTGATCTATGATCTGTCAGGAACCGGGCTGCACAGCAGGAGGTGAGCAGCAGGCCAGTGAGTGAAGCTTCATCTGTATTTGCAGCTGCTGCCCAACACTAGCATCACTGCCTCATTTCCACCTCAGATCATTGGGCATTAGATTCTCATAGGAGCACTGGTCCCTGGTGCCAAAAATATTGGGGGCCCCTGCCATAGAATGCTCTGTGATAATGGAAATGTTCTATATTGAAATTGTGCAATACTGTAGCTACTAGCCGTATGTGGTTATTGAACACTAGTGTGACTGAGAAACTGAATTTTAAATTTTAATTTGTTTTAATTAATTTAAACTCACGTTACCATATGGGGCTAGTGGAATACTGTATCAGCACAGTTCTAGAACATTACATGGAATACAAATAACTACTTGTTAAATGAATGAATCCCCTCTGGACTCAAAGATCAAGAACAAAGCTGCATGATTGCATATTTAGCTCATTCTTTAAAGAGAAGCAAGGAAGCACTTTATTCAGTGATCAGCTCCTGCTGGAGGCTTCATAAGGTTATGCTATATGATTTGGTTTACAATCACAATAAGTTTTTGATTTCTATTTCTTTTTGGTGACAGGTCAAGAAAGATTTGGAAACATGACAAGGGTCTACTACCGTGAAGCCATGGGTGCATTTATTGTCTTTGATGTCACCAGGCCAGCTACATTTGAAGCAGTGACAAAGTGGAAAAATGATTTGGACTCAAAGTTAAGTCTCCCTAATGGCAAACCAGTTTCAGTGGTTTTGTTGGCCAATAAATGTGACCAGGGGAAGGATATGCTCATGAACAATGGCCTCAAGATGGACCAGTTCTGCAAGGAGCACGGTTTTGTAGGATGGTTTGAAACATCAGCAAAGGTAATGTGACCTTACTGTAAACTTACTGTAGGCAAGACTCACAAGGAAAATGGCACGTAATCATCCTCATCGTTGTAATGATAATACTCAATGTTTGTTTAGTGATTTATAGTTCTCAAACTACTTTAAGCTCTTTCTCATTTCAGGAGGATGAGTGTGGGCAGGACAGGAATTGTTATCCACAATTTAAGATGATTGTGGCTAAGGGAGCAAAGTAACTGTTACATGATCACATTGATAATAGTTAATAACTATGTTCGTTTATTGAGTGTTTATTATGTGTCAGGCATGTTTTACATGTATTTTCTCATTTAGTCCTCACAACAACTCTATTAGGTAAGTATGATTTTAGAATTAATTTACAACATTAACATATAATATGCTGTTCTTTACCAGGAATTGTGCTTTGCCCTAGAAATAAAAAGGTGGCAAGAACACAGACTACCATGCTGGGAATGCTAGATAGTATGGTAGAGAGTAGATGGCAGATAGAAATGTGAAGAACTTGGTGTGGCTTGTCACTGCTCTTCTGGGGGACAGAGGAGTAGTAGGAAGTGAGGGCAGAGTCAGAGCAGGTAGATGAAGAGTCCAAGGTGGTATCATGAGGGCGTTGTACTTCCCTTTATGCCCCACGCTGCTGCCTGATTTGTCAGGTACATGGTTTTGTTCTATTCCCTTTGTTTTGTTTTTGTTTATATTGTTGAATCTCAGTATAGAGAAGAAAAAACTTTCATGATAAATTTTGAAAGTTAAAACAGAATGCAAAAATAAAATAAAAATAAACGTTTTTCATATAAATATATGTTTTACATTATTGGGATTGCATTCTGCATAGTTTATATCTTTATTTGTTTGTGGAACATGTATTGGATGCTGTGGTGCCCAGAAACTGTGTCAGTTGTTCTAGGTTGAGCTATAAATAAGATAGGCATTATCTTTGTACTTATGGAATTCACATTTAATACTTATTGTGAATATTTCTGCACATCATTAGAGAATGGTTTGAAAATATAACTTTAGTGAAAATCATTCTAATAGGCTGGGGAGGAACCTCTGGTTTTATGCTGAAGAGTAAAAATGGTCAGATTTGTTCTGAGGACTAGGGAAAGAAAGGTGGGAGGCAGGTAAACCTGGAGACATAGTAATATCGTATTATGGGAAAATGACAAGCTTTGAACTAAGGTAATGGCTTTTAGGATATGAAAGAAAAATCTGATTTGAGAATATTACTAAAGTATAAACACCAGCAAGATTAAGCAGCTGTTTGGATTGGATATGATGGAGAAGAAGAAGAGGATGGTGATCCCACTTTTTCTGTCATAGTAGGAATTTTGTTTGTTTGTTTCTGCCATTTCGTGGAGAATCTCAGTGCCTGCCTTGTCTCTGCATTCTCTAAGCTGGCCTTATGTTTTGAAGTCATTACTTCTTAGTTCCTTGTCTTTCTTCTTCTTTTGATTTAGGACAGTATAATTTTCTACTTTCTGCTGTCACTGAACCTTTTTAGTTTGTTTGTTTGAAGAATTTATTGTTGTTAAGAGAGACGGCAGAGCAAAACTCACAGGTATGATTAAGTTACAAAAACTTAAAAAATATTACATTTTTAATGGTCTGTTTCTTGAATGTTAGTCTACCTTTTAAAAAAATTCCTAAATGTGGGTAAATTTACCTATTCTCCTATTCCTTAGCCCCACACTCGATTTTACTCTACAGCTCCTGCATATTCCTTCAGATTCCTTTCTTTTGAGTCATTCTCCAGCCTGGAAGCTTCTAGGCACAAGGTTAAAAGAGCAGGATATTGGAGAACCACTTTCCTTAATTGATTACTTGAGCAAACTAGATTGAATGACTCATTTACATGGGGAGGGGATTCTTCCATTATTTATTCATTCAATAAATACTGTTGAACACCTGTTAGTTACTAGGCACTAGGAGCAGAGATATTTATAAAACAGACAGAACCCTGACTTTGTGTATAACAATAACAAAACATAAGTAAAATATATAGGGTGTTGGATAGTGAATAAGTGTTAGCAAGATAAGCAAGGAAGAAGCATATAAATATGTGGGGAGGGTTGAAATTGCTTGTGGGACAAAAGGCCTTCTAGACCTCTTTCATTCACTCCGACTTTCCCTGGTCAACTGTTGCGGTGTCAGACTCTGCTTATGGGCATGATGTTCATTAACTTAAGGCCTGGCTGACCCACCATACTTACATACTGGATTTCTAATCCTGTAAATCCCTGCAAATGTAAACTTTGATGAGAAGCTTTGTGCAGAGAGAGGGTGGAGGGAATTTCACAGGCCTAAAGTGCACTCAACCATTAATATCACCAGAGGGTACAAGGCCTCATGGTAAAAGGCAGAACCCACATTCAGTGTCTCTCTTCCCTGCAAATATACTGCTATTGAAATTGCCCTTCTGAATGTCTTAATAATGAAAATGGCTTCTTGGTGCCCGGTTAGCATTCAAAGTCAACACGTAAGGGCTCGGGAATAATACTGCAGCATTGACAAGCCAGAGTGTTAAACTGTTCAAAAAGTCTTTTTTAAAGCATTTGATAAAGCTCTGCTTGCTTTCTGGAGATAGTATTACCACACTTACAAAACAGAGGCCCAGATCAAACTGTCAGCCTGAAGCTAAGATGGCAGCATTTGGAGACAGCTACTGATTCATTCTTTGATTACATTTGGGATCAGGGAACATTTCCCTTAGAGATCTTTCTCTTAGAAAGTGAACCTACTAACAATCAGAGCCATTTTGAGTGACTTCATAATCAGTCCAGTGATAAACATCTGATTTTCTTTTTCTTTTTTTTTTTTTTTGTCTTCTAAATTTCTAATGAATCAAAGGCAGAAATTCTATGGGTATCACTGTCAGTGTGACTATCTCTGAAGCTGAAACTATCAGGATATTGGAGGTGTTTGCCATTGAGACCAGCCTCCATCTTTCTGCTGACCCCACCACCCAGCCATATATACTCTCTTGCTCTTTAATATTCTGGAAAATTTTCCATGAGAGTTTTCATGATTACTGCTGTTACTAGAACAATCATGGTAGCTTCTGGCTGTGAATTAAGATAGAAAAAAATTAAATATATGCTGGCATTTCCAGTTTTTCATATCATTCTCTTTAAATATTAAAACCACAGGAAATAAAATACAGTTTCTCCCAAGTCAGGTTTTCTGTGGTTTTTAACCACTGCATTCATTACCATTCTCAGCTGTGTTTACTTGAATTCTACCTGTGGATTCACTAGAGCCAAGTGGTATTTAATTGAGATGATCATATGTTCCATTTTCCTAGAACATTCCTGGCTTATGCCTGCTGCCCTGGCATAATTATTGAGAAGACTCCTATTTCTGGTTTGTAATTTAAATTTCTATAGTCACCCTACAGATCAGGAGTCCCAATACATCATACTGTCTACATCACACCTGAGCTTGACTAATGACTATTTGATGTATTCCTGTGCCCAACCCAGTCTTTATAATATGCTTTGGTATATTTATCCCTAAAATGAAGGCCTTGGCCTGATCCTGTTAGTGCATCCTCAAAGTTGGAATTCCTGTCTTCTGGGCCCATATCTGTGGCTGATGGGGCCCTGCTACCTGCTGACCCATTTACCTGTCTCATTCTTGGTGCCTATTGCTTGAATCTCAATCAGTTGTTCCTTTTAGAGTCACTCTCTGACTGTAGCCACCCACTTTCTAGGGTTGCTGTGAGCAAGAAGTGACATAATGTATCTGGGGTTCCTGGATGTGCTATATCTGATCACATACACACAAACACAGAAACAGATCATCATGTTGTCATCATCATTATTGTCGTTGTCGTCAGCATCATCTTCATCATCATCATCATCATCATCATCATCCCTATTATCTATTCCCATAGCCCATCTGCTGGTCTGGGTGTGACCATTCATACTTGGCTCTGATGCACACAAAAGCTATTTTCTATTTCTCAGCCCTTTCCATCCTGCTCTAATGGTGCAATGATTCATGTGTGGCTACGTTCAGAAACAGGACACCAGGAAAACGTCAGTGTAGATGAGAAATAATGGAGCAGGTGTTAACTATCCACTAGTGGTGATAGGAACGAAAGTACGGAAAGAACTGCAGTGCCCTTTCTTCTGCTCTCTCCACCTCACGCCCTACTCCTGGCAGATTTCCTTGACTGTGTCTGTCCTACTTAAAGTGACTTTTTAGGCCCATCCTCTTCTCAGGATGTTCCAAGATCAATGAGCGCCCTAGGAAAAAGCTTTCTTGCATTTAACTTCACTCAATTTCAGTCTCTTCCATGAAACTAAAAAGAAAAATGATGTGTGTCCCACAGAGAGAAGTATTCCCAATTGTGTTCTGTATAGGAAATCATTAACTTTTTAGGGGGAGGAGTAGGCGTTTCACAGTGTAATGGATATGTGTCATGTGTTTTAGCTTTCCAGCAACTATTAAACACATTTGCTATCTTTGGGGAACTTCTAGCCATGGGAGGCTCACTTCCTAGGAAGAACCCATAAAACTTTCTTCTTTTTGCTTCCTTTGTAGCTAGGACACAGGCACATAGTCCAGATTTCACTAATCATACCGATTCAGAAGTGAGCAGCTAGAGAAAGAAGGTACAATACAGAATCCATTTTTTCTGGGAGGGTGGTGGCTGAAAACAGGCCTCCATACCTGATAGACAGCAGTTTACAGGGTCCTGTGTTTGACACAGAAACAGAATCTCTGCTAGCCCTAGAGATCCCCAGAGACTCTATTCATGCTCATTGGTGGCTGCAGCAGTGTTCTCATGAGGCCTGTTCCGTACAGGATTTGAATTTCTGGATACTTAGACTTGAGCCTGTTTCTCAAGATTACTGAATAATTCTGCAAGCTGCCCAACATTCTTGAATCAATTGTTTCATCAACAGATTCTGACTCTTACAACTGAGGAGGCAGATTAATATACATGGTCAAATACGTTTGAGAAAACCAACTTAAACTGCTTCCCTTGTTGCAGGACTTGTCAGGACCTTCGATATCCTAATGTGCATTCTGAATCTCCAATAATAACATGCTTAAATTTCTTGCTGTGTGCTGGATGTTAGCTTTGTGCAAAGATTTATATGTTTATGAACTCATTCAGTCCTTAGCATGATCCTATAAAGTAGGCATTACTATTATTACTCATTTTTAAAAGTTGAGACTTAAGTGACTTTCCTAAAGCCAAATAGTTACGACTTATTCCTTTGATTCTAACATACACTTTTTGCTCCTTCATATAATATTTTAAAGTCATGACATGTCCTGTGTCAGTGTGGATTTCTAAAATGATGGCGTACTATACACATAATGACTTTTTAATTATCTCCTCCAAAGGGGAGTATGCCATGCAGTAGTTCATAAATATTTTAGGCCAACTAGAATACTTAACGAAATAGTGGAACACATTTAGGAAATGCTGGCCTAGAATTCTCATGTAGAGGGTAAGTTTTCTGTGTTTTATTGAGTTTAATGGACTTATTATTATTTAAGAAGTGGCTGGTTTTCTGAAAGCTGCTTGAAAAGTTCTGTCACACATCATTTCCTTTTATATAGGCTTCTAGAAAATATGCACTTAGAAACAATGAATTTATACAAACTGAAAATACATAGATAATTATACTTGGGTATGGATAGTTATTCTAATTCATTATTTTAAGGATTGAATACAGATCATCATTTTTTAAAAAAAATCCCATTATTTTAAAGTCAGGTAGTAGACCATCTCTGATTATTCCAATTTTTCAAATGTCAAATCATAAAAAAATTCTCGACAGTCATGGTGTGTTCATTGATTCCACACAATTTTATTGAATGACTGTCCAGGTCTGTCCGTGAACAATGTGTATGAAGCCTTTTCTGAGGTCAGGGCATGGTATTGGGTACCAGTTCTTATTCTTAAAATATCTTATTCTTAAAATTCTCTATGGGAAATAGGTAGTCCAGGTTTTAGTACTCATCTCCAAAGAATTTAGGTGCAGTTATAGGATGTTCTTCACTGACTTAATTGTTCACAGCAGTTTAACCCTGTATTTTTAGATAATCTGATTGGAGCTGGTTATACTTAGGGACAGAAAAGGAAGGGCCCAATCTGAAATCGAAAATCAGCAAAATTAGGAGGCATCATTTAAAGGAAATGTTTAATAGTCTTGATCATTTTATAAATGACCAGTAGTCTGTAGTACAACTATTTGAATCATTGCTCTGACAGATTCTTTAATGTCCTACATAAAAAATAGAATAATTTCTTGAAGTTGAGAGTAGCTTAAGTAAAAGAGACTCTAACTCAAGTTACTCATCTTCTTAAAAATCAGTAAGAATTAATAATAACATTAAAATTTTTATCCTTAGTTAATTTGTTCTCCAGAGATTTTTTGCATCTATGCTTATAATTTACTAGGTAATCTGAAATCCAGCTGTGACTAAGATATTGTAGGGAAATAGAAATAGACCCTCAGAGGATATAACCATATCTCTGTGTGCAAGAAGGAAGGCGTTGCATATGTTATTCTCTCTTAGCTCCCCATTATAATTATTTCTATAAAAATCTTTGAAGGAGAAGTCCCATGTTCCTGTTTCTTCATATTTCAAGGAGGGGGGATACTCCTGAGCCTCTGTCCTATCTTGAGCTTAATCTGAAGCAGAAGTAAGCTATGTGGGAAAGTGTAGGTGATGGAAAATAGGAAAAGTAGCTAGTGCTTTTGGGGATGAAAACATCGCCAGGGTGCAGCTGGGTGCAGACCATGACTGAATATGGTCCCTAGTCTTTAGTACTAGACCATGTCTTCTGTTCTCAGTCACAAGGATAATTAAAAACAACCAGATTCTGCTTCTGGAGTCAGCTCTTCTTTTGGATTTCTATCTCCAGTCATGACTTCTTTTCTAAACTTCAGACTTCCATATCTCTCTGGATCATTATCTGGATATCACTCAGCTAACTCTTCAAACCCAACATGTCTGAAACTGATTTCATAAGCTTTTCTTCAAATCAGGACATCTAATTTGGAAATTTCACATCCACCCAGACATCTAAGCCATACACCCCCATGCACAGTTACTCATCCTTCAAAAATCCCTTGTTCCTGATTATAGATAACCCCAAGGTGAGAGGCTCTTCTCTGCCTCTCTAGGCTTACCTCTGGCTACTTCATCCATCCATTTATCCTCCAGAGATGTCAAACTGCATCAGGTTCTCTGTTCAGAGTTGATATTCGCCCTGCCTGTAACATGCTTCCTTCAGTCATTTACTTGTATCTCATTCTTTATGACTTGGCTCAAGTATCATCTGTTAGTGACCCTCAACTAGTCTCTCTTATCTCTTACCACATTATGCTAAACTTCTTTCGTCATGGACCTGACCCCTGCTCTCCACTGTGAAATCCTTCTGGTCATCTACCAGCACAAGTGACATGCACATGGAGGGTGATCACCTCCATGGTCAGTGTTTATTGGATGCAATAGAATTTTTTTCTTGCGCTGCTTCTCGAGGACTCTCTATGAGTTCCTTTACCATATTATTCTTTTCCTTGTCCTTTGTGGGAACATTTCCATTCTTAAAACAACTGTGTAGAAGCAGAAAAATTAATTTACTGATGTATTTCCCAGGAGGACTTGAAATTATGTAATTCCTTTCATCCAGAAAGCTATCCAGACACTTTGCACAGCAGGGAAGTTGTAGTGCCACACAGTATTCAGGGAGATGTAAGGAAGAAAAATGAAGGTGAAGGAAGTAGTCCCCTGTAATACCTTGGGCACTAGACTGGGAACTGCAGAATTCCTTGCTTGGTAATGCCACATAGAATCATGCAAGAATCAACCTGTGGATCTCATCTAGCTTATTTCTCCTTCATACCCCAAGACCAGAATTTAGCAATTTTACTAATAATCTTGTTATACTTGTATCTCTCATTTGTTTCAGCTACTCTCATTTGAGCCACATATAATGGCCATAGCATTTGTCTTTTTTTTTTTTTTTTTTTTTTTTTTTAATAATAATGAAACAGTTCCAGAGTCTTTTTACTGGAGAAACCAGGCCTAGATTGCACATCTGGTCCAGAGCTTTATTCAATGACAATGATTCTTGAACAGAGTTGTACCTTAGGAGCACTTGAGGACCTTGATAAAATTACAGATGCCTCAGCCGTGCTCTGGAGGGGCATAAAATGTGTCTTTGGAAAACAGTTTTTTGGTGATTTTGATATGCACCCTGGTTAAGGTGCATTGTGTGACACTTTGCTCACTAATTCTCTCATTCATTCATTTATTCCTGAAGTATTCTTCAAATGGCTACTATGTTCTCATGTTGTCACTTTGCTAAGTGCAGGGACACTAATGAGAAAAGAGCATACTTTCTTCCCATTAAGAAGTTCCCAGTCTCCTGGAAGGAAACACAAGTAAATGAATACTTACAATACAGCATGAAGTTCTATAAAAACTGGTGGTCTCTATGAAAGCTGAGGGAGTGCTTGAATGAGAAGCTGTTACCTCTGCCTGAGAGTGAGGCAGCTTCCTTGATGTTTGATCATCTCTTTACCCCCCGTAATCTGAAATTCCACAATCCTATGCTCTATGTGAACCTTTGTTCATTTATTGTGCTGGGCCCTTTCGGTGAGCTCTTTCAACTTACGTTCTGAGAAATATAATTTCTTTGATAGTTTTCTCCTGTTTATTTTCTTAACTGGAAGATGTCCCTGCTCTTTGACCTTTTATTGATCGTCTACCTTATTTCAAACTCAAGCTTAGAAATTATATAATTTATTACAATTTCTTTTAAAACTGGGGATATTTTTTCTTAATTTTACAATGTGGAAACAAAAGGACAGCAGAGTATAAGTTACTTACCCAAAATCACAACTTGTAAGTATCAGCTTTAAACTTAGATTTGATTGGTTCTGGATCTACCTGTTACTTTCTGTATCTCAGCTTCTCCTTTCAAAATAAACAACAACAACAAAAATAGGCAAAGTCTCTGTCTCTTTCAGACCCATTGTCGGAACCTTCTAGGAAGGGTTGCATCCTTGTGACAGGAGGGGTTTTGTTACTAACACATGTTTAACGTATTACTTCAGATTTTTCAGTACTCATTTTGTTTGTCTCCTGTTTTGTGGTCCTTTACCTTCTTTGGTGTGTCTTGTTTGCCGTCTTTGGAGCACCCTTAGATTTGTGGGTGACAGCCCTGCTCTCCCAAGGTCTTCCGTTTCATCTGCATCTGCTTCACTGACTAGTGAGGTATCGATTCCTTGGGAGAGCCTGTGGAGATTGGAGGAAAAATCAATATCTCGTTAGACCTAAGTGAGAAGCAGCAGCAGCAGTTCTGCAGCAACGTTCTTCACTGATGTGACGTGCTGGGACACTGTTCAAAAACTGGATTAGCCTGGTGTGTCCAGGGATTTACTGAGGTGATTGTCCTAGGAATATTGTAGAAAAGCCAATGACAGAAAAATTAAGAGTTATAAGTATATTTCCTGAACTAAATGAAGTTGAGTCATCTTTCGAGAATAAATTTGCCTGTCAAACATTGCCCTATAAGAAAGAAGTTCTGTGTGGAGAACTTGTATAACTCTTGGTCACTCTGAATTTTTTGGAGCAGGCACAGTCTTTGAGAACCATAAGGCAGGTCATTTAGCTTTTATGTTCCCCAGGTTCTCACAATGAAAGAGAGGGTGTCAGGCAATGGGGTGTGTAGCATTACCTGTATCATATGTTTCTGAAGCATTGTGTGTAAAACTCAATTTTCAACACTATCCAAAGGGCCCATTATGGATGCCCTCCCTGGATGAGTCTCTTTGAAAAGGAAGAGCTCCTTTGGAAAACAATTTATCACCCTCTTGTTCATCTGCTTATAAATTTAAATTTTTGTGTTTCTGATTTTTGTAAAGAAGGGAAGACAGGAGAAAAGTCAATATATCAAATTCTAAAAAAGGCTCGTGTTATCGTAGGAATAAAAACCCATACTTAACCCCAAATTTTCATGTCATTATGCCTTCTATCACTGTGTGGAAACACAGGAAAATTATATTTGGATAGTACTTCAAAATCACCTTGTGGTCTAACTTCTTATTTTACAATTTCATTCATTCATTCTTCAGATAATCATTGAGCATTTCTCTTCTATGTGGTGGGCACTGTTTTAAGCACCAGCAGTATACAGTGGAACTAAACAGATAAAATCCCTGCTTCTTGGAATTTCCCTTGTAGTAGATGAGACAGGTAATAAAAAGAGAAATATGTGCACTACGTAGTTTGTCAGTGGAGTATAAGAGCTAAGGAGAAAATTAAAGTAGAGAAGGAGTCTACAGCTTGTGTGGCATATATGGGTGGGATGTAGAGAGCAGTTCAAAGAGAGGAAAGCAATTGTAGACAGGTGGCCAGGGGAAGTTTCACTGTGAAGGTGTTTTTTTTTTTTTTTTTTAAAGATTTGAAGGAGGGACAACATTAAGCCATATAGATTCTTGGGAGGAAAATGGTCTAGTAAAAGGATGTAGCAAGAGCAGAGGCACTGTAGCAGGAAGTGACAGCTGTGCTTAAATTAAATAGAATGATAAAAATGATGTCAGAGAGGTCATTGGGACAGGCTGAATCTTTAGAGCCCCATAACAAACATAGCTTTTGCCCTAAATGAGATGGGAAGACATAGGGTCTTATCAGTGATTTAATATCATTGGATTTAAACAATCATACTGGCAGTTATATTGAACCTGGATTTTACTGGTAATGATCAGAAGCACGAGATCAGCTAGGCCTCTATTGCAATATCTAAGAAAGAAAAATTGTGGAAAGTAAAACCTCTGCATGTATTTTTGAACATATAACAGAGAAGATTTCCTGACCATTTGGATGAAAATAATGAAAGGTAGGATTTGAGGATGGCTCCACAGTTTTTGGCCTGAGCAAGTGAAAAAATAGAGCTGACATTTTCTGAGATAGGGGTACTGAGATGTGAAGGAATCAGCGGGGAGATATATCCAAGACTCAGTTTTATATACAGTAAGGGATATGTTTCAAGACCTCCATGGGATACTTGAAACTGCAGATCTTATGAACCCTACAAATACTGTTTTTCCCATACCTACATACCTATGATAGTTTAATTTGTAAATGAAACACAGTAAGAAGTTAACAGCAACAATAATAAAATAGAACAGTTATAGCAATATAGTGTAATAAAAGTTATGTGAATGTGATTTTTCTTTCAAATGTCTTATTGTACTGTGCTCAGCCTTCTTGTGATGATGTGAGATGACACAGTGCCTGTGTGATGAGTTGAAATGAGGTGACCACGTAGGCATTGGGATGTAGCGTTAGGCCACTATAAGGGTTACTTGAACACAAGCACTGCATTACCTGGACAGTCATAACCAAGGTAGCTACTAAGTGACTAACTGGTGGGTAGCGTATATACCGTGGGTAAGCTGGACAAAGAGATGAATCACGTCTTGGGCAGGGTGGAGTGGGACACTGCTAGATTTCATTACACCAGTCAGAATGGCGCACAAATGAAAACATGAATTGTTTATTTCTGAAAGTTTTAGTTTAATGTTTTTGAACCATGGTTGACTGCAGGTCACTGAAACCAGGAAAGCAAAACCGTGGATAAAGGGGGGACTACTGTTATGTTAAAATATAGAAGACAATTAAGAGCACATGTCAAATAGATAATTGGTTGTGATTTTGGAGTTCAGGAGAAAAGTCCAGGCTGCAGATAGGAGGATTAGGACTGATCCCTGGTCACTCCCACATTTAGATGGTAAAATAAGACCACAGAGTGGGAAGATAGTAGAGGGCATAGGTATTTTGATGTTATCCAAACTTCTGATAGACAATGAGTTTAGTTCCCATCAGAGGTTTGAGCTCTGCTCCACTACCTTAGAAATATTGTTCTTGTTTGATATAATTAAATAATTAGTAGCCCTTAGGTATCATTTGAGTCAATTAAATTTACCCATTTTACTTTGTGTTTAAGCCATAGCTGCCTTGTCCACAGAATGGTATGAGGGCCATTATACTAAAGATAAGATGCAAAAGGGAGCTTCCTGATTGCTTGATCTGAAATCTTTAATACAGAAAAAATAAAGTTATTTTGTTGTGTTAGCCCTGCCTTCTCTGTGTCATCTGTTCACTTTGCACCATTTTTTCAAGAATTAGTCTGCCCCTCCATTATTATAGTACTTTTGCTCTGCATAAACCCCCATTAAGTCTTTATGCTTATAGCATTTTCTGGGGGCATGTCCTTGTACTTGGCTTGAGCTTCCTGACCCTATTTAGATGAGTTAGGACCACCCTTGAATCTGTTCTGAGTTCACTTCCCTGCTTCTTCTCCTTCTACCTTTTGTATATGTTATTTTTAAACCTGATCTTATGTTCCCATAGTCAAACTGTATTCTCTCAGATCTCTTCCTCTTTCTTCTTTGTTGGGTTACTCGTGATCGTACAGTTAGAATTTCTGTATCTGAGCTTTCTGTCCTTGTTTTTCTCCAGACTCAAAGTTATAAATTGTTTTCCATCTGTGAGAAAAACCTCCATAATTTTTCATTCATTCTTATATGTTTCTATTTTACAGTTCATGAAATATTTATAGATATGCCATTTCCTTCCTGTTGTCTGGGCTTGAGGGATAATATAAAGATACTAGGACTTTCTAAACTATTCATGGTTCAAAATTAATCACTCTTATTTTCTTTGTTCCATACCTTTGAATGAGAATATTAACATAGTATATATGCCTTATGAATAACTTAGAAAATAACCAGAATTATAAAATAGAAGATTAACATTATCTGTAATCAAGCCACCAATTGATTTCACTGTCAACATTTTAATCTGTTGCCTTCTAGTCAGGAATATGTATATATTGAAAAGAACTCCATCCTATCCATTTAAATCCATATTTATTCTTAAAGTGTCAACCCATAGAACTGGCTTATTAGCTATAGACCTACAGCTATATATGCATAATACCAGCAGAAGGAAGAAGAGAGAAAAAAAGTGAAAAGTATCCAGGGTAGGCAAGAAAAGTTGTCTCCTAAATATTTTATAATGCAAGGAAGCATGTAATACATCTTAAGATTTTTGAAGTTTATGTTTGAATCAGAAATGTCCAAAGTTATTGTTCTTTGGAATCTATTTAATTAGGTGGAATTCTGTAAAAACAACCAAAATTTCAGAATGAAGTCTTAAGCTCTAAGAAGTCTCTTATTTTTTTCAGAAAAACTTGTTAAGCTTAATACCTTTCTGAAGAGGTGCTTTGTTTCAGATCATTTGTGTCTCAACTCTACTTTCCTCTTTTTTCATGTCCAATATAAGAAACTCAATTATTCACTAATTCTGCAGATGTTAAAATTATCAGATGCCACTAGATATGTATCTGTTTGATAATGCACAACTGCATGGAAAAATGTTTTTTTTCCTATTTTAAAATCATATATTGCTTAAGTCTATCTAAAATGTAATTACATACATCTACATTAGTATAGATGATTGCAATGTCTATAAAGCGACATAGTAAACACAACTGAGGGTTTTCTGATTTTGCAGTGATTCCTCCATAGCCAGTTTTGTGTGCTGACCCCTAGCCTTTCCCTTTTTGCTCCCCCAGTTGTCCAAATGGAAGTTACCATCTCCTACATACTCTCTCTAGTCATAGTGATTGACCAGTAGTGTCCACATGACCTAAGTGAGGCCCCTACCGGACTAAGAATTGCTCTAGCCTTCATTATGAACACCAGATTCATCAGAGTCTTTTCCCAGGATTTCTCCAAGGCCTTTTTGCTTGGGCAGCAAAGTGTGAGGATATAAGCCCAGAGGCTGCTCACAGCTCTCTCCCTCCTTATATGCAAAAAGCTACTGAACAGATAGAGAAAATGAAGCTGACCTGATGATGTTTCAAAGTCTAATTTTATTCCCTAAGGTTCTTGGGATAGCCTGAATCTTTCAGCCATTCCAACACTCCTGGGAGCTACCCTCCAGATGACCTGGGCAATTCAATAGGTTTCTGATTTTTGCAACCGAAAACTTATGGCTAATTATATTGATAAAGTGCTCTTGCTCTAGTAAATGACTTCCTGGATAAACGTCTTATACTTAAACGCTCAATTTGAGAAATCTTTCCCATTAAAGGAGCATTATTCTTAGGGCTCCCACAAGTTTAACTACATCAGTCAAGGACTGAAGATAGTCTCAAGAGTCACCTTCAATCCTGTTTGGAAAAAGGCAGAGTATAAATTCTCTCCTTTCACAGCTGATGAAACTGATGCCAGAGAGAAGACTTGATCTGTTTATAGTGACTAAGCTAGCTTGTAGCAACATCAGGGCTGGGACCCATGTCTATTAATTCTGTCTAAAGCTGCCCTGAATTAAAAACAAAAAACAAACAAACAAACAAAAACTTCGGTATAAAAGATTTTAACATAGAGCAGTTCACAATATTTTTTGGTGATTTTTAATTGGTATTAGTTTATTTTTCTTTCACAGGCCAGTTCATTCATAAATTACTTGAGTACATGCATGACAACAGGCTCTGTGTAAGAAGCTGATAACACTCCAAGTACATAAAAGTGCTACTTCTGCTCTCGACAAGTTTACTATCTAGTGAGAAGGTAAATTTCTATAAGTCATTGCAGTTGTGCATGATAAGAGTTACTGTAGGAGACTGCTGTGGAAGCACCTGAGAATTAATCCAACCCAAACTCATTCTGGTTAGAGGTGGGGTGTTGATCAGAGAAGGCTCACCAGAGCAGATCATGCCAGGACCTTGTCTTTACTAGTCAGGCCCATTGTTTTCAACTTTGTTATTAGCATTATCTCACTCTACTCCATTAAAGCCATTTTAAAAGAAACACATGAACTTCATTTTGAGCTAGGCTTGGAAAAATGGAGAAAGGCAAAATTGGGGGTAGCACTACCTAGGTAAGTATAAAAAACCCCCACAAATATAATGCAAAATCAGTTAATAAATATCTGTTCCATCCTTCCATCCACAACCACGCCCATATATAACACCATTATTCCTGATCAGTAGTTGCCAAATTGCGCAAAGAGGAACATGGGCCCTGAAAGACAGAGCATGAGATAAGAGTTCTGTGATCAGAGAAGTTTATGAAACTCATTCTGTACTTGGAGATGAGAGGGGGAAAGAGGAACTGCTTGCTTCTCTCCAACCCTCCTGTCCCAACTTGAATCAGCTTTTTCTCGATTCATTTCATTGTGGTGGACCTTTACCCTCTGCTCCAAGTTCTACTATGTTGCTTTGGTTCCCCCAATGTCTTCCCACTGAGAATGCTAAACATCTTCTCCATTTAATGCAAGAGGTTCAATCACGTGCCACATTCTGTGAGCTTTTAGAACTCTGAGGAATCCTGTGAAAATAAATATTTAAAACATTGTTTTTAACTTAACATTTCATAAAATTATTTAACCATAAGATACTTTTTTTCTCTCTGTACCATCTAATGAAACTTCAGAACCAACTTTGAGATATCTTACTCTAACAAAGAAGTATGTTTGTCTCTTCAAACATTCTTATACATAACTTCATAATAATATTAATGCAATGTTGTATTATTTCCCAAGTGTTATATTTTC
Source organism: Eidolon dupreanum (assembly GCA_028627145.1). Classification (NCBI taxonomy): domain Eukaryota; kingdom Metazoa; phylum Chordata; class Mammalia; order Chiroptera; family Pteropodidae; genus Eidolon; species Eidolon dupreanum. Next base: position 49,950,493 of record CM053510.1, on the reverse strand, counting down.
TTTTCAGGGCTTGTTGAGTGCTGACACTATTGCTGAGTTCTTTCACATATTTCATCTCGTTTTATACACATCCTCAATGACTTTGTGACATTGACATTATTTTTATCACAGATTGTAGGTCAAGAAACTGAGGGTTGGAGAGACGTTACAGTGACTTCCTTGAGGTTACACAGCTAGCAACTGGCAGAGCTAGGATAGTTCTGAGCCCTTCTATTAGCCTTTCCTCTTAAATCAACATTACACAAATAATAAAAGTTCAAGATGACCAGAAGATTCTGAAACTGGCAAAAGTACCTGAGTTTCATCTAAAAATTCAAAGCAAAATAAAATGAAATCCTTGTGAATTAGTTAGACGTCAGCAGCTGAATACTTCGAAATGAGATATATTTACTCTATATGGCAAGGACATCTACAGATAGAGCTGCAGTAAGAATAAGCCAAGCAAAGCACATAGAAGGAATGTCCTGTGGTTTAGTTCAGTTGGAGACCAGCCTAGTAATGGGAGCCAGTGAAGACGAGACAGGAGAGGCACATTGTGGCTATGGTGGTTGGCCCTTTGTTTAATGGTCTAAACTGATTGTGAGTAGGCAATATGAGCCAACAAATTTTTTTTGAGGTGGGAATTGGGAATGAGGTAAGACTGTAAGTACACTTTAATTAGAGTAGTCAGGAGACAGTCTGGAAGGAATATGTAAGACGATTGCTATGGGAAGAAAATGAACGCATGTGACCTAGAATAAATGTCACAGTGACTGAGAGAAGGGAGCACATTATCATTATCTCTAAGCAGGGGTGGAAGTGGCCTAGACTAATAAGATCATCACATATGTGCTGACTCCATACTCTATTAAAGCAAAGAGTGTGAAGACTTCGATGAATAGTGGCTAGTCCATGAAAAGTGCTCAATGATTGTTTTCTGAATAAAAAATTATTTCATTTAATTACATGATATTTCAGTATTACGTAATAGGAACTTCAAATTGATATACCTCCTCTTTCTTAGCTATTACAAGTTTGTTGAATAAAGAAAAAGATAGTGTTATTCCACATCAAGAAGAATAAAATTATATAGTATATGCTAAGTGCTGCCTCAGGGAGGTTGTTATCTGACTGTGGAATTTAGGGGTTGGACAGCAAAGAATTTGGTAGGGAGAGGAAGACTTAAGGTCTAGGGTTAAGGCCAGAGTTCTTATAGTCAGCTACTATCATAGCATTCCAAATACAAAAAGACAATTAAAGGATGGATTTGTTTAGTTTTATCCACACATCTGCTTTTACACATATTTCTTGTTTCTATATTTTTTCACTCAAGCAACGTTATTCTAACAATAATGGCAGAAAGAGTTACATTTATATTATCTGGAAAAGCAAGGGTTCCAAACTCTGTACTAAAGAGTTAGTTAAGTGATGGACAAAGTGTTGTATATAAAGAAAAGATAAACTAGAGTCTCAGAAAGAAATTTTTAAGCTAGAATTGACCATTCTAGCTTATAAAAAAGTTCTTAAGAGGAGAAGTGGATATTAAAATAATTGTATAAAAAATACAGTCATAAAAATATATAATGTTACCCAACTGCTACTTTTGCCCCAAATATAGTATTTCTAATCCTCATTATTCTGTCAGGTGGGTGCTATTATCTTTATATTATAGATGAGTTCCAAGAAAAGTGAGTATTTTGCCTAAATTCATCTATTTGTTAAATAGTAGAAGTCATCTGGAACAGTTTTTGAAACAACAGGATATAAAAAATTATTTTTAAAAGAGCAAAATTAGTATTCCAGTGTAGGTCTGCTCAACTGAAAAGTCTTTTTGGTAGTTAAGTTCTTCCTTTTAGTAGTCAGTCTCTCTTTTACTTCACCTGAAATCAGAACTGGAAAACATGAATGAGCAGTTTGACTTGTTAAGTAAATTTTGTTGTGAATATTTTTTTTTCATTCCCTGCAGTGATCACCCATATCTAAAATTATTGTCAAGTTGAAACCTTAACTGTTGCTCTTCTGAGGGCCTTATTCATTTTTTCATTCATTTATTCATTAATTTTTTCATTCATCCATTTATCTAATATCTTCGGAGTGCCTCCTGTCTGCAGGAAATTTGCTAAACACTAAGATACAGCAATGAAGCCCCAAGAGCCCCTGATACAGTGGAGGACACAAGAAAACAAAACAAACCATTACATATTGACCAGTGATAGGTGCCAGAATTGAGGGATGCTTGTCCTAGGCTGGGGGAGTCAGAGGCAACTACTTACAATAGGTGATCACTGAAGGGAGACAATGAAGAGAAGTAGACACTAGAAGGGAGCTTGTATTTATCTAAGAACCTATGTATAATGTCTACATGCTTCATCAATGTGTATAATTTAATTCTAAAGTTCTAACAAGAATCCTACAAAGTGTAGTTATTATTAGTTTCAATTTACATATTAAACAGGGAAGGCTCAGAATTTGGACTTGCCATTGGCCCCATAGTAAGTAGCAAAACCAAGCTCTAAAGCTCGATTCCAAAGCTCATATCTTTCCACTACATCGTTCTCCTTCCTGGGACAATAGTGTTCCAGTCTTACTTCTCAGATTTGGCACACAGATGTCAGATTGAAAACATTTAATCATGATAGAAATAACTTATGAAACAGATAATTCCTGCTTAGCTAGCACTCAATACATTGACTTTAAATTGAATTGAGTCAGTCCAGCAAATAGTGTGGCTAAGTGGCTTATCCTACATGTGTCTTAGTCTTCTAGTCTATCGAATAGGTTAGTAGTATATTCACCTCCCAGAGGGTATACTAAGGGTTAAATGAGATTATATATGAAGTGTATGTAGCATAGTACCTGAGTGATTGTTCAATAGTAAGTGTTTAATAAATGTTAGCAGTTATTACTATTAGTATTTTGTGACTGGTGGGCTATTTTTCTTCTTAAACTGATGAAAGATAAAGTATTTTAACCAAAGTCTGCTATGTCTTCATTAATGGGGTTTATTAAGTTTGACTAAATGATTATTTTTATGTTTATGTTTATTCTTTATTCTCTAATCAAGACCCATTACTAGTACTGTTTCAATATAAGACTCAATGAAGGAAATTTAAAAAACCAAATGTTAATAGATGTGAAATTCATGAATGTTCTGATTCTTTATAGTCATTAGTCATAAGTCCTAGATTATATATTGGATTTGATGATGAATTGCAGAAATGGTAAACTCTAAAAAAAGATCTTGAGAACTGTGTCTGCCTAATATTAGTGTTGTCAGGCCAGGTGTGGTGGCAGAGACAGGAATGGTGAATTTAAATTTCTACAGGAGCCAGAAATTTAATAGAAATGAGTAAATAAAGTGTATAGCAAACTAGAGAGTACTTGTGCCATTTAGATATATAAAATTAAAAATAAACAACTGTGGGCCAAACATAACATGTTGTGGACTGTTTGTTCATAGTTTCTGAGATTTGGAAACAAAGTACTGGTCATCAAGTTAGGAGACTTGCACAGTAGGTTTAGAGCAGGGACTAGAGTCTAGCTTTGCCATTTAACAATGTTGAAACTTTCAGGAGTCACATGAGTAGTGGCTGAGCATGGACTGGAGAACCAGTTACCAAAAGTCTGGCTGGCTGGCTGTGTGGTCCTAGGAAAAAATTTCAATCTCTCTATACCTCAGTATCCTCATGTGAGTTTTTGTGAGGATTCACTTAGTTAATACGGGTAAAGTAGTGAAGTGATACCTGGAATATAATCAATCATCAACAGGCATCATCTTATTTTGGTTATATTGTTTAGAGATCTTTTATGAACTAGGCACTGTGCTGAGAGCCAGGAACCCAAATACAATATGATACAATCTTCACTTTTAAGGATGCAGATAATAGGCAGTTATGAGTCAGTGGTAAGTGCCAGGTGTGTAGAAAGTGCCAAGGAGCAGTGTAGATACATTTCATAGTGTTAAAAGAAGCCTACTCAGGAGAGATAATATTTCTAGAAGCAAAGAGATGTACAAGCAGCAAGAGTGAAGAGGTAGGTAAGTCACTTTCTTCCTCTGTTGCCTTAATTTCCTAATGTGTCAAAGAGAGCAGATTTAATTAGTGATACCTAATTTTCCTTGTCTTTAATACTGATTGGTTTTCTGTCAGTTGAGGGATTTTCATGGCTTAAACAGGGTTCTAGACGTTGCTGGTGTGATGGGAAGGAGATAAAGGAAGAGAGCTGGAGGGTATGAGGCCCTGAGGCTGTAGAAAAGAGGGGAGAAACAGGGTTTGAAATGGACTTCAACATTTTGTGCATAAAAGACAGAGGTTGAAATAGGGCTATAGTGGGGATGGGGGAAGTGTTGTCTGAGGACACAGTCTTTGGAGCTGATTTCATTTACTAACTCTTCTCTTCTTTCCTCATATCTCCATGTTAACGATGTGACTCTGTCCTGTGTTGAAATCAGTGACAATACAGCTCAATCTGTCCTTTCCAGTGCCTGTTTGATAGACCAAAGTCTGGGAAATTTCAGACAGTGGGGCATCCTTAGGACTTGGTTGGTCTGAATCACATTTTCCACTTAACACTTTCTTTTCATGGAGAGTATGGCAAATGCCAAATCATGGGCCTTGGGTTCAAGCGGACCTTTGTTTGGGCACTAACACATTGTTGGCCACAGACTCTAAAAAGTCAGCAAGGAGAAGGAAAAGAAAAAGTATAGAAACTCCAAGGATTGGAGTTGGAAGACAGATTCTACACCTCAGTGAGACCTTGAAAATACCATTTAACCTCTCTGAACCTCACTTTTCTTATCTGTAAAATGAGGACAATGCCTTATACCTCAGCTTTATTGCAAAGACTAAATGAAATGCCACCTTCTGAGAACAATGAAATGTAGATGGGGCTCAGTTTGGTGGAGCCCCAATAAAAGCTCATGATTGTAGTGGGAAGAAGCAGTTATCCAAAGGAAAAGGGGAGTAGTAATATTAGGGATGAGAGAGGAAAGAAGTGCTAAGCAGACAAAAATGCAGGTGTCTGCTGTGCATACCCCATATTAGATTTGACCTAAAGTAAATGAAAGCTAGCAAAATGTTTGGCACTTAGGTGCTCAGTAAACAAGTGCTGAACCTTAGAGAAACGATTTTAAAATCTCTGTTCTGTGTAAGACTTCTTACAGTGGCACTATTATCCGGTGGGCCATTTCCTCTAATTAAAATTTCACAGGACTGAGGAATTTAGTACCCTAACCTCAGAGTCTCTGGTACACTTGGTGTTTTGTTTGAGATTGATGTATTTGGAAAGATTAGGGGAGAACAAATTCTTTGACAGCTTCTAACTAGGCAGATGTGAAGATTTTCTGCTAGAATATTTTGCTCTCTGGCACTGGGGTCAGAGATTAAATAATTTGCCACCAGACAGATGTTCTGAAGAACTAATTAAAAAACTGACAAGTACCGAGACCTCAGAAAATTAGATTTATATGCCTTCCTTTATATGAAGATCAGAATCACTGCAGCTTAAAATCACTATATTAAGTGATATTTCCAGCATGTTTACTATTGAAATAAAAAAGAAAGCCTTTAAAGACATTTTTAATTATACAAGTGTGTCTCAAACCTGAATGCACATTTAAAAGAAGTGGAGAATCTTTTTAAAAATACCCATGCTGGGCCCCATCCCAATTATATCCATTGGGAGCAGGTCTCTGGAAACAGAATTGTTTTAACTTTCTAAAGTGATTTGAATATGCAGCCAGGATTGAGAATTACTGATTTATAAATAAAATTTGTTTTAATATCTCTTTTAATCCTGAGAGATACTGTAAGGTAACGTATGAAAGCAGGATAGGAAATGGAGTTAGGCCAGTCTTGGTGGGAATGACAGAGTGACCAATATCTTGTTCTGCTCTGGATAATTTATCTAACTTTGTTAAAGGTTAAAGTTTCCTTACCCTTAATATAAGGCTATTAGCTCTTTAACAGATTTTTGTGAGAGTTAAATACAAAAGTAACTACGGTCATGCCGCACTGAACAAACCCAATCCATCTGATCTCAGAAGCTAAGCAGGGTTGGGCCTGGTTAGGACTTGGATTGGATATCAGCTAGGAATACCAAATGCTGTAAGTGTAATAAATTAAAAATAAGGGATTGTAAGCTGACAAGGTCCTTGCAATCTGTGAGGTCAACCAAGGGTTGCCTCGCAAATAGATAAATAATAAATAAACGAATGAATAAACAAATAAATAAAAATAAAAGTAATTTTATAAGTAAAGCACCTGCTAGACACTCAGTAATAACTCTGGAAGTTACCACCATTTGCGCTTACTAAAATGCTTCAAGTATGTTTGTCAGACATGCTTATTGATATAATTGTGAAGATTCTGAACAGAGGCACAGAGATGAGCACATCAGCCTGAAGCAGTCAGCACAATAGACCATCTTGTCATATTGCAAATATGTAAATAAATCACAGTCAGATTCAGTCTAAGTGTATGTATCTTAGAAGTAATAGGATGTATAAATTTCCTTTATAGCAAAAGACACTCGTGCAGATGTTGTTACCACTCTCTAGAATAAATGTGAATAAAAATTCCCAGGTAGTAGTTTGCGCTTAAGCCAGCAGCTCTGTTTCTTCATAATCACCTAGAAAATGTGGCCTTGGCTGTGTCTACTTGGATCCCAAGCAGCTCAATCAATTATATTGCAATATAATTATCCAAAAGATCTGAATGTGTAGTTCTATCATGCAAGATTTGATGATCCATGCTGGCTTTGAATTGAAAGGGAATGGGAAGTTTGCTCTGTGTTGCTTGCTATTCTTTCTATTAGTCTGCCTTGGCTGTGACTTCAGTGGTGTAGAGAAGGACCAACAATGCAAGGGAGCTTTGCCTGTGGCCTTGATTGCATTCTCCTTCCCTGTTATGCTGGAAACATGTGCCCTGTCCATGCTGTTCCTTTACTTATTTGAGAAATATTTTCTTAGGGGAGCTGAGATAGGGTATGGTTCAAAGCCTGTTACTCTTCTCGCTGGGCTCACACTGGGCCCTACCGCTTAGTGTTGTGTGTATTGGGGCTAACCACTTACCCCTTCTCAGTCTCAGTGTCTTCAGCTGCAAAATTAAGGAATAGAATACACACACTGTTGTGTTCTTCTGATAATTAAATGAGAGGAATATATAGATAACATTTATTGATTGTATACTCTATGCCCTTGTCTAAGTATTTGTGCAATATTTCACTTGTCCTAAATATTAACATGTATTAACTTACAATCACCTATAAAGTAGATCTCTTAGTTTCCTTTTTACAGATGAGGAAACTGAAACAGGGAGTGGTTAAGGTAATTTTTCCAAGGTCACACAACCAGAAAGTGGGAGAGTGGAGATAAGATTTGGCTTGAGGCCTATGCTCCAAACACTGTATACCATGCCCTTTGGACTTCGTATGTGGTAACCATAGTGGTAAATAATAGTGTTTTCTCTTCTTCCTGGCTTCCTCTTGGAATTGTAATCTGAAATAGGCACGTTGTCACAATAAGCACCATGGTACACATGATAGGTATTTTAAAATAATTACTGATAGATTAATTGATAAAACAGTACTAAAGTCTGTATAGTTTTGCTACTATTAGATTTGTATTATGTTTATTGACACTTTACCTGCAAAACAACCTCAGTGACTCTGCCAATTTAGCATTCATGCCTCTATAGTGACCTGGTTCAAGACGCCCTTTTCAACATTATTATTCCCTTACTGTTTACATAAACCTTGCCAGGGTATAAGCTCAGTCAATAACAGGACTTATTTTATTGTCTTTATCTTTATATGTCTAGTACTTAGTGGGAATCTAAATAATATTAATTGAATGAATGACTAAGGCTCAATTACCATGAACTTTCATTTTGTTCCTATATGCAATCTAGAAGCAGGAACTGCCACTCCTCGGCTCTCATGGGACTAACCATGGTTCCATGTCCTAGTCCTGACACCAATGAGCCTTTACTCACCGTGTTAAACTTCACAATTTCACCAGCATCATCTTATCTTTTGCTGAAATGATTTGACTAGGCTTCCACTAATTGGGCTTAGGTTTTAGTTGTTTTTCTCATAGTAATGATGGATTTTCATTGATTTGTCCACACTAGCATTTTACTTACTTCATTAGTAGATTTTGCCAATTTGCATATTAATGAAAGAAAACTCTATTTAACTGGTAAGTTAATGAGTGGAGGTTTAAAAAGTACTGCTGCCAAATCTAACATTGTATGTGAAGGAGGGCCCTTTTTAATGCTTAAAACTAGATTTTCCTGTCATATCAACACGTTTTTCTTCTAATGTAAGAAGGAGAAAGGAACTAAGATTTATTTAGCATCCATTGGGCCTAATGCTTTGGTAAAACCTTTTATTATTGCACTTGATCTTCAAAAACAATCTTGAAAAGGAATACAGCTTAGTAAGACCCAGGCCTTGATGTCAAAAAGCCTGAGTGTGACTTCTGGCCCTCCACCCTACCTGCTGCATGATCCCAGGAAAGTCTCTTAATCTCAACAAACTTTAGTTTTCTTTTCTGCAAATGGATGTGACGATGTTCCATGTTTGGCATTTGGGGTAGGATTTTGTTGCCTCCTCCCCAAAACACACAAGGATATCCAAATGGGAGTCAAAGTATTGGTTTCGTAATGACTGGGGAGGTACTCCGTAACCACTCAAATGTAGGGCTTATTTAGTGAGGTGTGCTGGCCCAGGAGGCCAAGGCCTCTGTGGCTAAGTGAGGTTACTCATCCTCACTTTCCTTGAATCTGAGACATTAGAGGACCTGCACCTGGCTTCCATTTGTTCACATAAGCAAGTTGCTGGACTCAAGAGCAAAGCATTGGGCTGGGTGTGTCTCTAGCTAGGTCAGAGGACCACAGGTAGTTCAAGGTTTATCTCCCTCTGAGCACAACATCAGGAAGAGGAATTGTGGCAGAAGGTATGCCAAGCATGAGCAGTGAATTGAAGGCTTAGTAACCTGCAGAGCAGAGAAAAAGGTCAGAAGTAAGCTATTCTCTGAGGACTGGCTTCCATGGCATGAGGTGGTACTTGAGCTGAAGGTAGACAGACCACTCCCACCCCACCCCAACAATAACAATAAGAACAAAACCGAATTCTGGGATTAAATAAGATTATGTATACAAAGTGCCCAGCGTATTCACACTGTGAAAGCACCAATGATCATTATAACTGGCAAAGAGAAGCAATTTTTTATTAGATGAATATTATCATCAAGATGATTGTATACATGAAGAAAGGGAGGCTCAGAGACATGAATTCTGGTTTAAAAATCAATAACAACAACATAACAAACAAACACAAAAGCAACCAGAACTTCACCTTGTTTTAGATTTAATAACTCCCAAAAACATTTTTATTAAGGTTATGTAAATAGGAGAAAATAACCAGACTGTTGTCTAGAACTTGAAAAGTTACTTTATGCTTTCATAGCAGGTGAACTCAGGGTTGGGCTTGAAGGATAGGGATCATACTAATGAATATTTACATCTAACATCAGTAGGCATTAGCCATAATACCACTTGAAAACTATCACTACTTCTTATATTTTCCGTGTAATATGACTTCATGCAATAATCTCAAAATATATCAACCAGTTCGGCACACATACAAAAATTAAGGATAAGTAGTTACATTTCAGATCGGAAAAAAAGGTTTTGTAGTAAAATAGTTTGACAAATCCCTATCTCTTTATATTAAATATGAGAGAACACAGCAGAGTAGTTCTACAAATTGTGATTAAAACAGTCAAATTTGACTTTACTGGAGATCAAGTTTTTGTGTTTAGTACACTGGTAGCAAATATTTCGTATTTCTCAGTTTTCTGACTGTCAGATTAAAATCAATTCAATCTATAGTAACTGGACAACATATTATAGATTCAAATGTTTGCTGATACTTTCCCTAAATTAAAGTTTATCTCATCCTTGAAACTATTCTCATATTTCTGATTTCATATTTTTTCTTTAAAGATTATATCTACCTGGATTGTCTAGGCAATGTCATAGTAATAAACACCTCAAAATCTCAGTGACTTAAAACAACAAAGTCATAATTCTCACTTATGCTACATGCTACATGTGCCATCATGGGACACTTGGCTCTTCTTGATCCTCATTCATGGATCTAGACCAAGAGAATTTCCATCTCTGTGCTTCCATGTCTGCACAAGCAGGATCAAAAGAACATGGTGATTTGAGCACTGGTTCCTATTACCCCTATACGAAAGTGAGACACATTATTTCTCCTCACATTTCGTTGTCCAATGAAAGTAACATGCCTAACTTCAAAGAGGTCAGGATAGTACACTCCTAAACTTATGACCTGAAGGCAGAGAACCAGAAATACTTGGGAAACTACTAATGATCTCTATAAGAAGTATCTTATTATTCCTATTTCATAAAAAGGTCACAAGAGTAGTATGTGGCCTAAGTTAGATTGAAGACTTGAGTGTCTTCTACAGTATTATGGTATAGTGTAAGAGTATGTGAAAGTAAGAAAATTGCCCTCTAACTTAAATTCAACCTACTAAGTGACCCCACAAAACACTATTCCTCCTATGTGACAAAACAAAATAAATATTTTTGCCTTTGTGGAGGACTAAAAGATAAAGTTCTTTGAAGGAATAAATGAGAATGAGGGAAACAGAGGACTAATGAATAGGTTATAAGAAAAGATATTTAAATGAATTGCCAAAAATACTGCCATTCTGTCACATGTAGGTCTCAGCTTCAACATTATTTTAGAATATTGAATAAGAAAAGCTGTTTTTTCTTTTTTACCCACTTAGGAAAATATAAACATCGATGAAGCCTCCAGATGCCTGGTGAAACATATACTTGCAAACGAGTGTGACCTAATGGAGTCCATTGAACCGGATATCGTGAAGCCCCATCTCACATCGCCCAAGGTTGTCAGCTGCTCCAGCTGTACCAGATCTTAGTAGGCTTCTTTGCTGGCATATGTTGGAAATAATCCCATCATCTCATGAATTGTGTCTCAATTTTTACCATTTTGAGTAAACGTCTTGATGGGGACATACATGTGGCAAGCCAAAGATCTATGCCTGTATCATTCCTATAAGAGAGAGAAATAGCAATGTTCTTTTTATGTTTTGTTTTTCCAGCATCAACACAGTGTTTACAAGCTTTTAAAATATTTAGTCTGTTACAAAAAATCTGTGTTGTAGCTGACCACAATTCTGCAGGACCAGAGTGGGCCCTGTTATTTGCTTCTTTGAATCAGGCAAGGCCTCAGGTCTTAAAGAGAAAGGGGAGAAGAGCAGACTGACTGGCACATTAAGCACTGGATTTTGCTTTACCTCTAATATCTTTGTCCAGATTTCAATACATTTTCTGCTGCTCTTACAGGCCTCTTAAGTAGATACAATATTTTCTCCAGAGATGACCTCCATTCTCAACAGACATAAAAGTTATCTCTGATTTAGCTCTTCAGAGGCATATGCACAGGCTTCCTGTGCTTTTGTTGTTTTTATTGTCACTTGCCGTGCCCCAAATGTTGGTTTAACTGAAAGTTGTATGAAAAGATCTGCCCCCTGTATATGCTTTTTTCTTAGCTCTTTCTGACTTAAGCTATGGGACTCTTCTGTACATGTAATATATGTTATATATTTTCACAAGTGAAAAATAAAACAATAACAGATGCTGCTTCCTTATTTCTGTAAGTGCTTTAAGTTTCTTAGTATTGTGAACTTTTTTTGACTCTGTAACCAAGACTCTCAAGACTCATTTCTAAAATTTTATTTTAAACAGGAGATGGAAAATGTGCATTTAAAGGAACTTCTGGGCACTATTAAAATTAAGATGACTCTATTCCATCTTTATCTACTGTTCATATCGACATTTAGGCCAAAAAAGGAGTGTATACAAAGTTGGTTGAGGTGAGAGATATATCCTCATATCAATAAAGGTGTCAGACAAATCAACATACTAAAAACAAACAAGCAAACAAGCAAAAAAAAAAACCCTAGAAATATGCATGGTGATATCTTGCCTTACACAATGGCTGTGGTGCTGATATGCTGCAGGTAGCTACTATTTTTTTTTTTTTTAATAGTTTTCAATGGCATTATTTTCCATTAATATTCATGATATACTCACAGGATCTTTATTTTTTTTCTAACATGTTTTCATGTGTCCTATCCATCTTATTCAGAATTCACTATTTCCATAAGCACCAAGCACACAACTTCCTATTCTATGCAAGTGTTCAATATTGTCCCCAAAGGCACTCTCTCTGGTCACTGGAACATTTGGCTATGTGAGGCCAGCAGTTGGAAGTGCCAGGGCTCCAAGGATGTCCAGGAGCAACCCTCCACCAATGACAGGAGGGATTGGAGGGTAAATGCCCTAGGTTCTCTGTTCCTTAGGGAGGACAGTGCTGAGGATGCGCTATTAAGGCTCTCAGAACCTCCCAGGGATTAAGCTCCTGGTTCCCACAGGGGAAACCTTCCATCAGATTCATCTTTTATTGACTTCCTTTCTGTTATTCCTCACTTCCCCACTCCTTTACTGGTTCTTCCTGGGTTCACTTCCCAAATAAACTACTTTCACTAAAATTCTTATTTCAAGGTCTTATAGGGGAAACCAAAGCCCAGCCTAAGTTAGTTGGAATAGAGGTGGCCTAGGAAGCAGTTCCTCAATACCACTTCTTGAAGTGAATCATTAACCACCCAGGTGGTAGCAAGGACCCCTCGCTGATGCATAATGTGGCGAGACTGATCCCTAGCAAGATGTAGCACCATATTCCTAAGACTCTTATCAGTTTGATTGGGATAGAATATAGATAGAAGGAAATTCTGTTGCTTTGGTGTTTGAAAGATATGGAATTGTAGAGTTAGTTAACTTTCATAGAAATTTGTTCCTGTGAGAACACTCTTTCATGAGTTAATTTTTAACATTCTGGCAAGTACACCTGGAGCTGATTCCAACATCCTACTAGAACAGCTATTTGAAGCTTGGAAACAATGTTGACTTAAAATAAATGATGCGGAGATGCCAGAACTACCTTGGCAAAGCATTGGAGAAGGGCTCCAAGGTCTCAGAGACATGGCCATGTTATAATGTATTTATTCTGTGATGCCAGAGAAACTACCAGATAATTATGTTCCCTAGCAAAGCCCAGAAGACGCTCCCTTCTCTGATACAATAAGGAGTGTTCCCAAAAGAGGGAAACCAGCACTAATTAGAAGCTCAGTGGTGGCTGATCTCTGTAGACCAGGTTTAAGATTTAAATATATTGCTGTGTTTTGCTGGGAATGATACCATACATGGTTAAGATTTAAATTGTCCTTAACCATAGCTACTATTTGATGTTGTTAGTATATTTAGTATTGTGACATGATTAAGTAGCTTCAAAAGGTGGAAGTAGGATTGAAGCCTTCCACTATCACTTTCAATAACCCACTTAAGAAAGTGAGCTTCCTCTTTTTAAAACTTCAAGATCTACAGAGTTAGAGGTTTTGATACTTCTACTAGAGGACTCAGTAAGGGTTCCACTAAATCTACAGCTTCAGCTGCTCCTCGATTAATTTTGACCCCTCATGCCTGCAGGCCAGGAGTTGAAGAAGGTAGTTATGCTGTAGGCAAGGCTAATTCATCCTGGTTACCAAGAGGACATAGGGTTGTTGGAAAATAATGGAGCAGGTAGGAGTATGGGACTCAGTGGGCTGCCTCTTGATGCTTCCATGCCTGCTGAGAACTAAAAGGGCAATTGCAGCAAAATCTACGAGGTTTAGTAATTGGGTTGTGAGGACAAGTAATCTGAGACTCATTCTCAGAGATAAAAGTCTGCATTATTGCACCATGCAGTGAACCTAGTCTAGAAGCAGGTTGGTCAAGGGAATGCAAGTGGGAAAGGAGGGAAATGATGAATATCAATTGTGGTCTCAAGATTAAGTATAACCATGGAGACTGTGACTCTGTAGCTTTTCCTGCCAAATCTCCTCTTGTAACTTTTTCTCTCTCTGAATTATGACCAATGACTTCCTTAAAAAAGCAGTGAAAGCTTAGAATGAACTAGTCCAAAGTATGAACTAGACAATAGCAAAAGGAACATTTTTGGCATATAGCCTTCTATTGCAATCCCCTGCAACTCTGCCTTAAAGCTTTCTTTGGATACATAGAGCGAATCTGTCTTGCATGCTGGGTAGGCCAAAGTGCTACAGAGTTAACACCTCTAGGAGCAGTCTCATTTAAGATTGACATAAATTGATAGATAAATACTCCACCTTCTTCACCCCTCAGGCAAGATTAATTCAAGGTTTACTCTAGACCCTCTTTCAGAGGTCCCCAATGAGACTGAGGCAAATTTCACAGTGGTAATGCTCACTATCACAACCTTTTGGTTTCCTTTTTTTACCCCTCACTTTTCAACTCCTCTACCACTGCTTCCAAGGATCACCTCCTAATTAAGAGATTTTCATTTTTGACTGACCTTCAACTCTAGTACTTCTTAAAGCACCAAGGCATCTGGACAGTAACTATCATTATGATGGAATTTCTAATTCACTATTTCTCTTTCTAAATACCACTAAAATGTGGTGTCTAAGATATGTATGGTAAATCAGAACTATGTGTCTTCTAACTCATCTACCACAAGAAATTGTTGTTTATAGTCTTTAAAAAGTGAATATTCATTGATTAATTGGTCCCTTCACTTCAACAAATACTTATTGGACAATTACTATATTCCCAGCACTTGGCTAGGCACTGTTGTGGAGATACAAATAATCAAGTCATGATCTCGGATCTTAAGGTGTTATGATCAGATAGGAGACTCAAACATGTAAACAATTCACCACATCTCAAAAGAGAAGTCAAACGTCTAAACCAAGAGATCTCTTTTGAAAACATAATTTGTTTCTAATTGCAGGGATCGCAGCTTCAATCATGTTTAAGGAAATAGAATACATGTTCCTACCACTCTCTTCTTACCATCCCCAAATGAATCTAACCACACTAGACTGGTTTGTTCAACTAGCTCTTCCTGCTGTTCGCAATATCCTTTTCCCCCTTTTTTTTGGGGGGGGGGGTCCTGGGGGAGGCTAGAAATTCTATCCATTCTTCAACAATCAGTATAATGGCACAGTCTTGTAGCCTTTCAATATCTGTAGGTAATTCAAATGGCTTTCCACACTTGCATAGCTCCTGATTGATTCCATCATCAAGCACTCACATTCTGCATCCTAGTGATGTATCAACTGTTATTTATAGAACACATACTATTGGACAGTCATTGATAGGTAACTTTACCTTTATTATATCATTTAATCTCCACAACTCTACATGAAAGTACTCATCTCCTTATTTTATGTATGAAGAAATTGAATTACAGAGATATTGAGCCACTTGCCACAGCTTGCACAGCTTCCAACTGGTAAAGCGAGGATTCGAACCCAGGCTGCCTAATTCTTATGTCAATGCTCCTAACCACTGTGCTGAACTATCTCCTCTTAGATGTCCGGAGGAAGCATTTTCTGAAAGCAGAGCACAATAGTCAGCACAGAAAATGATAATAGCGTTTACCATATGCCATCTACTGCTGAACATTTCTCTTAACTACTGTGAGAAATGGTGCTGCCATGAGATAATAGCATAAAACACTTAGCATAGTGCCTAAAACATAGCAAGTAATTAATAAATGTGATTATTATAATACTATTCTGTCTGTTTAACTGTTAAATTATTAGATTGAAGTAATGCAAACAAAACTATCAGATAAAAATGGTAGGTATTTTTGGAGGTGTCAGATATTGGACCAAAACCAATCTATTGAGACAGAAGGTAATTAGTGATTGCCTAGGTTTAAGGAGATTGGGAGTGACTGCTAAAGGGTATGTATTTTCTTTGGGAGGATGACGAAAATGTGGTGATTGTGGTGATGCTTGCATAACACTGTGAATACAATTCAATGACTTGTACATTTTAAGTGGGTGAAATTTATACAAATAAATAATAAAGCTTCAACAAGAAAAAAGTGGTGCCACATGAGAAATCAGTATGAGTTTTTGTTTTTCCTAATGCATTATTTTACCCTCACAATGGAGTATAGTCCTGATGTTATTCCACAGGAACCTTAGCAGGTATCTTGTTACCACCACTGTTACCTGCCTAGTTAGCCATACTCCTGAATTCTTGACTTGTTCTCAGATATTGGAACTAGCATAATGTGTGTGTTTAAAGTCAGCCATATCTGTGACGTTTTTGTATAAAAATATCCCTCGATTTCCAGGTTCCCCAAACACCAGAAAATTTCCCAATTTGGGCAGAGAAAAGAGCCCAAGACATTCTAATAAAAAGGACAGAATCACTGATGGGCTAAGCCTAAGTAACTTGCAAAGATGAGGGTAAAATGTCTTTGGGAAGAAGTGTGAATACACTATTTCACTGTATCAATGAGTCTAGAATTTTCCATTTCAATGAACCAACTTATTTTGTTCAATGTGATTGATTTTCTGAATCAATATTAATATTATTGATATTAATAACTAGGCAGAGGCCCTAGTAATTCCTACATACAAGTACCTTTCTATTAGAACAAAATGTTCTTTCAAAAGAGCTTAAAGAAACCTTATGAAAGTGTTTTCCAAATATGAATATTTCAAAGAATTGCTGTTATCTGTAATACAATGAAATGTTTTCTATTTTGAATTGAACTTTTAAGGAGTTACTTTATGCCAAATCTGTAACATCAATCAGTTTGTATTCACTGAACTTCTTAATCAAACAGCTATCAACTCTGAACAAGTTGCTATGTTTGGTGCATTAAATAGATCACATGTCAAGGTTTCTACTAAAATGCACAATGTTTAATATATGTTAGTTTCTTTCACTGTGATAGCCGTTGTCATGGAAACATGAGGAATAAAAGTCATGGGTCCCTGCTCTTTAAGTTTGCTATTTCCTTGGGGAAACAGGAGTGGGTTAATAACACAAGCAAAAGATACATTTATGGATCAAAAAAAAAGGTGGTTTCTGTTTCTGCTGTATAACATTCTTCATTTTTATTTTATCATTGTAATAAATGTTAATAGTTATTTTTTTCTCAGATTCTATATTGTATCTTTCTCAAGTATAATGTCATTTGATCATCACTACCACCCTTTGGGGGGTGATTTCACATTTTATGGATAAGAAAACAGAATAATAGAAAGCAGTGTCAATTCAAATGTGTCGTGTAATTCTGGCAGGACTTCTAAACAATGTATCTACCCTTCTGGCCACAACAGGATAATCAGAGAACCTCATTCCTCATGGCTAAAGTGATATCTAGGATTGTGCTCATGTTCAACTGAAACATTCAGAATTCTCTCCTTTGCCTCTCCCACCCAAAGCTTTAAGAAAGGATGCCATAGGAAATGACCATCATTTTCTCATCCCATGTGACATCTGGCAGTTAGGGGAGTATATACCAATACACAGAGAGATGAAGAATCAAGCAGTGAAAAAAAGGAAGGAAGGGAGAAATAAAAACTTCTTCTGAGTTCCTTGGTCCAGCTGTGTATGAATCCTGATTTAATCTTTAACTTTTGTTACATGAGGCAATAAATTCCTCTTTGGGTTCTTTGTTCATCAATTCAGGGCATATCAAGTTGATTTTCTGCTGTTTGTTACTTAGACTCTCCTGACTAATATGTTCACAATGCCATTAAGCATGCAGTTAGAATTGCATCCAGCAAATCTTATGTATGGTCCTCAAAGTACATGTTCTTGACTACAATGTTTATTTACAATTATAGCTTCCACTTAAATGGTAGATTTTTATAGGCACTGTAGGCTTTACTTCAAATATTCTAGTAGTAGGAAAATATGTGAAGATATTGTTAATGGAATAACAAGTGCTTTGTGCTAATAACTAAACAGTCAATATCCCCAAAAAATAAATAAGAAAGGTTAGCAATATCAGATGTTTATGTAGCATTTACTCTGTGCCAGGCAGATCTGAGTGCTCTATTTGTAGAAAACATGTCTAGCACATAGTAAGCACAGATGTTTGTTAGCGTTATTTTCCCCGTGGTCTCCACGATAACCATTTAAATGTATATTTCACTTTATTTTCTCTGTTTGAATCTCATGGGAATTATAATTAATATTCAAAGTTTCTAATTATTTCTATATGAACAATAATATAAACATATAAATAGCATATAAATACAACAATATAATTATAATATGAACATAAACCATATAATTAAACATTATTATATATGTTATTAAATTTCTTTGTTGGTCAGTTGATAACCAGCTATTGAAGATATTGGCAAATTTGTGTCAATGGGAGTCACAAGAATATTTTTTTGTGTGTGGAATGAAAGGACAGTAATGTCTTTATAACATATTTCCTCTTATAACAAATATTATATATTTTATAGAAAATAAATAAAACTAATATAAAATTCATATGTGATTCCACTATACCCAGTAACCAGGTTTTTTCTCTGCCTAAATGGAATTGTTTTGAATTGTGTTGTAGGACCTAAGTTTTTCTTTTAATAATTGATCATAAAACACCTGTCTAATTTATTAAAAAATTTTATATCACATAAATTTTGAGAGTGAATAGAAATTCTATTGTATTGCTATCTACTGTGATTTTTTTTAACCAAACCACGAATGCTAGACATTTAAGTTATTGCCAATAGTTTGCCTTTAACTTAGTGCTATAAAGATCAATTTTTATGCACATTCATGATCAATTCTTTAGAATAAATTCCTAGTAGTGAACTTTTTGAATCAAAGATCATTGAAAATTTTAAAGTAATCTGAAAATTACTTTTGGAAAACTTCTACTTATTTCTGTTCTCATCTGTGATGTCTGAAAATATACGAAGAACACAATATTTATGTTTATCTCTCCTACATATACTCATAAAAATTGTAGATCCCTTGCAGAAGTCTTCAAATGTGTGTGTTAGGAGGGAAGTGGGTGGTAAATATATGAGAAAAAGAGAAAACTTTGCAGACACCGAAAAGGGGATGTCAGATTACAGCAATGTCACTTTCAGTTGGAGATCAGATTAAATTCAGATTTTAGTCTCTTCTCCCACCCTCTTCTGCAATACCCTTGGGAAAGATCAGTTTGCTCTCTAATAGTTGGGGACAAGTGCTATGTCAGTAAATAAATAAAAAAGTTTAAGAGAACACAAGGTTTCCTAAGCATTTAGTCTACTTGAAAGATGAAACCTGCAGGCTCTTACAAAATCTGCTTGCTCATATTACTAAAATTAATAAGTCAAGTCCTTGCATTTTATAGTGTTATAGTACATCTATTCTACCCAAATGTCATTATAATGTGACTACTAATAGAATTATCTTAGTTTGTTTTAAACCCATGGCAATAAAATGTACTTTCCAAAATACTACTGAGGTTGTTTACACCTTAACTTTGTATAAACTAGAATAAATGCAGACATGACATCTTTCCCAGAAATATTTAGTTTTCTATTTTTAATTAAAAAGAGAACCAGGTTTTTTGATTTATTGGATTGGTGGAATATAAAATATCAAAGACTATTGGACTATGGATTATAATTTTAACATGCTATTATAAAGTACTTTCTTACACTATTTCTGTGTTGTTTTAAGGTTATATGCCATCTCACCACCACCTTTCATTTCTTTTGTTTCTTCAGAAGAATATTAGGCTCTCATAAAAGGAACATTTCATAAATGCTTTTTAATTTGCCTTAACTGACTTTAAATCAGAGTTTTTGACATCTGTCAATATTGTACTAGCCTTATTCTTGGGGATTGGGTTAGAGGATAGAGTGGGTGTTTTTACTTTTTACTTTGAGTTGTGTGTGTTTTATTGTTAAGAGAAACCATCAGAAGTTGCCCATGATTAAACACTTTCTGATAAGACTTTAAGATGAAATTTCTAATAATGAAAGTATTGGATTAAATTAGATAATCAGTTTGAAGCATCTTGAATTGAGGAAATGTTAACTTATTTTTTTGATGTGAATTAAAATTTTAATTATCACAAGGTAAAAGTCCCCTGTGTGCCAAGGGTTCGTTCCATAGCCACTGGATATCTAGATTTAAAGAGATTAGATACAACACTTTTGTCCTAAGAGAATATCAAGCACTGTAAGTGTTGAAGGAGGCTCATCTGCATATCTTAACATATGGTCCCAACATGTTGTACATTATATCCCTAGTAATTATTTATCTTATAACTGGAAGTTCGTACTTTTTGACCGCTTTCCTTCAATTTCTCCTCCCCCTAACTCCCTCCCCAGATCTGGTAACCACAAATCTAATTTCTTTTTTCTATGAGTTGGGTGCAACTTTTTGTTTATTTGTTTCCTTGTTTAGATTCCACATATGAGTAAAATCTATATGGTATTTGTCTTTCTCTGCCTGGCTTATTTCACTTAGCATAATACACTTAGTGTTCATCCACATTGTTACAAATGGTAGGATTCTCTCGTTTTTATGGCTGGCTAATATTCCAGTTTTGTGTCTATCCTGGAATGGGAGAGAATAATGGTATATTAGAAAAAGCATTAAGTCTGGCTTTATTTATTCACTCATTCACTCATTCTTTATTGAGTTTTTCAACGTATCAGCAAGTGGAAATGTCAGTGTGTATGAAGTACAGATCGTACTTCCCCAGGGCTTCTGGCTAGTGCAAGAGATGGAAAACAGATGATCAAAGCTATGTCTTATGTGATCCACTAGCCATGGAAGCAATAATATGAGTGGCTTGTATTTGGGAGTTGGAGAAACCTTATTAGGTATTTTGGCAAGGAGCCCTTTGAAGAATACATATATCCTTCAAGATCGAAGAAAAGGGTAGGACATCTGGCAGAGACAGAGAATATATGAAAATGAAGTGAAAGGTGAAGGAAGAGTTAACTGGTAGTTATGGCAGAATGCTTCCTGTGTAAGTACAGTAGTCCTCACTTAACAGAGTTTCCCTTTCCAGGAGTTCAGTTACTCCCAATAGTAGTCCAAAAATATTAAATGGGAAAATTTCAGAAATAAACACTTTGCAAGTTTTAAGTTGCACTCCGTTCTGAGTAGCATGATGAAATCTCGTGACATCCTGCTCTGTCTGGCCTGGACGTGAATCATTCCCTTTTGCAGTGTGATGAAATCTCGCGACATCTGCTCTGTCTGGCCTAGACGTGAATTGCCCCTCTTTTCAGCGTCTTCACACAATATACATAGTAAATGCTCCCCACCTGTTAGTCAGTAGCCATCTTGGTTAGCAGGTTGGCTGTTGTTTGTGTTCAAGTAACCTTTATTTTACTTAATAATGGCCGCAAAGTGCAAAAGTAGTGATGCCAGCAATTCAGACATGCCAAGAAAAAGTTGTAAAGTGCTTTATTTACGTGAAAAGGTAAACATTATCGACTTAATAAGGAAAGAAAAAAACCTACACTGAGATCACTAAGAGCTACGGTAAGAAGGAATCTTCCACCTGTGAAACTGTGAAGAAGAAAAAAAAATTCTTGCTAGTTTTGCTGTCACACCTCAAGTTGCAGAAGTTGCAAACTGTGTGTGATAAGTGCTTAAGATGGAAAAGGCATTAATTTTGTGGGTTGAAGACATGTCAACCTCATGACTCGACAATCCTCTTTCTGACAAATCGTCAGGTCAGTTGTTACCTAACGCTCTGCCACTATGCCTATGTCTTTTGCCTCACTTCATCTCCTCACATAGGCATTATATCGTCTAACATCATCCCGAAATGGGTGAGTACAGTACAATAAGATATTTTGAATTATTGACTTAATTTTGTGGGTGGAAAACATGACATCCTCATGACTTGACAATCCCCTTTCTGACAAGTCAGAAGGTCGGTAGTCACCTAACATTCTGCCACCATAAATTCCCATAAATGTTATTAAAGTATATTAGTATAATTCTATTTTTTCCTTAGTTATTGTTGTTAATCTCTTACCGTGCCTAATTTATAAATTAAACTTTATCATGGGTATGTATGTCTAGGAAAACATGACATTTATGAGATTTATTACTATTTGCGGTTTTAGTCATCCACTGGGGGTCTTGGAATGTGCCCCATGTGGAAAGGGGGACTACTGTAGCATAGAAATTGTCAAGCTAGGACTAAAACACGGGTTGAAACCATGGTAAGGGTGTCTTATATTGTGAGCAGTTATAAACAGGACTGACCATTAGATGTAGATTTTAGAAAGCTTCTCTGGCTGTGGTATAAAAGATGGATTGAAAACAACACTGGGAGTGGAACAACAAGTTAGGATGTTGTTATAATCATCCAAATAAGAATTGCTAAGAGCCTTAATAAGAAGAATGAATTTGAGAGTGTAAAACTGCAGCAGTTATTTTTTAAAAGTGTAATTAAATGTTTTTTTACTATACTTACAAAGTTGTCTGACAATGACTACAATCAGTTTTAGAATATTGACATTACCCCTGAGAGAAACTTCATAACCCTTAGTCAATCCCAATTGCCACCCTACTCCCATCCCCTGGCAATCACTAATCTATATTCTACCTTTATGGCTTTGCCTATTCGGGACATTTTATATAAACTGAATGATACAATATATTGTCTTTTGTGACTGACTTTACTTAGCATTTGTGTACAGGTTTTTGTGGATATATGTTTTCAGTTCTCTTGGATATATACGTAGGAGTGGAATTTCTGGAATTTATTTGAAGTACTGACAAATCCCTTTTCAGCATGGCTGTATTATTTTATATTCCCACTGGCAATGTATGAGGCTTTCAATTTCTCTCACCAACTCTTGTTGTTGTCTGTCTTTTCAATTATAGCTATCCTAGTGAATATGAAGTGTAACTCATTTCAATTTGCATTTAACTGATTTCTAAGGATAGTGAGTATGTTTTCCTGTGTTTATTGGCCATTTGTATAACTTCCTTGAAGAAATACCTATTCATTTGTCTGTTGTAAATTGGGTCCCTTGTCTTTTTATTATTGAATTGTAAAAAATTTTTTCCATAATTTTACATAAAAATCCCTTGTCAGATATATGTTTTGTAAATATTTTTTTCCCATTTTATGGGTTGTCATTCTTGATGGCATACCTTGAAGCATAGAAAGTTTATTCTAATGGCATCTATCATTTCTTTTGTATCTTGTTATGTCTTATAAGGCATTGCCTAACCCAAGGTCTTTGTTCCTGTTTTTTTCTAAGGATTTTATACTTTAAGCTCTTATTTTTAGATCTATGATCCTTTATAAGTTAATTTTATGGTAATAAAAATAAATCTATGGAATACTTCAGATAGATGGAGCAAGCTGTGTGAATACTAATTTTAATGTTAGCTCAAAAACTAAAATACTTGCTATGCTTTTGTTCAGTTGGTATTCAAACAAATTGTGATGAATATTCATGTTTGATTCAATAGTGATTTTTGAAACAATTTTTGTATTATATAAAAGTCTTAGCTTCATATAATTATAATATATTAAGATTGTTCACCAAATACATAAATATTGAGTGTAGCTGTAGAATTTAATAAAACCAAAAGTTTGAGTTAACAAATGAAAAAGTATGTATTATTGGAAACTTGTGCTCAAAGTTGAAGCTTGAAGGCTATAAGTTAATTTTTGACTATGATGTGAGGAAGGGGTCCAACTTCATTCTTTTGATTGTGAATATCCAGTTGTCTAAGCAGAAATAGTTGAAAAGATTATGCCTGCCCCTGATTTTGCATGAGAGAATAAAACCCCATTGAGGCTTGACTCCTAGAGCTGGGACCCCTTGTGTAAGCAAGCTCCATCCCCTCAGAGGTCACTCTCCTTTCATAGCCCAAAGGGATGCTGCTGCTTCAGGGAAATGTTGGAAGAATAGAAAATGGGGGGTTGTGGCATAGAAAAAAGAATGTGTTTAGGAGTAACCCTCTCCACACTTCCCACCTCCCTCTGGATTGGGGGTGGGGCACAGAGCACTAGCCCAGGAGACAAATGAATATGGGAGAAAATGCGCACCAATATGACCTTATATACACCAGCTGGATACATCAGTGGAATTAATGGAGCAAAACCCAAGCCCCAGTGATCACCTATCCCTTCCAAGATGGAGTTTCTTCCAAGTAGGAGAGGATAGTGTTGAGCCCATGAGGTAAAAGAGACTTTCTGGATTAGATTCTTGCTGTAACTGGGATCCCTTTTTCCTGTTCCACTTGCCTGCCTTTGATTTGGCCCAGCTTTTAATTGTTGTTTGTATTCTGACTTTGAAGTTGTAAAACACTTTAAATATTGAGAACACAAGTCCTTTATCACTTTTGTGGATTGCAGTTATATTCTCCTAATATGTGGCTGCCTTTTCACAATATTTTTTAGTGTTTTTGGAAGAGCAAAAGTTTTAAATTTAGTTGAAGTCCAATTTATTATTTTTTCTTTTGCTTTATGTGTTTTGTGTCTTAAGAGATGTTTGGATAACTCAAGTTTACAAAGATTTTCTTTTATGTTTACTTAGAGTTTTAGCTTTTATTTTTAGACTTGCAATCTATTGCAAGATAATTTTTGCAAAGAATATGAGGCGAAAATGTAGAGGAACCAAAGCAAGTTTGTGACAAAAAGTCTTTGCTACAATAGACACTTAAAATACAACACTCTATAACATATAATATTGTACATAGATGATAGAAACCTTGCTGATTATGCCTGAGCAGGTGGATGGGGTTTTACCGGACTAGGCCACCCAGTATGTCTTGGTGGGGAAGGAGTGCCATAGAATACCTCTACCAGTGTCTCTACATACATGAGTGTTCATTCCAGTCTTATTTGTAATAGCCCAAAACTGAAATCAACCTGGATGCCCTTGAGGCAAGTGTTTAACCAATCTGTGGTATACCCATACCATGGACTACTATTTAGGAATAAAAAGGAACAACCTATTAAAACATATAACTTAGATGACTCTTTAAGAAGTAAGTTGGGTAAAAAAATCCAATCACAAAAAGTTGCATACTGTCTGATTTCAATTATATAACTTTTTGAAATGATAAAATTTTAGAAATGGAGGACAGATTAGTGGTTGCCAGGGGTTAGAAACAGGCACAGGAGAGGGGGAGATGGGAGAGGTAGGAGTGATTGTTTAAAGGGCAACAGTAGGATCCTTGTGGTTTTGGGACTGTTCAGTACCTTAATGGGGGTGGTGGAAACACAAACCTTCACAGAAAATGAAATTGTAGAGAATTTAACACATACACACACACACACACACACACACACACAGGAAATCTGAATTAGATGGTGGACTTCATCAATGTCAATATGCTGGTTGTGATATCATACTGCAGTTTTGCAGGCCATTATCATTTCAGAAACTGAGAAAATTTTACAAGGATCACTATATATTATTTCTTATGACTGTATATGAATCTATCATTACCACAGTAAAAGTTTCAATTAAAAAAATGAGAAAATTGAGCCAAGGATTTTAACAGACATTTATTTCACTAAAGATATACATATGGCATAAAAGTAAATGAAAAGATAGTTTTATTAGTTGTTAAAAATGTTAATTAAAACCATGCATATGTGTTAGGGAGGATTTGGAGCAAACAGAACTCTCATACATTACTGGTACAGGTGCAAGATGGTACAGCTACTTTGAAAATCAGTTTGGTATATTTTTTATAAAGTTAAACATACAGCTGTCATATGAATCAGATATCTTCTAGGTACTTTCCCCATATTAATGAAAACATGCCTAGACAGAAATTTGTACATGAATGTTCATAGATACATTATACATAATAGCTCCAAATGGGAAACAATCTAATTATCCATCTACTGATGAATTGATAACGTATGTTTTATTTATAGGATGGAATACTACTTAGCAATATACAAAATGAACTATTGATAAATGTATCAGCATGATTTGAAAATTGTTATGTTAAATGAAAAAAAAAAAACAGACACAAAAGACTACACGCTGTAGTGATTCTATTTATATGATTTTTTAGAACATACAAGCTGTATTGACATAAGTCAGATCAGAGTTTACCAGAGGCTGAGATTGACTGCAACGAAATGTGGGGACTTTGGAAACTGTTGGAGGTGTTATTATTTATATAGCTTGATTGTTGTAGAGGTTACATAACTGCATATTTTTCAAAAAGTATTAAACTCTACCCTTAAAATGGGTGGAATGTATTTTCTGTAAATTATACCTCAACAAAGCAGATTTTAAAATATTTTAGGAAACTATGAGCTGATTCTCTTATAATTATATGGGGGATTTCTGAACTATTTCTTATTGGCTCAGTTTGCTTTAAACCCCAGAATTGGAAGGAATCTTAGACATAGATATCTGGGTCACCCTCTTGTCTTACACAGGATAAAATCATGGTTTAGAGAAAAAAAGCCTTTCCCAAGAGCTCACAGCTAGTTAACAAGAAGCCTGGCCTAGAAGCCACTCTCCTGAATTTTAAATCTGTATTCTGAGGCTCTTTGTTTTAGTGAGGGTGTTGACCATGCCTTATCAATCCTTTCTCTTGAACTCTCAGCTACTCTTTCCACCTTCAGTCATTTATCTTGGGCCTTTTGTATATGGCACTCAGTGCTGTATATATTGTTGAATTAATATTAGAGCCTGAGAGAGCTGAGAGAAAGGGCACTAAAAGGGGAAAAGGATAATGCATCATCATTCATTGTGCATCTAGTACCCTACTATCACAACTTCACTGTATTCAAATGAAAGAAGTTAGTATCAGTTACATGTTTTTAAATTTCAATTTAATCCAATTAATTTCAGATATTATATATTTCAACTCTAGAATTTTTCTTTGTCTTTTGTAAAATCAACTTTTAGCTGTATTTTTAATCTTTTTGTCATTCCTTATCTCTCTCTCACCTAAATCATATTAATCATAGTTAATGTAAAGTCCCCAATATCTAACCCTAGCAGGTAAGCGACTTTTGGGTCTGTTTCTGCTTTCTTTCAATTTTCTATAGTTTTTTGGTCATGGTGTCTATACTTTGCTGGTATTATTAATTTTTAAAAAATTTTTGATTGTCTATTAAAAAATATAGGGACTCCAAATAATGTTACCTTTTACCTTTTCTTTCTACGCAGTTAGAGTAGGGGAACTTAATCCAACCATGAGTAGTTCTGAGTAAAGGCTGAGTTGTAGCCCTATAAATGTTCACTTTATCCCTGGTTCTCCCTACTCCCCTAGGCTATTCAACTGGGAAACTGATATGTTCTTTACTACTCTTAGTGAGAGAAAAAATTCTCATCTATGTTTTTGAGATTACAGAAATCTTCTGCTCATCTCTTTGGAGATTTTTCACTTGGATTTTAGCCTCCTGCCTTGTGTAGCCTAGTATTTGTACAGGTCCTGGGAAGAAAGCTGGCAGTTGGTTTGAAGCTCCTCAAATCTCTTCCAAATACACTGCCCATTTTTCTGGGTCCTCCACAAATCCAGAGTCTAAATTGTCAGCCTCCTGTCCATGCCCAGATCAACAAATGTCCCCCAAGGTAAAGGAAGTAACTGAAGGTCAGTCCCTGTGATTGAGGCACTTTCTTTCTAGAATTTCATTTCCTTTACTCCTTGTTGCATCAGAAACTTTCTGCTACTTTCTAACAGATATTTTCTATATAGTTTTTTTTTCTAGTTTTCTAGTGCTCTCTTGTCAGAAGCACTTCCTCACCATTAGCTAATCCATGTACCCCCAAATGCAAGTCTAATCCCATGAAGTAAAAAATTCAATGAGCAAAAATGTGTACAATTAAAGTACTTAAAATAAACTTGTAGAAAACTGAGCTTGGGAGTCAGGATTTAGAAGATAAATCTGGTGACTTTTATTTTCTCACAAATCAATATTTTGTTTTATCTATATTAACAATAATATTTGCCATTGTTGTTGACATTTATTATACAGTGGGCAGTGTTCCAAGAACTCTGTAAACATAATCTCTTTTCATTCTCTCATCAATACCATGATGTGGGCCAACTACTATAATTTTTCAAAGAGGTTATTGAGACACAGAAAGGTCACACAGCTAATGAGAGGGAAAGCAGAGATTCAAGACTGAATTTTCTTTCAACCACTTAGCCAAATTACCTCACATGTGATCCACTTTTACAATGAACTGTCTGTTGCGTGATTCATAATTACTCTCCCAATGACAGTAAATTTCCTAGGACTCATTCATATGTTATAATATGAAATCAACTCTTGAATCAGAAGAAAGGGAAAAAGTCTCAGAAGTTATAGTCCTCAGGTCATTTGCATTTATTGGTCACATCGGCTAAAAGCTTCATTATGAAACCAACATGCAGGCCCCTAATGAGGAGTTGTTGATCCCATTTTCCTGGAATTCAGTTATCAAAAACAAGCAATTCCAGGAAGAAAGTCTCTGAACATTGATTGCCTGAGTGATGGTTCTAGTTCACAGGGCCCTGTGTTTATATAACAAAGTACTGTGAGTGAATTCTTAGGCTTCTTTGAACCTCTTGTGTGGGAGCAGTAGAGCAGAAACAGTTGTGGAACAATCTAGGCAGAGGGTCCATAGACAGCTTCTCAGAACTGAGAGGAGCTAAATGTTTAACCACTTGGCCAGTAGTGGTGGTGTGTTTTGTTCAGAATGACCATCAGGTTTGAGAATAAAAACATGTTTCAGATTACCTCACGGTAGATGCCCATATCAGGCTCCAGAATAACCCTCTGCCCTCTACAAACGCAGATACACACAATGGTGACATTAGACTAGACAAACTCCAGGAGGATGGTGGGTGACGAATGCTGATTTTACTGAAGACTCTGAGAGATTAGGGTTGTGTATGAAAATGGAATAGGAATTTGATAAGGAAAGTACATTCAATATAGAAAAATAAGTAACTTTTTTTTTAACATGAATATTCAGCCCATGAAAATCGTATTGCTAAACTTCTAGGCTAGGTAGACTTAAGCATAGGGCACACTTAGAATCCTAAAAAGGTTTCCCTGGTGGGCAACTTAAGCAAGGTTACAAAAGAGAGGAGTTAGTCTTATGAATAAGAAGAAACAGGGCATTCTAGAGAAAGAGATAAGCATTTAATTCTACGGAAATCTGTGAAATAAGTATGCCTCCATTTTATGAGAGAGAAACTAGAGTCTCAAATAAATTAGGTAATTTGCCCATATCTCAGTGTTGGAACCAATAATCAATTCTGGGTATATGTAAATTGAAAAATGTTCCCTTCCTACTACACCCCACTGCTCTCTAGCCATGAAAACAAATGGGTAGACCTCACAGAGCTGCAGTTGGAGAAAAGAAAATATTATGTTTATTTTCTGTGGCTATCTTCAAGATTTACTTTTTATTGGTCAAAAGTTTGAATATAATGGGTCTAAGTATGTTTATTTGATGGATTATAATTAAAGTTTAGTAAATCTGTTTAGGGTGCTCAGAGATTTCTATAACTTTGGCTTGTTATAACTAATTTTAGAAATTCTTAGCCATAAATATTTATTGTTGTGGCTCAATTTCTCACTGCTGGTTCTGGCACTTGAATTACATGTATGTAAGTAAGACCATTGGTACTGTTTCATAGCTCTGTGATGCTTTATTCTCTGTTTTGTTTGTTTTTGTTTACTACAGAGTATAACTATTGACCTATCTTCAAGTATGTTGATTGTTTCCTCAGCTGTATCCAGTCTGCTGGTGTATACAGTGAAGAATTCTTCACCTCTGATATTGTATATGTTATTACTAGCAATTCTATTTTACTCTTTTTTAAAAGTTTTGTCTTTCTTCTAAAATTCCCCCATAGCTCCTTTATAAAGTTTCTATCTAGTAGTTCCAACATATAAGTCATCTGTGATTCTCATAATGTAGATTGTTTATCTCTTAGGCAATGGGATATTTTTCCCTTGTGTTTGTGTGTGTTCTATAATTTTTCATTGAATTTTGGACATCATGTGTATATGGAAGGTACAATTATAGGTAAATTATATTTGTGCCCTGCAATGGACATGTCTCTCCTCTCAGATTATAATGTTAGAGGTTGAGTGATTTTAATCAGAAATTGAGTTGGCTTGGGTTTTGTTGTTGCTACCATTAGTCGCGTGCACCAAAGACTTCTAATCCATCCACTTGTGTGTTTAGTGTGGGTCTGGAGTATCATAGAGCTTTTTCCTAGTGTTCTTGACCTGTCTTCAGCTTTCAGCAGCTCCTGTGTTTGCACGGCACCAAGGGGTCATTTCTCCATGCTCTGGTTCCTCTCAGCAGTAGACTGCTATCACTTGTTACTTGTGTCACAATTGAAGGGAGAGTCTCAAATCTCCTTGTCTAACCTCAGTTTTAGGTAATTCTGTGAACCTTGAATTGGGGGTATGGATATTAATATTCCTGCTCTCTCAATATGGCAAACAATGCCTTTAATTGTGGTGCGTCTTAAGTGGCAAAGGCTTTTCTGCTGCTCCTGCAGTGGTAGCAGAGCTCTGCTTTGTATTGGTGAGGATCCTAAGCCTTAGAGAATTCCCTGGTCCTTTACCAAGGTTAGATGGCTTTTGCTTCTGCCACTCTCCTAGAAACAACAAATCTTGCTAGACCTCATCCATGTGAGGGTTTTTCATCCTTCCACCATAGGCAGATGGGTTTTCTTTTTATCTCTGCACCAAAAGCAGTATATCTCTGCCTGAGCCCAGGTGGGTGTTTGTATTTGTGTGAAAAGTTTCCCTGCTCCTCTCCCAATGAATTAAAGATTTTGCTTTATGATAGAAATGTCCTGGAAGGCAGCAAAGATTTTGTGCTTATCCTCTAGTATCAGGAATCATGACCTGCATGCAGGTACCACCTAACAGGGCCATTTCCACTCTCCTGTCCTACTGCCAATCTTTCTAATGAGTATGTATAGTCAAAGCCCATGAAAAAGAGCTTTTGAGTGTGTACTTGTGAATTCTACATGAGTCATTCTGGCTCCCAGTTATTTTAAACTTTTATGCTAGCCCACATTTGGCCTTTAAGAACCCATTAAAATTTTACCTGATATTTTCTTAATGGCTTCATGGAAGTTGCTCTTTCCTCTCATGTTCTAAAAACAGTGACATAGTTCAAGTGTTCTGTCTCTTCTTGAAAGAATTTATCACTCATTGAAATTCAATCCAGGTTTTACTGTCTTCAAATCTCAGCTATCTGATGAGTTCAAGAGAGGTTATAATTTTGTAGGTCACCCCACCCCCTCTTTGTTATTGGATGGGAACATTATCTTTCAGTTTTTCTCCAACTAAAGTGATGACATCATATTCTGATGTCTGGTAACCAGACATAACTAGTATATCATTCTTGATCTCAGTCTTTAGGTTTGTTATCTCTCTGTCTCTTTCTCTGTCTCTTTATATCCCCTAGATGATATTAAAACTTAGGAAACCATCACCTGTTATATAGAAAACATTTATATTTCTAATTTCCGGGCAAGTTCTTAAAATAGGTCAGGCTCATGTTGCTTTCTAGTGCCCTACTCAAGATTGCACTATGTTAACTGAGAAAATTGCCTCGGTGTATTTATTTTCACCAGAATGTATTGATGCCAGGGTTGAAGGGCCTTTAACTTCAATCAGTCTTCCAAATTTCTTGATTTTATAATTTCTTGATATAGATAGCAATGTGTTGTTTAGCACAGTCTGATTGAAAAGGTTGACTTTCTATTTTAGGGAAAGTATGAGCGTATAATAATATAAAATGCTGATTTGGGTCAATATATTTCTGTAATAGCTTTATAAAACTATTGACTTTTAATATGAAAAGTGTCACCATATTTGGTTTGATTAAACATTAATTGAGTGAAAAGGGATAAATTTATGGTTGAAATAAAATGACATCTCATGGGGTCTGGAAATTTCAAATTTTCTATTTCAATCCCCAGTTTGTATCCTAGTCTTAAAATTTACTTTTTAAAAATGGAGTTACTTAAGGTTATATAAGTTATTGAATTATTGTTCACTTTATTTCTAAATCCCAAGATCAGACAATGCCTCCATATGTAATAGAAAAAAAAATAGCTCTGATAATTTAGAGTATAAATGACGAATCATCTAAAATAAATATGACTCAATTAGCAACTTTCAGATATTTTATGCAAGCCCACCCATGATTTAAAATGTGTATGTAATGAATAAGGAAGTATCTGCCTAGATCTGACATCACACCATATTTCCAACTTTAGTCTTTGAGACATTCTTTAATGCCAAATTTAAATATTGAGATTCAATTGGCTCTTTTCTGGAGTATTTTGTGAGATTTGTGTCTTTGGGGCTTGATTTAACCTAATCTTCTTTTAATGGACAGTGGAAAGATATTGTTATTTGAAGTTAGACTTAAAATTTCAAAATATGATTAAAATTTTAAGTATGATTCCTCAAAAATAAAGTGAGGAGGAAAAATAACCTCTCTGAGGTCAGATAAGATAATGTGTGAAAAATGCCAAGCTTGACATGTAGTTATTTTAAGACTTAATTAATGTTATTTTCCTTTCTCCTTATATGTCTTTTAATATAGGCATTATGATGATCTATAAAAATGAGTGTGGCTCTAGAGTCGGACAGAGGCTTGAATTCCAGCCCTATTACTTTTTAGTGCTTTTTGATATTTGGAACCTACTTAGCTTTCCTGAGCTTCTATTTCCCAATTTGTTAATGGGAGAGAGAATAATATCTATCTTAGAGTATTGTGAAGATTAAATGACATAAACTCGACACAGTGCTGGCATCTAGATTCAGAGTTCTTTAGCTATCCTGTATCTCCTGCTGCCAGATATTCTTTCCCTCCCCTGCTAAAATTAGAAAAAAATGTTGATGTAACATACTGTTCATATATGTTTCTGGGGATACATGGACCTAGGTCAACTAGGTTTGGATTTAGAGGCAGTCATTTTTCCTGTCCCTATCAGCACTCTCTCATTCCTAAATAACCCTTCAAAGCTCATAGTCTCAGGGACTGCAGACTGAAGCAAGTGCTTTGAAATCTGGGTCTAAGGCAGAAAGATGTTAGCAATATAAGATGCCAGGACATGTGGCCTATCTTGTGATCTATAGATGTTTGATCTATACAAAGATTAGAGAATTATAAATAAAATCTTAGTTTCTGTTAAAGTTATAGAACTCATTGTTGTGGGCATTGATTAGAGAGTCAGTATTTGTAAAGCAAGCCCGAACATTACACACGGACCTGGGAGATAAACATAAAACTTGTCCTTTCTATCTAGATCTGAGAAGAAAATGCTGTATGCCTGTTAGATGCTGATCTTGACAGAGCTCTGCCCATTTAAAGGTCATTAAAGAGATGGCAACAAGACAAGGTAAGAATCATAGGACCCAAGAACAGATACTATAGTATAAGGCAGGAATCCATTTCCTAGAGACTTCAACAAATCTCTAAAATTGATTATTTATAAGCATCAGAAGACTTCTCCACCATGCTGGGTGGGAAAACCTTGTTTGTTGCCTGAGGAATTTCCAGCACCATGGACATTGTTTGGCAAATAATGGAAACTTAAAATATGCTTGTTGAATGTCTGCTGAACAATAAGTTGAGAAAAAAGGCAAAGGATGGTGACCAAATAATTTTCCAAATTTTCTAGTTTCAAGCAATTGCAAGCATACAATAACCCAAATTATATGGCATTCCTGTATTATTCCTTCAAGCCACTCGAAGATGTATTTTCTGTCCAAAAGTGAATCTAGGATAATGAATGTTAGTTGTTTCAACAAATAGTCTCTAAATTTCAGTGCCTTAGCAGAATAATATCTATTTCTCATGTACATTATAGTCTGATGTGGGCAGAAGTTTCTTCCATGTTGCTCTCCAATAAGTAACAACCCAGACTCCTTCCATCTCAGAGTATTACACATCGCTTCTAGTAGCATGGGTGAGAGACAGGAGGAGAACATATAGAGTACTCATAGGTTATAGCAAAACCAGCCTGGAAGTGGCATTCATCACTTTCTCCCACATACTGTTAGCCAGAAGCTAGTCACATTGTTCCAAACTAACTAAAAGAGAGGCTGATAATGTACTCTTCCTGTCTGCCCAGTAGAAGGAAGTGGAACCTGTAGACATTTAGCCACTCTGATACATTTCATTGTTTTGAGCATCAAATACTTATTACATTTTTTTCTCTCATACATAGAATGTACTCAACATATCCATAAGGCAATAACCTAGAGTCCCATCTAGTGACTGTACTATATTTATCTCAAAGTTTAGAATATCCATTGATTAGCTCCTTCTTTGCATCCCTGATGTGAATCCTTATAATTACCCATCACCCAATATCTCCATTTACAATAATGAAACATGTCCAGGATAACAAAAATAAATAATCTCATTTCAAAAGGAACACTGCAGTCAGTGATCCATGTCAGTTGTGAAATCTCACTAGGCACATGTTGAGAAGATTCCCTACCCTGAGTATATGGGGAGATCCTTCATGAGGCCCTGATTTTGCTTTCTCAAGGGAGTTCTCTGGCCCTCTTGTCCATCATTTTCTGTGGCTCTACTGAGACAATAGATCTTCTTTGTGTATTATTCTCCTTGGCCATTTTCAAGTGGGTGTAAGGCAGTGCTCTCCTTGAGAACTATAGAACCTTCAAATTCTGTCTTCTACTTGTGGAAAACTGGAAACCTAAGGGTAATTTCAATGTTGTGGGAATTTGTGTGAATATTGGGGAGGGGTACTTTAGGGGAGAGATACTTTTGTTGGTAATTCAGCCTAAAAAACTTAATAGGTTTTAATCTGTTAGTTTCCACATTGTTTCATTTGCTTTTAACTACAGTTGACTCTTGAACAACACAGATTTGAACTGCACAGGTGCATTTATTCATGGATATTTATCAATAAATATGTACAGTACTGTACATGTATTTCCTTTACGATTTTCTTAGCAATATTTTCTTATCTCTAGCTTACTTTGTTATAAGAATACAGTGTATAATACAAATACAAAATATGTGTTAATCAACTGTTAATATTATCATTAAGGCTTTCGATCAACAGTAAGCTATTAGTAGTTAACATTTTGCGGAGTCAAAAGTTATACACAGATTTTTGACTGTGCACCTCTCACAGCCTCATTGGTCAAGGATCAACTGTACAAAGTTCTATTATAGATTTAGTTCTTAAATATGCTTTATAATTTTTTTTTGCTGCTCCCAGCATGTCTCTGTCTTGATATAAGTGAGGCTACCTTTAGATAAGTCATAAATAGATATATTCCTTGAGAGAGTTTATTTGACTGAGAAATTTTGCTGGATATTTTTTACTCAAAGTCTTAGAAATATTTATTGAAATTTCCAACATATAAAAATGTGGGTAATCCTAATCCTATCACCCACATTTGACAATCTTCAACACATGATCAATCTTTTTTCTATGCTCTCATCACTAACCACAATCCACACACTGTTGTGAATTGTGAAGGTCAGTAGGTGAGGGTACAGAAGCACAGCTTAGAAAGCAGGTCATTTTTCATAAATATTTCAATATTTATTATAAAAAGATAATTTTAAAATAACCAAAAATTTTTATATTTTTAAAAAGTAATACCTTCTTAATATCAAATATCTAATAAGTTGGATATTTTTTCTATTTGTTCGATTCAGGATTCAAATGAAGTCTACTTATTGCAATTGATTAATATGACTTTAGTCTCTTCTTCCTAATTACTTTTTCTCCTCATAATTTAATTAGTGAAGAAAGAGATCATTGGTTCTGCAAAGTTTTTTATAGCTTAGGTTTCACTGTTCATAACTTTATGGTGATATTTAATTGTTTCCTTTCCACCTATATGCCTCAAAATTTGTCGTAAGATGTAGATGCTTGATCAGATTCCAGTTCACTTTTTTGGAAGAAATATATGGTGTACAAATCCTAGTGTGATCTGCAATAATTGTCACCTCATGGTGCTCACACCTTTGTGTAATCTCTCCTTCTTGAATGTGTATAGGACTTATGACTTGCTTCTAACCAAGAAAATATAGCAAAAGGGATGAGATGTCACTCTTGGTGACATTATTTAAGACTGTCACAGCAGATGAGCCAGAGATCTTCCTTGTTGCTTTCATGAAGTAAGCAGCCATGTTGAGAGAGACCCTTGTGACAAGAAGCCCAAGGTGGCTTCTTTAGGACCTAAGAGCAGCCTCTAGTCAACAGCCAGCAAAAAGCTAGCCACTCAATTGTGCCTCCACAAGGAGATAAATTCTGTCAACAACCTGAATGATCTTGGAAGTAGGTTCTTCCACAGTCAAGACTTTGGATGAAAACACAGCCCAACCAACATCTTGATGGCAACCTTGTGAGAGACCCCTAAGCATAGGACTCACTTAAACCATACTCAAGCCCTGATCTACAGAAACTAAGAATAATAAAATATGTGTTGTTTTAAGATCCACATTTGTGGCATTTTGTTATACAGCACAGAAAACTAATACAGAATATTTCACAGGTGATGTTATTTACTGTTATCGAGAATACAAACTGGAAGTCTCTCTGTGACATTAGTAGCCAAAAACATTTTTGCATATATAAAGTGTGTTTTAAATTTATTTTAAAGAGTCTAAGGGAATATCTGTCCTCAAACTAAAAATATGTCCTCAAACTAAAATTATTGATATTAAGAAAAATAGTAGATGTATATCACATTCCAAAGCATTATTTTTCAGTAGAAGAATTTTCAACAACTGATTGAAATTATGATATGATCTTAGTGTCTTCCTCCATTCACCTCACCCCCCTCACCAGAGGAAACAACTGAGACATTAACGAAGTTCTAATAAATAATTCATATTGAACTTTCTACGCAAGAGACTCCACTAAGAGTTTAGTTCTTACTGGAATGCTAAACCTCAGTTTTGAAATTAATACAAACAATCTATTTCATGAGACTTAGAAAATAAATGTGTTCAGATTCTCTAGGGACCTAATGTATATGGTATTCAAGACTAACTACATAAAAGTACTAGATTAAAATATTGTCAACTATAAGCATACCTATATTATAGTATAAAGTTTTCAAAGTTTTTCAAAAACATTTTAAGAACATCATTTAATATAACTTTTCTTTTGTCTTCTTCAATTTTATGGAATATTTCTAATACTACAATTCCCAAAAACATGTTCAGGAGTCCTTGTCCTATTAAAGATGTTTTGTGAAAATATGACTTTGTAGTTGAGTAATTTTGGAAAGCAGTATACCCTGTAGGTTTCCTGTGAAAACTAATATTGTACATCAGTAAATCAAAGCCCTGATAAGTACTTCAATAAAGGAATCAGTTTGTTTAACCAGAGTTTCTTCAACTTATTTGAATAGAGTTTTCGTTTTCAGGCAACACTTATTGAAACTACATAGACATCTGCTCTAAATGTTTAAAATGTACAGTATTTTGAAAATATTGAATTACCATCAGTGGACCTATCATTTCAGTGGGACCTTTTTGAGACTCTGTTTTTCAGACCTTTTTTTGTTTCCTTCATGGCTTGACAATTGTAACTCCATTTATTTGTGTTCTCTATTTCTTCAATGTTTACAACATAAAGTCAGAAAATATATCTCTCTTTTTCGTGATAGTGTGTCAGTGCCTAGAACAGTGCTATATACATAGTAAGTGTTTAATAAACGTATGTTTAATTATGTTATTGCCAAATCCCTATATCTGAAGGCAAAAACCTATTGGAACTTCTCTTCATGAAAATGTGATAGAAAGAAGCTGCTGTAGTGCCAATTATGGTTAACATCCACACATTTGTCAGGAATAATGTGCCATGGAAATGGTAATCTCTCCTTCTTGCTTTTGCACTGGAAATCACCTGTCCTCATGTGATCTTGTATTTAAGGAGGAGGGGAAATATTAAAAAGTAATAGGGATCAAGGTTGCCACTTATATTAAAAGCTTTCCATAATATTAGTACTACTACTGCTACTATGAGCTGGCATTTATTGCTCATGTTGTTTGTGACATTTTTTAAGTCACACTATGAGTCTCTGGATTCTTAGTCTAGTTCTTTCATATTGCAACTTTGCCTTGCTCAGGTTAATTAAGGACAACTAAATTAAGCAGTTACTCTATGTTTATCACTTTTTAAGGAAAACAAGTGCTACCTTCCATAAGGTGATTAGAGATGCTTCTGGAGAGAATAGATTTACAAAATAGAAATAAAATAAAATAAACACAATCAATCAATCAATCAATCATCAATCATAACACTGTAAAGTTAGTATATAACTGCTGAATATATTTCTTTAAGTAGTTTATTTTATTGAACTTTCTAAAAATTATATTTAGTAATGAAAAATATGAGGGTATGTCTGACAATTCCAAGCAGATGGGAACTTGAAATGAAAAAATATTCTAGAATAGCAAAATTTAAGAGAGCATTAAAGAGAACAAAATTTTATATATATATATATATATATATATATATATATATATATATATATATATAATTTAATTAGTAGACAATGTACTTCATTTAATTTTTAAAATTTCTGATGGTGAACATGTTTTTCTTATATTTAAATGGCCATTTGCATTTCTTTATGTGAAATTCTGCCTTGAATAGTTTGTCTTGTTTTTATTGAATTATTCCTCTATCTTTGTCTTTCAGATACATGAAAGCTTTTTATAAAATAAAAACCTTGGGCCCTTTTCTGTCATATATGTTAGAAATATTTCTCAAATTCATTGTATATACTTTTCATGGCATTTTTAACACTTTGAACACTTTTTATGGCATCTGTTTAAATGATAAAAAAGAACTTACCTTCATCAAAACTATAAAAAAATTTAATTAAAAAAAAAAGACCCTGTTCAGAGTGGACTGAATCAAGACTCCCTGAATTGAAGATTTGCAGCCATGTAAAGAGAACAATTAAGTGAGCCTGACCGCTTTGCTCTCATTGTGACGCCTCTGCGTGGTGCCAGGTGGGCTCGCAGCAGATTAAATTGGCAGGTCTTCCTCTCGCGCTGCAGGTCACCACATGAGAGGAAATCAGGCCTCACACCTGTGCTAAAACATACAGAACCATTCTCTAGAGCCTACAGAAATCTCTCATAAACTCATAGAACAGAAAAATCTCCAGAATGGGTATAGTCTAAAAACAAACTAAGGTAAAATATTCTCATTTGAGTTTCTTTTTCTATAGGCAATTAGGGTAAAAAAAATAATAATAAAGTTTCATTTCCTGAAGGTTCCTAATTTGCTCTAATGAAATATATTGCTAGTTAGAATCGGCACTCTTTTTGAGGCAAACACATATTGCAATTTGGTTCTTAAATGATCATTAAACAAAGCGATGTCTTCATTTATGATATATAAACAGCGATGTCTTCATTTATGATATATATCTACTATCTCTAGATATCTAAGATGACTCTTCCAAATATGTATGATTAATATTCTCATTTGTTCAGTGCTGCAGCTCATGCCAATTTGCTATTTCACTTCACTTTTGAAGCTCATGCCAACTGCTTGCACTTGTGTTTTTTGCCACAGCCTCTGTGACTGTCTGCCATTGGTGATCCCCTTAAATGCTGGTCAGAACCAGAGAGAAATGGATGCCTATCCTTGCCTTTTCTCTTCAAAGCTGCCAGATCTGAGGCAAGCTTTATTTCTCTCAGCCTCAATTTCCTCATTTGTAAACTCAGTAAAACCATCAATACCACAAGATTTTTGTCATAACTGTGATTATTAATATCCACATTATCATCATATCATTAATAGGGTATTGATAATGCTGGTCAGATTAGTGAACAGGCAACAGTTCTTTAATAGCCCCCTCCCCTCATACAATAAATTATTGTCCCAACAAGCAAGCCTGAATTTTTTTCCTTGATTCCAAAGACTTTTTTAAAGCTCCTTAAAAATAGACTCTTTCATGCACCTTTGCATTCTTACAGTCCCTAACATATTGCCTTATATAATTCAATATTTCAATAATTTTTCAAGAGGATAGATTACTTAGGTTGAATAGTTTCCCTTTGTCTATTACAGAGCAATGGTTTTTAGTAGAGGGACATTTGACAATGTCTGGAGAAAATTCTGGCTGTCACAAATGGAAGGTGCTATTGGCAGCTAGTTGGTTTAGGTTCAGGATGCTGCTAAACATCTTAAAATACGTAGGACATACAAATGACACATAATTATCAGGCCCAGAATGTTAATAGTGCCAAGGCTGAGAAATACAGTTACAGTGGAAAATAGGGCTTTGAAGTAGTCAGATCTAGGTTCCAGTTCTAACACAGTTGTTCACATGCTTCATGATGTTGGGCAAGTTGCTTGACTTCTCTGCATCTTAGTTTCCACCTCTAAAAGATAAAGATATTATTTCCTTTTATTTGGGTAACTAAATAAAATAATAATTATAAAGCATTTATTTCAGTGCTTGATCCATAGGAGGTACTCAAATATGAATTTTCCTTGCACTCCCAAAGTTGTGTCTCACATAAAATGCTACAAGATATAGACCTAGAGAAGTAGATGAAAACAGGGATTCTTAATAAGACCCAAGGATCTGGCTGTTCTCTGGAGACAAAAAGTGACAGTACTGATCAAAAACATGCTTACAGAAAAATAAGAAAAACAAATACTGCACCCGCCCCTGTCTGTGGCCTCTCTGAACTACTTTTGCCTTTGCCTCCCAAACAGAGACCACTTTAAGAGAAACTGAAGCACACCGAGCACGAACAGAAAAGATGTCGATTCCATTCATTTCCTGAGCTCAGTAAGTATCCACAAAATTGAATGTTTGCTTAATTGATTTCATAGAATCACAAAGGCTTACTTTTACCAAGATTGTTATAGTGAAGCTAGTGTCTCCATAGGAGACAGAGTATCCAGAGAACCAGAGCACGGCATGGTGGGTAGGCACACATGTGTGCACACACTGCAACCCCCTGGACCTTCTTCCAGGCCCAGCGCTGGCAGTGAGCCAGATCAAGCTCTTGAGATACATTGGGTGTTCACACTGTTGAACATGTGGTGGATAGGAGCTGAGGAGCCTATCCTTGTGCCCGGTGGGCAAAGATGCCATCTCGTTCACTGTAACAGACTCAGGACCAAGCATAGTACCTGACACATATTATGTGCTTGATAAATCATTACTGAAAGATTGCACAGAAACTCTGAAACAGAATACCCCTGAGTGGATCTGGTAACATTTGACGCTTAGGGGAATACTCTAAACAGAGACCAGGGTAGTCTCTTTCCACAGGGGCATGTGGTATATGGAGGCCTTTGGACTGCAAGGCTCATGACCATATTAGGCACATTCATGAAGGATAATGACTCCTTCAAGAAGCGAGGCTTAGGTTTCACATAAAATAAGTAACTGCAAAATTCCTCACATTAGTACAAGTATTGAAGGAAATTCATATTACAAGAGGAATAGAAATTACAAGTTGGAGCAAAGTATAACCAAACTCAATTGAAGGAAACTAGTTAGGAGAGGTCATGATTTTCCCCTTTAAAACACATGTTAATAATTCACATTTATTAAATGCTTGCTATGTCTCACATACTGAGCTAAGTATTTCTCACACATTTTATTTTAACCTCACAACAACCCTATGATATAGATCCCATTATTATCCCCATACTATGGATGAAAAAACTGAGGCTCAGAGGTTTAGTGATTTTTCCAGGGTCACAGAATGAATAGTAAGCAGTCAGGTCAGTATGAGTTCAAAGCCTGGATTCTTAACCACTATGCGATGATGCTGCTACACTATTTAGGGGGCAGGTTCTCAAGGTCACAAATGCTACATGCATCCAAATTGGCTCCAAGAAAACATTGTCTATGCAGTACTGTCTGAAGATTATACTATCCATTTGTTCCTCTAGATACTATAAAATCTGTCTCTAGATTGCAAATGACCGTGAAAATGTTCCTAGATTTTATGGTTAGGATTTTTTTGCTGTGTGCCATATTTACAGCAAGGATGCTATTATGGCCATTGCTAATTAAATTAAAGTGTCCTCTGTGCAAGACCTCAGAGTAATGACTCTTTGATTTTAATATCAGAGATAAATGTGCTTTTCCGAATACCTCTGGTTTGCCTTCCTCTTTTCACATCAAATCATGTAAATATATATATTTTCTTCCTTTGGCTGCCAAAAATACATAACCACTCACCTGGAAATTTATAGGACCTTACACTGCAGGTATACACTGAGGCAGAGATTTGCCAAGCAAGATTTTCCACTTGAGAGGGTGCTCCAAGGAATTCCCTGGCTTCCCATTGTTTCCACCACCTGTTAATGGGAAAAGTCATGGTAGTGGAGCAGGAGCAGAGGTGAAGAGCAGTTAAAAGATTCCAAGCACTGAACTAGGGTAGGCCTGCACAGATACAGAAGACAAATTCCCTACCCTCGAGGAGGTCATGGCTGTGTGAGAAAACATGCAGATTTAGTTTTTAAAAGTTGTACTCCAGTTACATTGGTAATATAAAAGAGAGCCCCATACTCTGCCAAGGGAAATGAAAGTGTTACTGCAGGAACTGACAATTGGACAGGAACTTGAAGCCCAAGAAACATTTATTGAACACTACATACCATGCTCTTCTTTAATTAGATTAGTTTGTTGAATCCTCACCACATTTCCAAAAGACAGCTATTTCCCCCAATTATTTAGGTAGATGGCAAAAGTGAAGCTCAAAGAAATCAGGCATTTACTCACAGGTGTAAAGTTCTAAGGCCAAGATTTCAACCCAAGTCCATCTTTAAACACATTCTTTCTCACATGCATTAGGGTTATACAGGTCTAATAAGGCTATCAAAGCGAGAATGTGTGCATTATCTTTGGTTTGTGGAAGTAAGACAGCAAGTCCAATCCAGGAATGTGGTTGGTTGAATGTTTATGTCCTTTGTGCAGGCAGAGAAATGTACTGAATGGTTTCTCAGATCATTTCCAAACTTGCTTTCTGAGCATCCTCACCCCAGGGAAGGGACTCGTGATCAGTGTTCCTCTTGTTCCAAATGTCTTTCAGCTGTATGCCAAATTTCTGGCCTATAGACGGCAGCAGTATTTACTTAATATTCACTATGTAAACACATGAATCGTTGAAGACTTATGTTGGATTTGGTAGTTCTATATTCCCCAAATCAGCATAAAAATTTTAGGTACTCATTAAAGGATTTGAATAAAGAAAAAATTCACTATTTAGAAATGCATTTAGAACTCCAGGA
Organism: Eidolon dupreanum; assembly: GCA_028627145.1. Taxonomy (NCBI): domain Eukaryota; kingdom Metazoa; phylum Chordata; class Mammalia; order Chiroptera; family Pteropodidae; genus Eidolon; species Eidolon dupreanum. Next base: position 49,907,321 of record CM053510.1, on the reverse strand, counting down.
AGGCTTCTTGACAATCCTAACTCCAACCCTTCCCCATTCCAAAATAAACATGAAATTTCTGCCAGATGGTTACTACGGTACTTTACAATCTCCCATCAGAGCAGCTATGAATGGTCCTGTAATTAATTTTCTGCTCTGCTGGCCTTCTTCCCTGTTCCTCTGAAAGCATCCTGAAGGCAGAAGCTATGACTCTCTTAGTCACCCTTATATTCATAACATTCAGCTAGACGCCTGGCATAAGTAGTGCTGTTTGGTTGAGAATAAAAGAAATAATTAATTAATCAGTTAAGTAAATATTTTATCTGTCCTTAATTATCATATCAGATGATTTACAAGCTTTTTCAGGGGAGTCATGGAATAAAGCGAAAAAGATACTTTGCAGTGTTCTTAAAGAAATTATTACACATAAGCTGCCTTCCCCTTCCACACACACAAAAAAAGGAGAAAATCACAAAAGGTCTAAGATAGCACCTAAGAAGCAATATGAGGGCTTTCAGAAACAAAGCAAAACAAAACAAAAATAGGTTAGTATATTCTATATTAGATCACCATGGCCTCCTCTTTTTTCTCTCCTTGCTGTAGTTCCATCTCTCAAGATTTCTGGTGCCTCCTTTTCTGAGTTGGTGCTATCTCAAGGTCAGATTTCTCACCCTGGAGTTTTTCTGCATTGTTCATCCTCTACTTTCTTTCATTTCCCCCAGGAAGCTGCATAGTTTTTACCTTTTATTTCTCATAATCTTTTGACCAAGTTTTCCCATCCTGCAAACTGCTGTATATTTTCATCCTAATTATCATGTTTTTTAAATAAACTATGTGTTCGAGCATCTTCTTGCTTTTTTGCATTATTTTACTTTTTATAATACCACTTTCATACTAAAGCTTTCCCCCCATACTTTGCAGATGGGAAGTCATAATGTAAATGACCGATGTGTCTCTTCCTAGTCACTAAGCATTTTGGAAGCGATTTGAACATATCTAAATCTTTTTATACCTATCTCAATTCCTAGAACATTTTAGTTGTAGCTATGTATTATATACTAATATTCAGGATGCTGTGTCCCTGTTGCTTTATAAATATAGCTATTTAAGATTAATATTAAGATTAATTTGTAAATCATCATATCTAGTAATATCCATAGTACTAACCATCTGTATAGATTTACAGTTTAAAGAATACTTTCACATCAGCAAATCCTCACATCAGTCATATGAAGTAGGAATAATCTTTAACCCATTTTGTAGGAAACTAATGAGGAAACTAATGCTCAGAGTGGTTTATCTAAGATCCAGTGGTCAGCCTAAGTCTTTTGTCTACATATTATTCCTTAAATTGTATCACTTGGGGGAAATTTAGAACCAGACAATCCTGACTCTGGGAAAAAGGATTCTCCTCCCACCTGTTCTATTGTGTTCTGGAAGCTTGGCAGACTGAGGGAGACCTCCCAGTAGTACCTGCAATCACTTGCTACTGTGTCTTTGGGCAAACCATTCTCCTGCCTGGAAAACCTGTTCCCACCTCCAACCTGAGAAACTATGTATCTTTGTGTTCAAACACCACTTTCCCTGTGAAGAAAGCCTGTATGCCTGGATGAACTTGGTGCCGCCCTTAGATTCCTTCAGTTCCCTGCTACCAGATTTATCACCCTGGAACATGCAGTGAGAGTTCCATCTCCCCAGGTGTGCTTTAGGCATTTGCAGGGAAGAGATCATGTATCCAGTAGGTGTTCAGTCAGTACCAGTCGAACTGAACTATCAATAGGGTTTTTGACATTAAAACCATATATGAGCCATTTCTGGGTGATATTCATTTCCATTCCTCTTTTTTCCAAAATTCATACTGATACTTGCTTCACTGAGGTGCTTCAAAGCCAAGACATTGAAGTATTATGTGTTTATTTCTCTAACATATAAAGCTTGAGGCTGATGGAATGCAGAAAGTCACCCAGAGACGTAGTCAGCTCAAGGAGATCTAATTTCACCCTAGCCTTGGTTCTTCAAGCCTCATAGAACAAGATGAAATGGAAGGCCTTTCAAATGAGAGTGACTGCTACCCCATATTCAGGAAAACTGCTTCCTCCAGAGTATTCAAGCTTTTAGGGGTGTGGCCTGATATATGCCAGACACTTTACACTCATTAATTCTTATAACAATCATGGGAGACAGCGTGATACCTTCATTCTTCACAGTTTATGGAAGGGTGGTCAGGACAGAGGTATAATGACTTGCCCAAGCTCACGTACAGTAGGAAGTGTGAGATTTACAAAGAATTCTGATTTCAAAGTGGATCTGCTTTATACTTTTCCACATGGCCCTTTCTTGTCTGAACAGCAATGACATAGGTAAAAATGCCCTTCTCATCTCAATCATTCATTCAGATCTTTTTATTTTCCCCTTGTCAAAGTGGCTTTGCTGTAGGAAGAAAATGTTCAAACCCTTTCTCTAACAGGGCACCGGGTTGAGAACTAAAGTGGCTATTTGTCCTTGGCAAACCTCTCTGTAATTAAGGTTTTTGATAAAACTCATTTAAATTCTCTGGCTTGGTCTCATGGCCCCAACCTTCTGATCCCATTTGGCTATAACTTTACTTTTATTTACCAATGTAAGTGAAGCTCCTGCTAGTTTTTATAAATGCACCTTTCTCACTGCACACAGCTTTCTGGTGATTTTCATGTTTGTTTGATAGTTTTCTCAGAGGCAGTGGTGGGAGGTATATAAAATTCACATTAAAACCCACCCTCGTCCTTTTTTTTTTTTTTTTTTTGTCAACCAAAGACTTAGCAAGTAAAGAGCCCTATGCACTGAAAGCATTCCATGCTGATTTTTGGAAGTGGCCTTGATTTCTTTTAGGCCACTGGAGATTTTCATCTATTAAAAAAAAAAAAAAAGAAAAGAAAAAAGAAAAAAACAACTTTGAGAGAAACTATCCAGAGTATAGTTGTTAATGCAGCATTGATAGTTTAGTGTCAGGAACTTTTGAAAATAAAGGGAATTAGAGAGCCAAATTGCACTCTTCTTGTCACATTTTAAAAAAGAAAATATCTGTGTGGTAGAATTTAAATGCAGATCTATGGAATCACATGTACAGGATCTAAATAAGCTTTTTAGTAAAAGAGACCTAGGTTTGAAATCCAGTTCTACTGTTATCTGTTTGTAGTACTGGTTATATGATTCAATACATGTGTTAAAATTCATAGAAATATACACCAAAAAATTTGGAAAGTTTTGTATATGGCCATGCCACCCTGAAAAAGTCCAATCTCGTCTGATCTCAAAAGCTAAGCAGGGTTGGGCCTGGTTAGTCCTTGGATGGGAGACCACCTAGGAAGACCAGGTGCTATAGATGTAAAAAAATAAAATAAAATAAGAGATTTTAAGCTAACAAAGTCTTTGCAGTCTGTGAGGTCAACCAAGGGTTGCCTCGCCTAAAATAAATAAATAAATAGATAAACAAACAAACAAATAAATAATTTGAAAAGTTTTCAGCCATTATTTCTTAAACTATTTGTTTTTTAGTATCAAATTCTTTCTCATTACTTTCTGAGACCCTGACAACACAAATATTAGAATTTTTCTCTTGTCCTACAGGTCTCATGAGACTTTCTTTTTGCCAATTTCCTTTCTTATTGTTGTTCAAAATGTTTAATTTATATTAATCTATCTTCAGGTTTTCTGACTCTTTATGATCTCCATTTCAGTATTGACTCTAATTAATGAATTCTTTATTTCTGTTATTGTATGTTTTAGTGATAAAATGCCCATTTAGTTCTTCCTTATATCTTGCAATTCTTTCATGAGTCTTTCTATATTTTTGTTTCAAGAGTTTTCATGATTGCTTTTTTCAACATTTTATAATAGTTGCTTTAAAGCATTTGTCAGATAATCCCAACATCTCTGTCATCTCGGTCTAGGCATCTGTTGGTTGTTTTTCCCAATGTGACTTGAGATTTTCCTTGTTTTTTATATGCTGCCTAATTTTGAATTGTACCATATTTAAATATTATGGAGAATTTTGATATTTTGTTTCGGGTAAGTTCAGGCTGCAAACCAATCCTGTGAGATTGTCTGTCTATTGTTCTAATGTTGTCAGCTGAGTTTTCAAAGCCTCCAGTGCGTGCTCCACTTAGTGACCAGTCTGTGTCCTGAGCAGTGATGCTTCTTGATTCAGTTCTCAAAGATTTTGGTGTGCTAGTTAGAATGCCTGCACAGCTTGGGGTTTGAGCCAAGAGTTTATTTACAATTTTCATGGGGCCACTCTCCTTAATCTCTTTGGTAGTTTTGCATTCCCTGGGGCTTGCCTTTTTGGTCCCCCAACCAGAAAGCTGAGGTTTTAATTACCCTACTTTGCTACAGGGGCAGGACTAGGGTGAAACAAGTGAAGTACATGCCACGTGTGCAAATTTTAAGGGCGTAACAAAAGAAAGCAATAATCAAGATAAATAACGTTGTAATGTAACATTTAAAAATAAAATCCATAATGAACATAGTATTGCAATTTTAAATAAAGACAGAATCGGGCTCTGTACTTTACAACCCTGGCTCACCATCTCACCTTAATTCCAATTCTGCCGTGCTGTGTACATCCACAACTGTGCCCCCATTTGGTTCCAAGCAGCAGAAAGACAAATGGGACTAATAGGGAATAAATGGGTTTGGTGGCACTTTGATCTATTTCCTCACCATGTCAGCTACTATTTATTTTTCAGAGTCCAAAAGCAGCTGCTCTACACATTCTGTCCAAATTTTATAGCAGTACTTAGTGGGAGAGGCAGAGTGGAGGGTGCTTCTTACTCCATCTTAACTAGAACCAGAACCAGAGTAGAGTATTCTTAAACTGCTATAATGGGCTAGGTGAGAAGCAAGACATGGGCAAAGAAAGTCAATTCTATGGGAGGAAAAACGTAAAATGTTCAAAAAACAATTCTGTCGCATTATTCTTCCTAGTAAATCCTTACACTCTTGAAAATAAAATTACTTTGCAGACTTTTCAGAAATTATTCAATGTGCTCCTTTACTTTCCTTCATCCTCCAGGAGAAAGTACTCACATGTATGTGTGTGTGTGTGCACATGTGTGCCCACATGAGTATGGATACGTACATTCATGCCTCAGAGAGAGAAAGAGATGGGCAGTAACTTAGATAAGGATACTGTATATTTAGATAAATAGAGGTTCCTCTATGTTCCCCTAAAAATTAGTGAAATAGAAAGTGTTAAGATTGAGAAATTCTGAGCCCCCATCTTCTTCATTTCCTTCTTCCTTTTTTTTTAGGGGTGGAGGAGCAGAATTATCAGGGGATAAGCCTCTCTTGTGGGTACAGTATCTGCAAGCAGTGACCATGTTGTAATTTGTCCTATTTATAAGAGAGAAAAAAAAATTATACTTACATAAAGCATAGATCACTGGTTTTAAGCAAGGTGAGTCAAGCTTAGTGCTGCCATTCCTTTAGCTATCTGCACATCTACTGTGAAAAAGATTAAAAAACATATTCAAATGCCCTGTTAGAAGTCCTTTGTTTAGGATTTTTGCTTGTTTGCTCCTGGGTCCAGGAATTTGTTTTTGTTTTTTTGTTTGTTTGTTTGTTTTTTAATATGACCAGCTTTAGCAGTAAAAAGCAGAGTGCAGAATGTTTTTAAATATTGTTTGTTCGCTGAATTCGGAGAATTAGAGCTGTGTACAAAACTGTTGACTGCTTCTTCATGGCCTCTTGATATTTTATATTCATTTCAATGGAAAAAATATTTTAACCTAAATCTTGACCAAGATGATAGATTTCTCTATAATTCTGGAAAACCCTAAAATGTCTCTCATTTGTTTCTCCCCTTCTCATGTTTCCTGTCTCTATCTTGCCATTGTTCCTTTCTCCCCCTATTTCCTTTCTTTTCAGAAACACTGATTTGGCACCTTCTTTATGCCTGTCACTTTACTAGACACTATAGACTATCCACAAATTGATGAGATAAATACTAATCTAGCTAGGAGCATTATCATCTATTCAAGGAAACTGGTATGATCACGTGAAAGAGTTGAAACAATTCTGGCATGATAAATGTTCGGGTGTAGCAATGTCTCAGAGAAACGGTCTTTCTAGATTGTTTCTGATCTCTTTAGAGTCAGTGACTCTCAGATATGTTACTTTTGCACAGGCTTCCTCTTTTCAAAAAGAAAAGAAAAGAAAAGAAAAGAACAACAAAATTCATTTATTGCTAAGTGTGAGTGAGTGTGTGTGTGTGTGTGTGTGTGTGTGTGTGTGTGTGTGTGGTGCGAGAGCTTTTATTTAAAAAATGCATCTGTTATTTGTGTTTCAAAGGTTGTTACTACCCCAAACTTAGCTATTCCTTTATCAAGTTAAATTTTCTTACATTACCCTCTGGGGAGACATTTCTGTTTGTAGCCTCTGAGCCAGGTCAGGAGATGACTCGTTGTTATATCAGTCCTGAGATTGAGGTCAGGCATTCTCAGGGCAATGAGAGAAGACTTGAGTGTCCTATTGGACTGAGCTCTTGCTTCATTCCTAGGAAAGACTCATGAGGTCCCAACTCTCTTCCCTGGCTCTCTCTTCTAGTGATGACTGTGTAGGCAGAGAGCATTATCCCCTGAGGTCTGTCTACCTAGACAGCTTCTGTCTGCTCCCGGTAATTAGGGTGAGAGAGCTGACACAAACCTACCTGGGAATCACCAGTCCCTTGTACATTCTCTGGCTTTCCCAGGCACTGTGTCTGGAAATTAACCTCCTGTTATATCATTTGGGAGGGAGGGTGTCCCACGGTGCCATCCTCTGGCATGAGTGACTTGGGGTGCTCTGAGGAAACTTGGAGGCTGATAGTCTCAGAGAGGGATAATGAGCCCAGGAAGAAAGCCCTCAGGAATTACCTTAGGGTACTGCCAGGCTTCTCTCACTCTAGCTTCTCGATGCAGGGAAGCAATTAACACTGGGAGTCAGTGGTGGAGCAAGGCTATGCAGGAACAGGCTGCTCAATTTAGCAAGGAGCAGGTGGGGGCCTGCTGTGCAGGGATACCTACCTATCTCTGGGAGACTTGTGATGCCTGGGGAGAAGCTCACCTCTGCCTCCTGCCGGGGAAGCCTATGACCTAGGATTTGATAGAAATAAACTTTTTTTTTTACTTGAAAAGAGACATATTGAACATGGATGTGATAAAAAAGCCTTTAAGAATTTAGAATCTAGACTAGATTTTCAATTTGTTTGAAGAAGTCTATTAACATTCTCTCTAAACCTCACTCCCTTCTTTGAATTATGAGTTTTGGTAAGTTTAGTTTCCAGAATCGAGATCTCCATTTTAGTGAGGCAGGAAAGACCTTGCCACAGGATCAGGGAGGGGCACAGTTGTCCTGTCACATGAAGGCCGTGCTCAGCAGCCCAGAGCCTGCCAGCCATGCATGCCCTAGCCACGGAAGGAAGGCAGCAGCACTGCAAAAGTCTCTGTGGGAGAAACTATGTTTAGAAAATACACTTTTTGTCTTTTCCTTTTCCAATCTAGGTGTTGTTTCTATTGTTAGAACAGGGACTCAGAAACACATCATTTTAAGATTTATTCAATAACTAAAAATTTTCTTAATTTCATGGGACAAGCATGTGTCTCTGAGCAGCATTATCAACAGTATCATCAACAACTGATTCATTCAATTTATTAAAAAATATTCTTAGTTGAACTAATAATATCCTACTCAGCAAGCTCTAGACGTTGAATTGGAAAAGGTTCACTCCTTACATTAAAGGCACTCTAAATCTTTTGGGTAAAACATGTAAGAAAACTTACAGTTTTAATCCAAAATAATGTCTATTATGGCAGAGGTGCTCCATTATTGTCTCCTGATCAACTGCTGCAGAGATATCTTTGCCCGTCTGGATCTTACTCCCATGAGTATTCTCTTATCCAAAGATGCTCAGGGGTGGACATACAAGGTCAGTTTTTTCACTTATTTTGAAGGTTTCTTTTGGGATAAGGAGAGGTCTCCAAGGTCAGCCATATTGCCATTCTCACTTCCATTTCGGCCCTATTGTTGAGCCTAGGTGGCCAGCCAGGCTTTTCCTTCCCTCTTGGCACCTTTCTCTTCAAGTTCTTTCCTCTGTCAGTGGGCCTTTTGTGGGACTTAACCAATTCAGGAGTAAAAATGATATAGCATTGAACCTCTAAAAAAGGGAGAAAAAAGAGGCTGGGATCTTAAGCCTTTTCTCTCAGGAGACTCCTAAAAAGTCCCTCTGTACTTTTTTCTGCATTCTCCCCATACCACAATACCCTGCTTATTTAGGGTTTTATGTGCCCATTTCATTAATATTTGCCTAAGGGACCTGTAAAGTAAATCTCTGCAGACTAAATAAATCTGATTTATAGTGCTCTGTTGCTCTACTATAAAAATAAGCTGAAATTTTTTAAACAGTAAGTTTTCTTGCTAAAACCCCAAATGATCAGTATAGTCATGCAAAAAGAAAAGTAAAATGATCACAAATTTCTAGTTCTGACAAGCCTTAAATTGTCACTAGCACTATCTTTTAAAAATAAAATAATGCACAATCCCCAACCCCCTCACCCACTGCCCACAGGACACAATTCAAATGTGTCTTTAACCTGTCTTAAACTAAAAAGCAAATGAACACACATGCAAAATATAAAACAAATTGCTACTCTTTTTTTAAGGCTCAGCTCAAATATTCACTTATTTTTGTGCTCCCAAATAAATGATTTATGTTTGTTTCTTTAATTCTTTATTGCTTAAGTTTGTCTACCCTAGTTATAAAAGTAAAGCCAGGGGCTCTTCCTTTTCATCTTAATAGCTACAAAGCATAGCACAGTGCCTGCATATAAATGAATGATATAGATTTTTGGAATGAATTGCTGATTGCAATATAGAGTATGTCTTGGATATGCCTTTAAAATTTCACCCACTAACATCAGGAAAACAAAACGAATATTACACATCATTTAAGTAAGAAATAATGTGTCTGGACTACCTGAATAACAGTAGAGATGGAGAAAAACAGATTTTAGAGATGAGGAATTGACAGGGCTTGGTGTTTAATTGAGTAAAAGGCATAAGGGGAATAAAATGATGCCAAAATTAATGATAGAGAAAACTAAGTAAGAGTTGGTGACATTATCTGATAGAATACCAGGAAGAGAACAAATTTAGGGTGCTCAGATTTTTTTTAGCACTTACTAAGTGTGTTGAAATATATTCTGGCATTTAAGAACTCACAGTTTAATTGAGAGTCAAGACATTCATCTAAATTAATAAAGAAAACTTATAGAGTGGCTTAGAAAAAATATCAAATCTATAAACAATGGGAAATGAACATTATGGGAAAAAATATACCATCTACTCCCTAGAGTGGAATAAAAATCAGTGTTGTATCATCTGGGACCAGCTACTCTACTGCTCTGAGCTAAGCTTCCAAAATGGCAATAAATATTTTTGTTGATTTGACATCTTGACACAAGGAAAGCTGTTGATAGATAGCGTTGAGCTCAGCAGGCATTATTCAGTATGCTTTCTGCTTGGCAAAAAACCAGCTTATACTGACTTTTTCATAGAGGGAAATTTCTCAGGTCATGTAACTGAAAAGACCAGAGATAGTGAGATAGAAAAGAGTTTCAGGGAAGTCTTTTCAAAAAATATCATTATTAAAATAAAAGGTCAAGTAATAGATTGGTGGAAAATATTTTATATTCTATATATGTATGTATGTATGTATAAATATATACAATGTTTCATTCTATGGCTATAATACAATTTGTATATATACTATATATTTTTATGTATTTGCAATTTTTTATTGTTATAAATGAATATTCTTACAGCTCATTAATAAGAAAGCAAACAACTGAATATACAAGAGCAAATGACTGAAATAGACACTTCACAAAAATATACAATATATGTTAAAAGTATATATATATTTTTATATTCATACAGTAGAATACTGAGGAGTAACAAGAAATGAATTATTGATATATGCAGTAACTTTGATGAAACTCAAAAGCATTATGTTAAATGAAAGAAAGTAGACACAAAGAACTACATACTATATAATTTTACTTATATAACATTCTAGCATAAATAAAACTTACGTGTAGTGATAGATCAGTGGTTTTCTAGGGACAGGAGTGATGGCAATTTATTGCAAATGTGCATGAGTTTTTGTGATGATCAGAATGCTTTGTATTTTGATCATTGTTATAGTTGTATTTATATTTGTATGTGATTACAAAAGTACATTTTCAAGACTGCTCCAACTGTATAGTTAGATTGGGTATATTCTAAGTATATATTCTAAGTATATTCTAAGTAAATCAATAAAGTAGTATTAAAAAGTCAAAGTAAAATTGTGGTTCTCTGGGAAAAACCACCCAGTAGACAAACCACTATCATCTAACTAGTGGAAAATAGTGAAAATATATCTAATACAAACAAAATGACAGAGGAAAATAACACTTAAAAAGAAGAAATTAAAATAAGAGATCATTTCATACAAATCTGTGGAAATAAACTTGAAATCCTAAGCAAAAATACAATTAGTCATAAGTGACCCAAGTTGTAATAGAAAGCTTAAAGAGAATGATTATTATATAAAATAAATAAGAAAGTATTTAAAAACTACCTCCTCAAAATCACCTAAACTAGACAGTTACATAGGGTATTCTATAAACCCTTAAAAGCCATTCTTAAATTGTTACAGAGCATAGAAATAAAAAAAGGAAAAACTTCTATTAATTTATCTAAAACAAATGTAATATTTATAACTAAATTTGATAAAGATGACACAAAAAAGAAAACTAGAAAAACTGTTTCCCTTATGAATATTGATTTAAGAATCATAAATAAAGTATTTGCAAACAGAATCCTCCAACAATATATTAAGAAACCACGTCATCGTGGTCAAATTCAATTTATTCTGGGGACCAAAAAATGACCCAATAATAAGAAATCTATTACTATAAATTATTATATTGATAGTTCTGAGGCAAATAAATCATACATGTATCTAACTAATGTTCCAACAGAGGGCAACTACAAAACCTAGATTTAAAAAAATACTGGTTTGAGATTACTGTAGCAAAGTCAGGGCAAACAGGATTCGAGGAGCCAGGAACACAGAAAAAATAAAAAGGAATGGATTGAAGTTAGTCCTAGATCATCACCACTATTTTCCCCTTCTAAATGTGTCAATTTGCCTAATAAGGCATAAAGCAGGAATAGAACCTGCAGCAGTCTTTCTAGTGACTGAAAAAAAATGAAGTTCAAGACTTCATGTCAGCAAAGATTGAGGTATTGAGATCTTGGAGGAAAGAAAATTGTAGAAAGCAAACACAAGAAAGTGTCTAATTTCATTTAGAAGAATTTTCTGAATCCTAAGCTATATATAGATGTACAAGGCAAATGACCAAGAAATCAAGCAAAAAGCAGATTCTAAGGGATTGAAAAAAAGCTGAGCAGAAATTTCTACAGTCTCACAGTTCGAAAGACAAAAATTGAAGTTAAGGGTAAGCCAAGGAGGAGAGACCCTGAAAAATACCTAACTTTCATTTTGAGATTCCTAAAGTCCATACTTTAGGTGTAAGCACAAATCAGAAATAGACCAGCAAACACAAAACCTAAAATATAACTTAGTATCTTAATTTCTGGTTTCATCAAGGTTATATGACCATACTCTAACTGCCCACCATAAGGAAATTAAATTTTCTCTGGAGAAAAATAATATCATCTGGAACCTCCAATTTTTCTTAAATGAAGTATGGCATTTAGTCAAAAGTTACTAGGCCTATGCCAGGACACAGAACCAAAATATTAACGCCAACGTAAAAACATAGATTATAGAAACAAATTCAGAGGCAACTTAGACATTGGAGCTATTAGAAAACTCTTTAAACAATTATAATTAATATACTCAGGAAAATAATTGAATATGTGAAAACTATCATCAGATTACTGAAATCTATGAAAAATAATCAAATGAAAATTCTAAAACAGATAATTATAATGTTTGAAATTAAGAATACAATGAATAGATTAAACAAGAGCTTAGATGCAAAAGAAGAGAGGATATTAAATGGAAAATAGGTGAGTAAGAATTATCCAGATTGAAGCACAGAGAGGAGAAATGAATGAAAAATGCAAAAAAGAGTATTATTGACATTAAGTAATGAAAAATCTAAGCTATATGTATAATTAGAATCATAGGAGAGGAAAATGAAGCAGATTAATATTTTGGTGATGGTAGCTGAGAATATTCCCAAACTGAGAATCTATATCAAATTACAGATTCTGGAAGCATTGCAAGCCTTACATAGAATAAATACAATGAAAAGCACACCTGAGTATATCAAAATAAAACTCCTAGACCAATGATGAGGAAAAAATCTTAAAAGTTTTTTAGAGACTAAAAAAACATTACTTTCAATGAACCAAATATAAGACTGCATAGAAAAAGCTTAACTACATAAAAAAAGATTAATAAATTTTACTTCATTAAAATTTTTAAAATTTACCAAAAAACATTGAAAAGGTAAAGAAAAATGTTTATAGAGTAGATATTTATATATGTATTTTTAAATGTGCAAAAGAATTTAAAAGCCAATTTATAAAAGAGGCTATCCACATGGCCCCAAAATATGAAAATGTCCTCAACATTACCAGTCATTAAAGAAATGAAAATTAAAACTTTAATAAGATACTACTACATATCCAGACAGTGTGTTATATTTAAAAATGACATTAACAGGTATTGCCAAAAGAACTTTCATAAGAAGCTGATAGAAGCATACAAATGCTAAATATATGCATATCTGTGACCCACAATTCTACTCTTGTGTATATACTCTTAAGTGAACATACAGACACCGAAGACATAAATAAGACATGAATAGCTACATGAGGCAAAATTGCCTTACATTAGGAATAGGATAAGTATTCGACAATAGTAAAATGAATAAATAATCTGTGTTGCAAAAAATAGTGATTTACTGATACATGTGACAATATGGATGAATCTCACAGATACAATATTGAGTGAAAAAGTCCAGACACAAAAGAGTAGATAGTTTATGATTCCATTTATATCAAGTTAAAAAATGAGACAAATTAATTTATCACAAAAGAATTTAGGAGAATGGTTATATTTGGGAAGGGAATGAAGACAGGGCAGAGCCATGAGAAAACTTCCGAAACACTGGTAATAATCTTTATGGTGATTTGAGTGGTGGTTACTTGGTTCTATAAAAATTCACTGATTTGTATACATAAGATGTGTATACTCTATTGTATCAATGTAGTGCGTAAGCAGAAAATTTTATAAATAAAACATGAAAAAAATGTATAAGCAAAGAATAAAAGTAGTAATGGGTTAAAATTAGTGATATTCTGATGCAAAGGAAGAGGATAGAATTATAGGATGCCAGCTAGTAAATGTGAAAATGTGTAGAATATCGTTTTGCAAACAGCACTGTAATAATTAATTTAGAGAAATTATCAATAGGTACTAAAATCAATGGGTGAAAGTTAATAGAGGAATAAGATATTAAAAAATATTTAACCTGAATCAAATATTGAGGTAACAAATCAGGAAAATCTATAGTGTGAGACATTTTATAAGACCATTGGTTTAGACATTTATTTTCCAGTTTTTCAATACCAATATTATAATTACAATTGATATCTGTATAGTGACGTTTCTCTTTTGAAATTGACCTTAAACTTGATAAACTTAATTTTTTGTTGCAGTTAGGCCATTAAGTATGATAATAGATGTAGGTTTTTGTAGATGCTCTTTACCAGTTTGAGGAAGCTACCATTCTATTTCTAGTTTACTGAGATTTTTTTTTTAAATAATGAATGCATATTGAATTTTGTCTAATGATTTTTGCATGTATTAAGTATATATTAACAAGATGTTTGATTAGTATGGTAAAATACATTAATTTTAAACTAACCTTTTATTCCTGGTTTAAAAGTCACTTGCTCATGGTTTATTATTCATTTTATATATTATTGGATTCAATTGTACAAAGTAATACAGAGAGATCTGGTGTACCCTTTACCCAGTTTTTTTTTCCAGTAGAAAATTGACTTTGATATAATCTAAGGGATTTTATTAGGCTTTGTTCAGTTTTACAATGTGTGCGTGTGTGTGTATGTGTGTGTGTGTTTAGTTCTACGCAATTTTATCATCTCAAGTTTGTGTATCCACCATTAGCATCAAGATACAGAACATTTCTATCACAAAAAGGATCTCTTGTGTTACCTTTTTATAACCACACCTATCTCCTCCAACCCCTATCTCCAGGCAACAAATAATCTGTCCTTCTTATCTATAGTTGTGTCTTTTCAGACACAATTGTATATGGTATATAAATGAAATAAATCATATAGTATATGACCTTTTGGTATTAGTTGGAGATTACAATCAATTGGTTTGTGGGTAGCAGTATAGGTGGAATATTAAAAAGAACTGTTACTCATCCAAGCAAAGGTGTCAAGAGCAGTTGGATATATGATTCTGAAATTCAAGGCAAAAGTCTAAACCACTGATATGAATTTGGAAACATAGAAAGTATTTCAGTTGATTTATGGAAATCACACAAGTGGTGAGTATAATGTAGCTAAAGAAAAGAGGAGCAAGGCAAGAATTGTGAAGTGTTCAAAGTTCTAGAGGTGGAGAGGATAAAGGTAGTCCAGCAACAAAAATAGAAAAGGAGTGAATAGTGAGGCTGGAGGGAAGCTGGTGAAATATACTGTACCCTCCAAAATGAAGAAAGTGTTTCAAGTGAGAATGGTTATGACAGTGTTGCTGTTGAGTGAAATAACATGAAGGCTGAGAATCTGTGAGTGTATCTGTGAGGAACAGAGAGCTGGCTGGAGTAAGTTCAAGTGAGAAACAATGAGGAAATAGAGGTAATCAATAGAACCCTTTTGAGGAGTTTTTCTATAAAGGGAAACAGAAATTGGGTAATTGTGGAAGAGGTATGTGAAGTTAAAGGGAGAATTTTCTTTTAGATTGGAGATATTTCACTATGTTTAAATGATAGTGGAAGAAATCCAGGAAAGAGAAAAAAAATGATGATATGGGAAAAAGGATAGACAATTCTATGGAGATGATAGGGAATGATAATAATATGAGAGAGAAGAGATCACGTGCAGTGGTGTCACCTTCCTACCTATTTAGATATATTTTTAAAAATCATCAGCCAATTTAGTTTTAATATTAAAAATGAAAGGAAAAACATGGTCTGGGTAACACTGAGAGACATCGTTAAAATTGTTCTTTGCTGTTGAAAGCAGAGGTCCTAGAACAAGTGCAGATTTCGAGGGAGGTTGCAAAGGAGCCAGTGTTAAGACCGGGGTGTGTAATAGTTAATAGTTAATCAAGAGTTTAAGAATTGTTGCACAATAAGAAAAGAATTGGATATAAATGGCTTTCAGATATAGGTATAGTTTTACATGTATACTTTCTTTACTATAAATAAATGCCATAGAATGACAGAGCTGGTTATATGAATTTAGAGATTATATAAGTCCCTCATTATTATAAATATGTATGTGTATACATAACACATGTATATTCTTATTACCAACCAATTTGAGAATACGACGATATCAACGAACGGATTTACTCCACAGAAAAATGGAAATAAGTACATATGTACAATATTATGTATAAAGAAGCATTTGTAGACCAAAGAATAAGAATCCTATACTACCCCCAAACATATCCTGAGCCTATTGAACGTCCCTCTCTCATTATCTGTGCTTGTGTATTTTATCCTCATTGCCTGCAATGCTTGTCTTTGTTTTCTTGCCTATTGAACTGCTGCTTTTCCTTCAAATTCAAAATAAGGTTTGCCTCGTCTGTGAAGTTTTTAATTCTTAACAAACCGAAGGGCTCCTTCCTCGAAGCTCCCTGTTATTCCACGGTAGCATTTATCACTTCGCTTTGTAATTGCTAGTTTGCAAGTCTGTTTAACCCATGATACTGTAAATTCTTTGAAGGAAGACACTAAATCTTTTTTTATTTCTGAATCATCATTACCTAGATTAGTGCCTGGCAAGTTTTGAATGAATTTTATGCATGAGGAAAATGAGATCTAAAAGTGTAGGTGACTTACTCAAGCAAGTTAGTGGCAGTACAAGGCAAGACCATGATGTTTTTCTTGCTCAATTTAGGTCTCTCTTTATTTTTCCTACATCTGTTTTATGAAAGAAAATATTTGACACCAGGACATGGTGGTAGGGTGGAAATGGAGCAATAGTGCACATCCAGAAGGATAAGTGCTCCGCCTTGTGGCATCTCTAGGAAGTGTAGGTGAAAACAACCATGGATTCATGAAACCATTAGGAAACGAGGAAGATCATTAGCTGAGAGTGAAAAATCGTACACTTCAACCTGTGTTCCCCCAGGAGAAACTTAATGAGAAGACTTTCCTTTCACCATGAGCAAAAAATATCTTCATATCAATTATCTTAACCATTTTCATTAGATTCCATGGGCATCTGAGTAGGTGCTTTAGGCAGATACTCTCATCTCTATTACCTAAGTCCTCACTACAACCCTACAGAAGCAAGTTTCCTTATTCTAATGCTCAGATGAGAAAATGAGGTTCAGTAAGTTAAAACAATTATCTTAGGGGTGCACAACCTGAAACACTGGTCTTTGAATTCTTCTATGTAGTGCACTTTTCACCATACTCTACTACCTTTTTGGGCAGTAAAAATTTAGGTAGCTGGAAAACCATTTACCCGCCTTGTTGCCAGAATTATGTTAGCTATCAAATAAGGCAAAAAAAAAGCTGATTTTCAAATAAAAGTTTAGGTACAGAAATTAAAGCTCCATTTTCCTGCTGTCTTTTTATTTTATTTTATTTTATTTTCATTTTTCCTGTATCAGGACTCCAAGTGGTCAAAATATTAGGTGTAGATAAGGCTACTGTGAGGGCTGAAGGGAGATGGCTGAGAAGTACATGGACTTCTTCCTCTGACCCATATGCTCAGACCTCACAAATAGTCAGCAATGATCTTAATATTTTACATTGAACAAAGGTCAGAGAAGAAGAGAACAATTTTCAGGCTGCCTCAGACAAAGCCTCCAAAATTCAACCTGAAACATTTCTCTAAGACTCAAGACTTTTTTTTTTTTACCCAAACCAGCAGCGTGGGGGCATACAGCAGCCCATAAGAAACCTTTTAGAAGGGACTGGACACTGTCTTTACTAGAAGAAGCAGTATTAGCTTTGATTGGATGGATGCTTTCATAACCTATTATCTCCTTCTCTATACTCTTCCTCCCTCATAGATCTAATAAACATCCAAATCACCACAATACCATGATTAACACATTTCCATATCCTGAACCACTGCAAGGGAATGAGCAAAATAATAGCTAACACCTACCAACCACTCATTATGTGCTAAGTGCTTTTCTAGCATGATTATCTCATTTAGTCTTCACAGCAAACCATATAGTACTGACCTAGAGAGGCTCTATTGTTTAATTGACTTGCCCTACGTAACAGTGCATCTTGGTAGAACTGTGACTGAAAGCAAACAACTTGACCTTACACTACATTGCCTGAAGGATTAAACATAAGTAGATGATGCTGAGTGTCTGAGGGACTGAGTCTTCACTTCTAGGGCTTCTTCCTCAGTTTACTCAGGACATTGGAGACCATGAGAAAAAGAGAACAGCTGGTGCTTTCCCTTTCCCACTCTGTAGAGTTCGTCAGATGGCTGAGGAATAGCCCATGATCTGGCCAGCCATGTGTTTCTTAAGAAAAATAATAGCAATTAAAATTCTCATCAACAGTTAATATCTCAAGGAGCATTTATAACTGACAAAATTTATAAAGAATACAGGCAACTGGGTATATTGATTTTAAAGGTGATCTATTACTGATTATTAGTTTGCTTTGATTATCAATTTTACTTTTAGGATACATGAATGCTATTTCTTTACAACTTTTCAGAGCTTGCTTCATCTGTCTGTTTTCTTTCCCATCTAAGCCCTGTAGTCCTGTACTGCTCCATGCTCACTCTAATAACATTTCTAAGTTTGTACCTCTTGTTGCTCTGGTCAGTGTCACCTGGCTCCATTGCTGAGCAGCAGACTCCAAATTGTCTTCTTCTACCCTCGCGTGTAATAAAGCCCAATAGGAAGCATACAAATCAGGGAAGGATCATCCCTAAACCACAGGGCTGTCAGGGTAAAAAGCAGGTGTTGTCAGCAGGATAGGTCAGGGGTAGGGTGGATTTAAAATGACCACCTCCCTACACACACACACACAAACACACACATACACACACACACACAGGGCTCACTGTCGTAACAAAAGTGTGGACACTATGAGGATAATGGAGGAGAGCTTTGAAGTCAAAATTTCAGTTTCTGTCTCTTAAATGAGGATAATAACATTTACCTAACAGTAACGTCACATGATAAAATGAGTAACAGATTAGGTCATTCCCATTCTTATAATTTTAGGATACATAGATCAGGGACACTGTGAGGCAGATGGGTCAGGCCAGGTATATCTGGGTTTACATCCTAACTTGCAACTAATTTAATAACTATGTGAATTTGTAGAATTTTTTTTTCAACTTCCTGACCCTCAGATTCCTGATTTGTAACATTTGAAGCTACTCACCATATGGAATATAGAAACAAGACATTGTATAGAAGCAGCTGCTGTAAAATCTAGCATACATATTCTAAACTCCTTCATTTCCCTTAGTAGAGCTCCCATTATCTTTGACCGTTGGATATCGAAGAGCAGGAGGTAGGAGGAAATTGCCCTCAGATGTGTATTTGTACAGCAACTACTGCTACAATCACCACTTCTAATATGACCGCTTTTATTGCTGCTGGCGCTGCTATTCTAATATTATTTATTGAGCAGTAACTTTGTAGCACATGTAAAGGGCACTGTGCTATGCATTTTACCTGCATTATTGATTTTAATCTCAACATGTCTGTTTTCTATCAAGTCTTTATTGCATGGCCTTGAAAATTAGCCATTCCATTCCAGCCCAGGGTGTTTGCAGGGCAGGGTTAACACGAGGCCCCTGTTAGGAAACCATAAGCTCCAGAAGCTCTTGGAGACTAAGACTTGGTCATGCATCTTCTTTTCATCCCTCTCAAGCCTAGCACATACTGATGAGTCCCACTTTGACTGATTTCACAGCTCGCCATCCTGTTTTGGGCTCTTAGTGTTTCACTGCAGCATGATGCAGGCAAGCATAAATCTCCAAATCTTCAGGATTTGAGTCAGGAAGAACAAAATCTCAGCATTGTTTTTCATGCTGTTAGTTATTCTTAAGCGGTTCCTTTCCTTTTGTTCCAGTCATTCTAAATGTCAGAAAACAACAAAAACATAAAAATAGTCATGAAGCCACATCCTTGGATGTTATTAGTAGAATATAAAACAATACCCATTTTTATTCTGTTGAACATGTACGCACTCTAAACAAAAGAAATTGATGAACTAAAGCAAACAAAGTATGCTTCCTTGGCCCTGCTTTATACAAATAAGCAAGGACAATTAATAGCAAGGCTGTTGTTTCTTTGTTTCAATTTTCTATCCCTGTTCCTAACTGATATTCTCAAAAGTCTCTAAGATTAGATAACTGTTTAAAATTCCCTTTTGGATTATTTTTGGTACTTAGTGAAAGTTTATTACCTACAGGCATTCTGAGGTAAATGAGCTCCAACGTATTAATAGACCTGCAAAATGTAGAACTAGGAAGAACGTTAGGTATTAGATTTTTCTGGGGCAACCACCTCACTTTTCAAGTGTGGAAACCGAGGCCCTGAGAACCTTGGTTTGTATATGCTCTGGGAGTTCAGAGGTGATCTTCCTTGTATCACAATATTTGCCCCTCTGTGTGTTTGTCCTTTGAAATTATTTTTAAATTGAGCGTATTGAATAAGAGGCTCCCTTCTGAGTTTTAAAAAATCACATTCTTTTAATAGCATAGCAGAGAAACACTGCTTTGATCAAATTCAGCTTGCTTCTTCCAACACTCCCTGGGGCACAGAAGAAGGGCAAAAAGTAGAGTGGAGGAGTTATACTAAATATAAATGAGGAATAATCCTCTTTCCTTGACATAAAGAAGCTTTCAGAGCCTTACTGTTTCCTACCTGGCTGGTTGGGATTTGCTGCATGTGTAAACTCCTGTGCCAGGGGCCTGCGTCTCTGGATCCATGTGACAAAAGAGTCCAGATTAGTTGGGGAACCTGTGAAGTCTTCTCCCCTCAGGTTCCCACTCAGAACTGAAAAATGTGCTGCCGGACATGCTAGCTCTCCAGGCTTAAAAACATTTTTGACAGAAAACTTAGCAGGAGGAACAACCTAGTAAGACCCAAATGCTCTTTAACACGCTTGGTTCCCACTATGTTCCTCCCTGTTAGTTGCTGACAGTCCTGGACTCAGTCCTCCCTTCACATGTGGTGGCTTCTCCTGATGCTGGTTCCATCTCCTGACACAGATGCTGAAAGGTGCCCCCCTCAGTGTCCTTCCAAAGAGCTGAACAACCTAGTGACTCTGTCTGCTCCTACCCCAGTCGAGGAGTGAGAATCTTCTGGGTGATCATCAACTTTATAAATCTGTAGGTCACACTCTGAAGACTTGTCATCGGCTCCATACCTTCAGGTGACCAGATTTCCAGACTGGAAAGGTGATAAGGCCTGGAGAGGGGAAGTCACCTGACCTAGTTGTGGTAGGGCTGGGATTAGGGTGGGTAGCCAATTCCAATGCCAGTGCTGTTCCTCCTTTCAGGTGGGACACCATTTGAGACATCTTATGGAAAGGGAATGTGGAAAGGGAACAAAAAAAGAGAATGTGCTCAGTGGTACTTCTGAGCTGGACAGGCAGAACTCAAGAAGAGTGGAACAGCATTTTCAAAGCAAAATCTCTTACTCGAGGGGTACTGTGTCTTAGTAGTTAAGAACCATAAATTTGAAGATAGGCCTGTGCTTGAGTTCCCACTGTGCCCATTGTAGACTATCTGACTTGGAGAAAAATTGCTGAACCCCTCTGAGCTTTGGTTTTCTAATTTATAGATGAGAACTATGATAACCTATGCCATGGACAGGAATGTACATTCAGACTGAGAGCCTGGGCAAATATGGGTTCTGCTGTGTTTCTCTTATTTCAAAGATCACAATACTGAACCGCCAATGGTCTAATTCCTAAAAATAGCTAGTTCATGAGTTTTCTTCATATCATAGTTTTTTCTAGCAGGAGAGCAAATCTTATACAGTGACTTTTTCATGGCCAGAAGCTGGAGAACTAAAGTTCTTTATTTTTCTCTAATAATTATTATAGTATCCTGTTTTGTTTGTTTGCTTGTTTATTTGTTTTTAAGGAATGAAATCTCTTGTTTCTCTGGGAGTATTATGATTGTTTTCTTGCTCATATAACTTCCTACATTTTCTGTCTTTCCTTGATATTTCTTTTTCTTTTCTTTAGTTTTTTTCATATTTATTTTGACCTCTGATTCATATTAGAGGTTACCTCACATGTGTAAGTAAGAATCTTTCAAAAAACTGTTTGGAAACTACTTTGCAAGTGTGAGAGTTGATGAGTGATGTAACTTATCAGAGTGATTGAATGGAGGAATTGGCTGCTGTATTGAGGGACCTTCAGATGTTAGGAGATGTGGGTCTATTTTTGAAAACTGCCTAGTTAGTTACCTCAGAGAGAATTTCCTTAGATCTGTTAATGTGAAAATAAAGGTGAGTTTCTATCATATTGAAGCACATGTAGAAGAGGTATAATCACCTGGCTCTGTGGGCTAAGAAAGGACTAGGATTAAGGGCACCTTATCAATATCTTCAGTTAATTCCTTTACTTTTAGCTGTACCCTATTCCCCAGTCATCAAACATTATACACTTTATAGTACTGAGATGTGAATCCTTTTCTTTCAGTACTTCCCCTAAAGGAAAGTTTCAATGTTCTGTGTACTGCTGTCAATAACTATTCTTATATCTTCTTTTCATCTTCCAACATTGTGTGATCAACTCAGGTGGGCTGTTGCATCCTTTTAAAATATGTTTTTCAAAACCTTTTACAGATATTTTAGTGGTATTTCAAAAGGGAGTGGCAATGAATGTGTGTATTCAATCTACCAGGTTCAATAATAACAACATTATTGTTTTTCACTTGAGTGAAAAGACTGCGAGGCACAAAGAGGGTATAATTAAAGCATGGCCCTTTCAAAATTTCATTTAAGCTCACTCATCTAACAAAAGAAGTGCAAATCCCACACTCACTCCTCCACATATTAGAACTTGGCCATCCCTCTGTTTCTCTCCAATGTCTCTTGCCTTTCATTCTATGTCTGTAGGATTGAAGTAAGAAGACATTAGCTTCCAGTGACCTTACTCAAATGAACATATTATGTCTGCATTACCTAGTCATACAGGCAAGAGTGGAAGAAGCAAGAGAAAAAAATTGAACAGCTGTGATGAGGACTGAAGTCACTCTTTGTGTGTGTGTGGTTAAGATTTCTTTTTATTCCAGCTTTATTACTGAGATATAGTTGACATATAACATTGTGTAAGTTTATGGTGTACAATGTGATGTTTGTTTATATTTATATATTTGAGATAACATTGGTTAATAACATTATATAAGTTTCATAATTTGATGCAGAGTGCTCACCAGCAGAAGTCTAGTTTCCTTCATCACCATGTATTCGATCCCCTCTATCCATTTCGCCCTCTCCCCACCACCTCACCTCCAGTAACCACCAACCTGTTGTCTGTATCTGTGAGTTTGGTTTTCTTGTTGTTTGTTTGGAGCTGAGGTCACCTTTCTCGCACATTAGTCCAGGCTTCCTCTGATTCCCAGACATAGGAGTGGCCGCCCTATCGTTTCCAAACATGAAAGCACAATTTGCAGGGCTCTCTCTTACTTTCTCCAAATAAACCCATCTGGGAACACCCTTGAAGCAATGTTCTTCCTGCCTCATTGCAACCACATCAACACATCAGCATCCAGAACTGCCCCTCCGGTCTTCCTTCTCGGCCAGAGCATCTCATTGCCCATTAACTTCACTACAGCTCAGCTCTGAGATTTGGTCCTTACTCCCTTAATGTTTTTCAAGAGCTTGAAATCTAGTCAGCTGAAAAATCAAAGTGATAACCAGGCAGGAATCATCACTGGAGTGAGAAGTGATTGAAGTACTTTGTGCAATGCTGAGGACTGCCCCATTGGAAGTAGCCCTAGATATGAAATGAGCCTCTGTAGCACCCACTCGAGAGCAGGTGTGACTTCCCACACTTGGGTGCTCTCTTTCTGTTTCAAATACCATGGCTCATGAGTGACATTTAGCTGCTGCTCAGAAACTCGTTTTGTCCCTTACCATCTCATACCAGCATTGTTTAAATGTTTGTCACAGCATCCAAGAAGCAGAGGAAAAATCAAAGCCTTAAATGTAAGGAACTCAGTGGCGGAGTCAGCTGTCAGCTTTTGGCTCTCTCCTTCAGTTCTGCTTCCCTTGCAAGTTTTGGCTTGCTTATACATAAACATTCACATAATGCCCTGGTTATCCAAGGCTTCTTCTCTTATTGCCCTTCCAAGACCAACTAGAAAATATCAGAGCTGGGAGGGATGTTGGAAATCATCAAGTCGAAGTCTTTTATTTTATAGCATTAAATATAAAACAAGACATGGCTTTTCTAAAGTAACAGAGCAAGTTTATGCTCCAGCTAAGGCAGGAACTTGTACAGGGCTGGGATTTGGGTGAGGCGAGCGAGGCACTCACCTTGGGTGTGAAATTTGTAAGAAGACCCGATAAATTCATCATCAAGATACTAATGTTTTAATGCAACAATTTTAAGAATTAAAATGAATGCAAAATATTTCATGATAAAATATCAGAATTTTAAATGAAGATGAGATCCAATAGGGTAGGCCAGTGTTAGGATGAGGTAAATGAGTCAAGGCTATACAAATACAGGGTCATACTCTGTCTTTATTTAAAATTTTAATATTTTGTTCATAGAAGATTTTTCACATTTTTATTTTTTAAATACTTCATTAAAATATGATTTATCTAGATTACCAAGATTTTTGGTGTCTCCTTAAATTTTGCTTCCAGGTTGAGTACTTTACTGTAGTCCCAGCTCTGTTCCTGATTCTCACAAGTCTTCTCTGTGAGCCAATTTTGCCTGCACTTCCATGTCAGTCTTCTCATTTTGAATCTTTTTTCCAGCTGTATTTAGATATAATTAACACGCAACACTGTGTAAGTTTAAGGTGAACAACGTGATGACTTGTACACTAATGTGTTGCAAAACGATTACAACAGTGGAGTTAACACCTCCATCACCTCTCATAACTACCTGTGTGTGTGTGTGTGTGTGTGTGTGTGTGTGTGTGTGGTGAGAACCTTTAAGATCTATTCTCTTAGGCACTTTCACCATGCTGCGTATCAGATCCCTCACCATGCTGCATATCAGATCCCCAGAACTTATTCATCTTATAACTGGAAGTTTGTACCCTTTGACTAACATCTTCCCATACCCCACAACCAAGCCCCTGGCAATGACCATTCTAGTCTTTTGTTCTCTGAGTTTGGCTTTTTTAGATTTTACAGATAAGTGACATCATACAGTGTTTGACTAACTTATTTCACATAGCATAATGTCCTCAATTTTCATCCATTTTGTCACAAAAGGCAAAATTTCTTTCTTTTTTTATGACCAAATAATATTCCATTAGATATATATGGTAATCTTATTTATCTATTCATTTATTGACAGACATTTAAATTATTTCCATATCTTGGCTATTGTGAATAATGCTGCAATGAACATGGGAGTACAGATATGTCTTTGAGAACTTGATTTCATTTCATTTCCTCTGGATATATACCCAGAAGTGGTATTACTAGATCATATGGTAGTTCTATTTTTAATTTTTTGAGGAACCACCAAGTTTTTTTCTATAGCTGTACCAATTTACATTCCCACCGTGTTTCCTTTCCTTCATATCCTTGCAAATACTTGTCTCTTATTTTTTTGGTAATAGCCATTCTAACAAGTGGGAGGTGACATCTTAGTGTAGTTTTGATTTGCATTTCCCTGGTGATTAGTGATGTCGAGCATCTTTTCATGGATCTGTTGTATACTTTCTATGGTTCCTGCAACACACCATTTTGGATGCTGACAGCCTCCATTTTGCTTTCCCAAGGACATTGCCAAATGCTCATTTGTGGTCTCTCCCAGGCCCACAGATTCAGGTGCCAATGGGAGTGTGCATAGGGAGCCAAACACAGAATGGAAGCAGGGGGTGTATTGGTGAAGCATTCAGAGTACTTGGGATGCCAGTTGGGGATCCATGGGCAAGGCATCCCAATGGCTCACTGGCAGGCCTTACAATGGTCTGCGATGAGGTTAATAGGATTCATGTCCCTTTATACTTTCCTAGTTTGGCTCTTTTAGATTCCACATATAATAGCTGTTGTTTTCCCAGCTATTCACTCCCCCTCCCCACCCGCCATCATGCAGCTGAGAACTCAGTATTCTGGTTGGGACAAGACTGAAATGGGCCTCTTTGGTAGCATCCCATACATCTGGGGAAGCCAGGTGCTCACTCACTCCTCTGCAAGAGAAATTACAGGCTAAGAGGGACTCTCTTGACACTGAACTGTGCTACCATGAGTGAGGAATGACACAGGTAAAGTTAAATTGTTCCTCTTACTATCTCCAATGTATCCAATATCAGAAATTTTGCTTCAGTGTTACTGAAACTTCTCTGCTGGGCTCCTGGACTTCCAGAAAAGCTGTCTCATTCATGGGTGATTGTCTAAATCAGGATTCTCCAGGGGCTCCCAGACCATGGCTGAGAAAGGGTGGAGCCAGTTCAGGGCCCATAGCCAGGACCAAGGTCTGTCTGCCTATTACCTGACTCCCTTCAGGCCCCTTGGCATATGGTGCTGGGTTCCATAGCTCCCACAAAGGCACATTGTCTGGGACAGATGCTGAATTATTGTTGTTGGGGGTGCTGGGTACAGTGATAGACATCTTATTTGGCCATCTTGCTGATATCACTCTTCTTTAAATCTCTCGATTCTCCTTCTTTGATCTGGCAAACCAGTGTGCTTAATCATATAGTTGTTGTCACTATCATGAGGATATTTTCAAATTATTAACCACTAATTCTTTGGATATAATCCTGAAACCAGAAGTGAACAGTGTAGCTTTTGACCCCAAGAAGTTCTGAAGATGATCACAACAACACATTAGTTTCATTTCAAGGCTATTATTTCCCACTCCAATTTATCTAGCCATTTAGTCTAGCAAAGTCAATCTTAGATTCTTCAAAGACATCAAATAACCATATTACAGTGTTCTAACAAAGAAGTACTACAAATTTGTATACAAATGTTTCTCAATACAGAGTAGAAGATAAAGTTCAAAGCATAAATCTCTTTACAGGTTAAATTCCAATGACTTTAAAGTTTAAAGGAATTAAATTTGGAAATCAAGTTGTCTAGCATTTATCATTTCTTCCCCAAGTTCATATTCAGCTTAATTTCAGCCAGAGCAATGACCCATGCCTGACTGGAGCTAAGATTCCTTCAGTAGCTTATGTCCAGATGGTCTTCTACTGGAATGACTATGGGTCCTCAGAATCTTAAAAGCTAAATTCGTTCCATACTATATCTCTGATGAACCTCTCTTTAGAGAAATTTAAAGAGATAATAGGACACATATAATCATCACAGCACTGACCTGCACCCAGGAAATTTTGAAGACAATCCAATTCCAAGTCCCTATAATTTGAATACTGTCTAAAATTATGTATTTAGTGTCATAAGGATAACTGCAAGGACTTGATAGAATCTATATGGAGGAGGGAAGATGGAGAAAATAATTTTTTGTTTCAGTTTAGAGAAAATAATGCCAGTCATCTGGTGCCTTGTCTAAAATCTATGACCTGTGTCATAAATAACTGGGAAGTTAATCTTGACATTTAATTTACTGTATAAGAGGGACTAAAAGCAATGAATCAAACCATCTCCCCTCTTACATGCAATATTTGAAACATTGCTGATTTCTTGCAAATTTAGAAAAAGGTGGCCCCTGTCAGATAGTAGATGCCTTTTTGTCTCTATGGTTCTGAAATGAATATACACTTATATTTCAGGCCATAACATCAGTGCATCCCTATATGCAAATATTTTCAAACCTGTCCCACAATGGCCTCAAGGTATGAAATTGCTCAGGCCTAAAAACTCTCCTCCTAGAGAAGAGAGGGCTTTTTCTTCCAATGAAATGAACCAATCTTGATCCACATTTTTTGAGCCCCCATCATCTGACTGAAGTCTCTGTAGCCTATATCTTGCTAATCATGGTGCTGTGGCTGGTGCCTTTGTGGAAGCCTCAGTGCCTCACCCTGTGTCTTTGCTGAACCTGAGACCTAAAACCTTTTTTTTGAAGAACTGCGTCTGTGCCTATCCTGGGCCTGAAGTTGATACCTTTCCTAAGAAATCTGACATCTTTACTGAGACCCGCAACTTGTGCCTTTGCTGAGCACTTGCTTTTGCTTAAAAGCAGCAGGCCAACACTTATTTCCTTAAGGCAGAGCACATTCAGTTGCTCGTATGAAAAAAATAGGCCACTTGCCTGAGAACAAAGCTGCCTTATGGTGTAATGTCCCCTAATGGACAAAATCCCACTTGCAATTGCCTAAGGCCTAATGTCATCTGCCTGGGTTAAAATAGGTAGAAGTTAACCAAACAACTATAAAAACCAGCTGCATTGTTTCCTGTAGGCTGCCAAAGTCATGGGCCTTGACCATATCAAAATGCTCAGTCATTTTACATGTATTATGTCCCAAACCAAATTTCACTATCTATTTTCCAATTATCCTGACCACTACACTATATTACAACATTACTTTATGTTAAATTTCTCTCTCCCACCTTTCCTCATGGGGCTAGAGCCTGACACTATAAAAGTAAAACAGAACATGGAAAGAAAATGGACAGGAACTGAAAACATGGACTCCATTCCTCTTCTAAATTCAGTAATTATTTAAGAAGAAGAGTATGGAGAAAGACCAGGAGTATTAGAATCATTCCCTCCTTGTGCAAGACAATATCCAGAGTAGAAAATTATCATTCTCCCCTTAAAACAGTCATGCCTTTATCAATCACAGTGATCCTCAATTTTTTCTATTATGACATATTAATGGATGATATTCACCTGAGATCACACTTCCAGAAATTGAACAATATTTGTGATATAGTTACAATAGGCTGTGGGTTATGCGTGCTTCCTGATGTTCTAGTTCAGTGGTTCTCAACTGTGCCCACCCCCCCCCCCCAAAAAAACTGGCAATTTTTGGAGACATTTTTGGTTTTCACAACCTGAGGAAAATGCTAGTGGGTAGAGACCAGTGGTGCTGTCAAATATCCTCCAAAAACATGGAACAATTTCACACAACAAAACATTATCTGGCCCAAAATGTCAACAGTGCTGAGGTTGGACAACTGCACTGGACGTAACTTCACCTGTTTGTTCTCAAGTCAAGGAAACATATAAGAATACAAGTGAGTGAAATGGCTGTTAATATGTGGATAACCTTGAAATTTCCCTAAAGTATTTTTTAGTAAAATAAGTCATTTATAAATTTTGGTGTTTCATTCTGTTGTAGCATATGTTTTTGTAATCTAAATTCCCATGTGATTGTAAATAGATGGATAGTGCCATAAAATGTGGAATTAACATTTTTTCATATGTGATGTTTTTTTCCTAGTCCATTAGTATTTTATACCACCAAGTGGCCACAGCAGAATCTAAAAGGAAGAATATGATACTGTCCCAAGGCCTGTTTACTTGTGATTTATTGATTGAAAAATAATGGACCTAATTCTCCATCACCTCCTTTCTTTAGCCCATTCCTTTGCAATGTCATTTTGCCCTTCATAGCCACTACTATCACTAACAGAAGTCTATTTCCACAGCTCTTGAACATGGAACGATTTTATCATTTGCTTTAGCCAATTGAT
This sequence comes from Eidolon dupreanum, assembly GCA_028627145.1. Classification (NCBI taxonomy): domain Eukaryota; kingdom Metazoa; phylum Chordata; class Mammalia; order Chiroptera; family Pteropodidae; genus Eidolon; species Eidolon dupreanum. Next base: position 49,878,295 of record CM053510.1, on the reverse strand, counting down.
GGTGGTAGAAGCAATGGTGTGCTAGTTCTAAGCCTAGGCTTCCAGAAGTCTGCACAATTCCATTTATTCCCTTGAACCACTGTGACCATTATAGGAACAAGCCTGGACTAACCTACTGAAAAATGAAAATCACTTGAAGCAGAATACAGTTATCTCATCTGAGGTCTTCTTAGAACAGTCAGGTCACTGCTGATAAGCCTGCTAATCACAGATGTGCTAGTGAGTCCAGCTGAGGTCAGCCAAGCCTGGGCCTGGGTCAGTAAAACCATTCAGCTGAACTGTAGACCCAATAGAAATAATAAGAGATTGTGTCTTAAGCTACGGTATTCTGGGACAGCAGCAACAGCTGATAAACAAGCCTAAACTTCCTCTTTGCTTGTTTTAGCCACATGCTCTATCTCAGAAGTGCTTATTATATAGGTAACTCTGATTTGGGTGTGTTTGGCCTTTATTTCTTAACTCAGCAGCCTCTATCATCAGTTTTCTTTTCCATCAAGTTACCTTTATTTTTTGAGAGGTAACGTCTTACATTTAATGGTAATATTTCTTTATATTAAGAATTTAACATGCCGTTTTTGCTCATATTTTGTTATAATTTCATCATTTTTGTGTGTTTTTGTTGTATAGATTTTGAGTGGTCTGTTTCACAACAATATTTTCCCTAGTCCTATTATTTTAGTACGTGATTTTGCAGAATGTAAAGTTTCTCATTACCATATTTGTCGTGTTATGGGTCATGAGAATGCTGATATGTATTTTGGGCATGAAATTACTTGTACCTTACTCCACAATTGATTGTGAATCATTATCATGCCAAGATATCAGGTTAGAGCTCTTGCTGAGAGATCAGGGACACATCCAAACTGAGGAATCTGTGGATACATTTATTTCTGTTTTGGATGTGTGTCCATGTGTGAGAGTTTGTATGCATTTGTGTAGTGCCTGTATACTTAGATGGGAAATTCTGAGGATTACTATTTTGTTACAGGTATTATCAAACTAATATGTTCCCAGGCTGTTGTGTGCTATTTATGTCAAATCGTTCTAAACAGGTACAATAATAAACACTGGCACTTACAAATAGCTCAATATTTTATTAAGTGCTTTTGTATTAATAGCCTTGTCTTAATCCTCAAGGCAGCCCTGAGAAATAGGTACTATTTTGAATTCCATTTTATAGATGAAGAAAAAAACTGTGAATGGCTTTAGAGCTCCAGATAGTGCATGACAAAGCAGGAATTAAAAAACAAACAAACAAACAAACAAAAATAGGTGCTAAAAATTTCCTACTGCTTTATTCCAAGATAAAAGAATCCTCTTTCTAACTCTCACTTAAGGAAAGAGCAGAACAAGCATTTTTAGATCTTTTACTAGATTGCAGGAGAGAGGGAACTGATGACCAATGAGAAATTATTCAGCTCTGAGAAAGCTTGGATGAGGATAACAATGGAAGCCTTGTGTGGTAGGCAAACTCAAAAGATACCCAAGATTCCATTCCCCTGGTTATTCAATTGAACACTAATCTAATCATCGATGTGGAGGGATTTAGAAGACGTAATTAAAGCTACAAACCTTAAAATAGAAAGACTATCCTAAATTATTTGGTAGGCCCAATTTTATCACTGAGCCCTAAAAATTAACGAAATTTCTCTTGCTGGAATCATAGAGGTGTGGCAGAAGAAGAAGGCAAAGGAAAGATGAAGTTGAGAGATTTAAAGAGTGGAAAGGAGTCAATCCATTATTGCTGGCTTTGAAAGGGGGCCACATGCAAAGTAAATGACCTCTAAAAGCTAAGAATGACTTCTGGGCAACAGCCAGCAAGGAAGTAGGGACCATGGTCCTACAACCACATGAAACACAAATTTTCCAACTTGAGTGAGTTTGAAAAATGGATTATTCTCTAGAGCCACTATTAATGAGCTCACCTTGATTTTGAACTTGTTGGACCCAGAATAGAAAAACCAACTGAGCTCACCCAGACTTCTGACTTACAGAACTGTGAGATAATAATTGGGCTTTGTTTTAAGCCACTGTTTATAGTAATTTGTCATAGCAGCAAGAGAAAACCAATGCAGTTTATGAGAGATATGAATATGCTGAGCAACTTTTCAGTGTATGCTAAATGACAAGTGAAGATAAGTTTAACTGAGGCTACAATGGAGGGTATCTTTCTTAGAAATAACATGGTAGCAGAGAATTTAGCCCAAAGAGTGGTCTTATGGCACTAATGAAAATAAAAAGTTGAGATGGGGAAACAGAAAGATACATGGGACGAGTCTCTGAAAAGGATTACATTTAACTAAACTTCTCTCATGGATGTTTCACCAATCCTCACACTAAAAGATATTAGTTGAAATCTTAAGAAGTTCTTCTCGTACTCTAAGTTCAGAGAGAAGAGGATTGGAGTGGGATAGGGAATAAATCAATTGACAAGGAATTTCTGTCTTCACTTTGTAATTTAGTCTTATTAACAGTCTTGTAGAATGATTATTTATTTAACTCATTTTTACAAGTTAAGGATATAGACACTCATATAGATAACATTCCTGGGGAAGACCAAACATTTAGGACTAATATAAAAGTTTTCTGAATTGAAAGTTTGTCCTTTTTCACTAAGATCTTGGTCCTCTTTTATGCTCAGTGTCTAATTTTACACCATATTTTACTAAACCTTAGGTCTTCTTGGAAAAAGTCAATGTTTAAATCTGAAATAATGTTTAAATCTGAAATAAATAATGCAACCCTATTGATTAGATATCCAATGCTTCATTTTCTCTTAAAGAGGTAAAGACAATTCCAAAGTGTAGCATTTGATCTGTTTTTACCCAATGGTGATTCTCCAACTCAGCAGCAATGCTCCTGCTCTTCCTGGCCCCTAGCCCTGGCTTCCAGTTTTTCAGTTCCCAGATAACAGAACCATCATTCTCTTGAGTTGGCTTTAACATAAAAAGGAGAGATTGAATTGTTAGGAGAAAATCATATCCATTTTCACTTATCTTTGGTTCCTGATTTGGGCCTCAGATGAGTCCACTGAATCCTGATGGTAGGGGATGAATGCCATTTGCCTCTAGGGTGGATATGCCAAATGACATGGTTGGTCATTTGAGCAAGTGTGACACTTCTTAAGAAATACTCGTACACATCCACATGTTCTGCAGCCAACAGCAGCTCAGAACACTTCTGTTAATCACTTTATCTCAGCATAGTGTTTATTAGACAATCTCCTCTGAAACAATATTTTTAAGGAACATTCACTGGGGTCCCCAGGTCCTGAACTTAGTCCTCATGAAACTTCAAATTATCAGACAAGACAAACCTCCACTAGGTCTCCACAGCTCTAGCCCTAGCTGGGGTTAAAGTGTTCTCCACATGATTGCTTCAGCTTTCTGGTTGAAAGGAGGACCAGGACAGTTAGTGCCATTAGATTTGGGAGGAGGAAGAGGAGGGTCAGATGTGCTTGGAATTTTGATTTTTTTTCTCACAGCCACAGCATAGAAAGAGACATTGAGATTGAATTGGGAAGGTGAGTTAATTTTGCCTCTACCAGCCTTCAGTATGAAATGACTAACATCTCTGTTTTAGAATGTATGCGTCTTCGTTCATTTCCTTGGAACTTCGTGTCTTAACACTAGCAATGTCTCCCGTTAACTGAGCCCATCTCCACATGCCATCTTTAGTTCTTACAACATGTCTGCAAGACACCACAATGCAACAAATGGGCAAAACCAAAGCATACAGAAGTCCAGATATACTTAGGCTGGTCTGGTTTAATTTCTCTTTTGAGAAATGATCTAGAACATATACCACAGGCTCCTCTTTATGAACAGTGGTCCCTTTATAATAAGCACTAAAGAGCTGTGGTTCTGAAATTAGGTAGCATGACAAATTTGGAAGTAGTAAAATTCAGATTAACCAGAACCCAGTTTGGGAGTCAGGTAGCTAAAAGTTCATGTTCCTAATTCGAACACATAATAACTGAGTAACCATAGGAACTAATATCTTTAAGCCCCAGTTTCCTCATACATGAGAGGCAATTTTTAAATTACCTCATAAAGGACATGTGAGAATTGAATCCAATATGCGTGTAACACTTAAAACAGTGCCTGGCACACAAATGCTGGCTTTTATCATCATTGTCATCGCCATCATCATTATTCAGTTCTTCCACCTTTTGCTTTCAGTCTTGCCCAGGGCTTCAGCCTTTTGAACTTAAATATCTTAATATCCTAATTAAAGTTCAATTTTTATGATTGCTATCCCTGTTTAAGGAGGGGCCGTCAGTGTTAGTCAGATGATGGTCCCTAGACCAGCAATCTCGGCATTACATGTGAACTTCTTAGAATTACAAATTCTTAGTCTGGGCCAAGACTCCCTTGATCCAAAGGTCTGGGAAAGAAATCTGCATCATAATAAGCTTTCCAGGAGGGTCTAATGCCTTCTAAACTCTGAAAAGCACTTTTCTAAGTCATTTATACAGTTTGATGAAAAAGCCCTGAAAATGGAGATAAGATTTCGGTTTAAATCCTAGGTCTTCCACTTACTACTATGTGACCATTGGCAAATTATTTAATTTCTTTTATAATGTGGACCAAGTTCCTTGGAGTTTTATTACTCAGAATATAGGCTAAAGTACATCAATGAAGGAACCTAAAACTACAGCGGTTCATATAAGGATTAATTTATTTCCCTCTGTAATAGCCCACAGTTAGAAGGGTGGTTCAGAGTGAGTTGGCAAGTCTATGCCACAAGGTCATCTAAGAACTCAGGATCCTTCTGCCTTGCCTTCCTGCCCTCTCCTAGGACATTGTTTTGTCTGTATGTTTGACTTGGGGTCACTGACACTGTGTCAGGCTTCTTGCCTAAAAGAAAAGAGAGAGTAGAGGACAAGCGATTTTTTTACCAAAGAAGTGATGCAAAAGTTGCACATCTTACTGCTACTCATATTCCCTTGGTGAGAGCCTGGATGTTTGACCAGATTAGTGAGAAGCTTGGGACTGTGTCTGTAAACTAGGTGACCAAGTGCCTAAACAAATTCAGGAGCCGTAAATATCCTGATTCTAAATATATACTCATGGAAACATAGTAGAATACCAAACACACAAGAAGTACTCCACACTCATGCGAGATGGGGTAGCATGGTGTTGGCGGGTCAGGCAGACGTGAACATGAATGCAAGTTTTGCTATCTACATAATATGTGACCTTAGGAAGATTATTTCTGCCTTGGGATTCAATTTCCTCATTTTCTAAAATAGGAATTATAGTGTCTTACCTCACTGTGTTGTAATGATGGAGGGTTGCCCAATTTAGATTATCTTCAATACCAGGTCAGAATTGCATTTTGATTCTTTTAATCACAATGAAACAGGAGATATCCAAAGTTAGAATGTTTCACATGTCATTAATTCTTCATCAAATACAACTTCAAGCAACATGCTGCAATTACTGTACAGCTTTGGCCCTCAGCCTAAAGATAGGAATCTTAATCCTAGAGCTCATTTGATGGTTGGTGGGGCATGCATAACAGAGATCTTGCCAACAGCCTAAACCACAGCTCTCAGTTCCAAAAAAGGAGGGATTGTTTCCATTTTTTTATTATAATCTCCAAGGCAGAAATTGTGGGCCAGTTGTGAAATATAATTACAAACCTCTATTGTCTTTTTTGGGGTATAAACCAACAAATTCTTCCCTAATCAATTTACAAACACAAAAATATAAAAGCAAATAAGCAGGCTTCCTAAAAAAGGGACATTAAACAGTATTTGCATATACCATTTATTCTGGCAGAGCAGAGATGTAGCTTTGTTTTACAAACAAGGCAAACATACACCCTGTTGAAAAATAATGCTCTTTATCGAAGCTACCTTCACCTGTCTTGACATCAAAAATCCTTTTGGTACCTTTTTCTTTTTTGGCCAGCAGATTTTCATGTTTTGCAAGAACAATGTTTTCTGTATTTTCCTGGTTAATAAGATCAAAGATATTTCTACTCTCTCAGCTCTCTACTTCTTTTCTTCACAAAACACATCAGAGGCTGGGAATAAAAGAATACTCTAGGTGGATCACTTTGCTAAGATCTGGCTCATTGGAGTTCATTTTCTGATTACTAAGGAAAGTCTTTAGCAGTGGGAAGAGAGGCATAAGGATTTAAAAGGAAGGTTGGAGGCTTTCTAACTTGGATATTTCCTGAAACAGGGAGCCTGAGACAAAAGTTTGCATGCAAACACTTTATCTGGGAAGTCATTTCAGAAAATAGGAATGCCGATCAGGGAGAGAGAAACAGGAAACTGGGTGGAAAGCCAGTACAAAGATGTGTTATTTAATTGTCTCCTGATGCAGACAAATGAAACTTGGTCCTGTGGGAACTTCTGAGGAAACTTATGACATGAATCTTGGAACTGTTCACCTAAGAAATAAGAAGAGAAAGAAATTACATATCAATTCCCAGACCCCTTGGTCAAGTTTGAACCTTTAGCTGTTAATTCTCCTGCCCTTTGGCTTCCACACACTCCTCAGGCTATGGCATCTGGAAGAGTGAGAGGCCACAGAGCAGCCGGTCCAGCCCTGTACAGAACTGGTCCCTGAAGCTGAGGCACATGGAGAGTGGACTGAAAGGACTTAGGAGTCTAAATCCTTTGACTTCCTTTTCTGCCAAAGTATGATAATACTTTCCATCTCAAATGAGACTTTTGAGGTTTTAGTGAGATAATGTATATCACATAGTAAGTGTTCAATACATGTTAGCTAAACATTTCCTATCTGCTACAATACCCCAAATTCATTTCCTCCTGGAACAATGGGTGAAGTCTATATCCTGGGGTTTCTCTGTTCCACATATGGCCCACCCTTCTTGAGCAGATGCTCTTTTTTATGGCCAGTGGCCACTTTCTGAAACCTAGGGATGGCTCTCGGTGCTCACAATAAACTGAGGGAGGGTTTTCAGTCAAAGGCACAGACAATTCTTCATAAGGCTGTTGCTTCTCGGGCTTGCACTTATGCTGTCTTCTATTCAACACATATGTCTTGAGACATGAATGTGTGTGAAATATTTTTCTATCATGCCTTAAAGACAAATTAGTCACTTTCATTCAGTGAATCAGCCTGAAAGAGAAGTCTTTATCTGGAACATTTCCAGACTCAAGGCAGAAACAAAGAGGAAATGGAAATCATGTGATGGGTCTTTAAGCTCTGGTCATTGCTTCCATCCTCTGCGATTGGCCAGAGTTAACATGCTCATGCTCGCTGATGAGTTCAACAAAGTGGATATATAATCCTCTCACAGGGCGGGTGATCAAAGGAAGGGGATCCAAAATGTTTAGCAATCAGTAATGCTAGCTATCTACCTCTAGACCTGATACACTACACTTCATCTCAAAATTACCAGATGTTCCTGTGTATCTCAGATTGAGTGAACATATACATCAATCTATCCATTCACATATATACAAGTTAAATCAGCATTCCTTAATATACTTTATAAGATCCCACTGGTGTGTCTTTACTGATACCATTTCCTCTTATTGAAATGTCTTTCCTCTATATTTACCTGTTGAAATTCTGCAGATTAATATGAGAATGTGAATAGGGAATTCAAAATCAAAGAAATATAAATAGCTGAGAAAACTAATCAACCTCACAAATAATAAAATAGATAAAATACTAAAACAAAGAGATTCTATTTGAGACCTAAAAAATAGGCAAAGATTTAAAAAAGAAACATGCAGTGTTGCTTAGGAAGGCATAATACAGATATTTTCATTTACTATTGGTGGAAGTAAATAGTCTACATCCAGACATTTATGTCAATAAACAATGGATGTGCTCAAAATTGCATATATAAAGATGAACATTGAAGCCTTTCTGAATTGCAGAAATATTCAAAACTTAGAAAGAATCTAAGTGTCTCCCATCACTCTCTAATCCTTACTCTGCTTTTTTTCATACATTTATCACTACCTGATACACATATGTACATGCACATGTGTACATGCATGCACACACACACACCTTTGATTGTTTACTATTGTTTGCCCCAAAGAATCTGAGCATAGCAGAGTTTGTCTTGTTCACTATTGTATCTCTAGTCTACAGAACAATAGTGATACATAGTTTGTATGTTTGTTGGATGAATTAATAAATTAATCACTTAGGTTCTGATTACATTAGAAATAGTACGCCTACATAACAAACAACGTTATTGATATTAAAATCATATTTTTGGAAAATATTTAACATGAGGAAATACTTATTCTATAAGGACACAGCAGGATGATGGTTTTCTCAAACGCATGAGTTTATGATCTTTTCTTCCCCTTTTTAAAATTCATCTGCATTTTCCAGATTAGTATCAGTGAGCATGTGCTAGAATTACACAAATGTTATCAAAGAGAAAAAAATTCCTGGAGGTCTAGCCAGCTAAAATGAAACCTCTTCCATTCTCTGAGCTCTCCCATATTGGTAACCTTGGCCTCTAAATTCCCAAGGGCACAGTGACTGTGGCAGTCATCTGTGTTTACTGATTTGCATGTATTACCAATTTATCTCATTTATCTGTATTTCTCTTGGATCAACATGCTCTGCCTCCAGTGTCCTGTGATTGGTAGGTAGAGGAATACAATGTTCTGAAATGGTGGAGGGATAGGAAGATGAATAGGGAGGAGGAGAGCAAGAGAATGTGGAGGTACCAGGACATCAGAGAGATCAGCAGAAAATCAGAGACAAAGCCCTGCTTGGTTCCTTAAAATGACACTAAGAAGATTTCTACACTTAAAACAGTGCTACATTTAGCTTCAAAGAAATTTCTTACAACTTCCTGTTGGCTGTATTTGAGGTCATTGATGCCCACACTAACTGAGTCACATGAATTCCCTGGATGGATAGTTCAAGAGTTTGAGAGGTACTAAAGAGGCTTCTTGCATGCTACAGAAAAGGTTAGGAGGATAAAGGAGTAAGAGACAAATAACCACATTGGGAACATGGAATTAAGACTTCAGTTACCAAATGGGCCAGATACCCTCCTACCTGTTTTCACTATGCATTTCCCTCTGACTTTTATGAAATGTAACTTGAGTGAGAACTGGAGAAGAGATGTAACAGCTGGCATAAAGGTACCTCGACTGACTTCCCAATAAATGTGCCAGAATCAATTATCCAATGGGACTATGACTTCAAAATAGACCCCAGACAAGCTGTACACAGATTTCAAAGATGAGTTACTGCATGCACTGAGCAATTTTGGAACTATTCTCTGGGATCTACCTAAAAGTCTAGAGTCAGTATTTTCTTTTGTGTGTGCATTTAATTTTTTGAACAGGCCAAAAAAAAAAAAAAAATCATTCAAAACCATGTTTCGTGAATATAATTGAGCCTAATTACTTTTGACAAAAAAAAAAAAAAAAAAAAAAAGAGGAAATTAGGAAGACTATTTTGTTAAGTGCATAAAGAAGAAAGAGAGTTAAAATTCACTTTCCATGATGTTGGATGTTTTCACAAGAGTCCTTCCAGCTAACCTCAAAGAACCATATGAGGAAGATATCATTTTCTCTGTTTGACAGATGTAAAAGCTAAGGCTCAGGAAATTGAGTAACTTGCTGAACACCCCACAGATAAATGGTAGAGCTGGATTCCAAAGTCCATTATCTTTTTAATGCATCTGCATGCTTAAAGATGAGTCTTTAAGAGAGACTCTGTAATACTTCTGATCAAATAAAGTCAACTCTCTAAAGGAAGGGAAAGTCTATACTACAGTTAGGAGGATAAAATGCCTGAATACTTGGATATATTGCCAGTATATAAAAGGTTATGTTAAAAACAATAAGAATAAATGAGAAAATATGGTGGCAGTTAATTCAGGTTCCCATCATTCTTTGTGTAACTGGACAAATAACTACTGGTATTGATTTTATCAAATTAAATAATATCCTTGAATGGAAACAAAAATGTTTTTTACTGCCAAGTCCATAAATGTTAAAATGTTTTAGTTCATCCATATATATAAGTAACTGTCTTATTTTTAACATAAAGAGATATATAAATGGTTTATTAATTGAAAATCATTTTCTCCCTATCACTACTAAATAAGTAAGGAGCATGTTCTAAAGAAGGAACATCATATTACCAGCTTGCGCTGGGTGCCCATAAGATTCAGTCCAGCTCTGACTTGTGTCTTAGCCAGCTGGAGTTCCCACAACATGCTGTTCCTTACCTTTCTGCATTTATCCACTCTTTCCCTCCTTCTGGGAATGCCTTCTTCCATTTTAATGGATTCCTTTCTTATTCAGATTAGTGTTACCTTTCCAGGCAACTGCCCCTGACAATCCCACAAATCCAAATTGAATCAATTGTTCCTTACCTGGGCCCTCAAATAACATAACACAGTCTCTCATTTTCATTTACTATACCTTTGTTGAACAAATAATAAGTGAATGAGTGAATATTTGGTTGTATCTATCCCCTTGCATTTAGTATTAGAGCTATCCTATATCTCTTAGGAGACCCAGCCTTTTCCATTTCTTAAAATATGCAAAATAAATCTTACTTCATAATGCCACAGTGCAAATGCACTATACAAATGCATTCATTCATTAAATGAGAATTAATGTCTAAGACACAGATCTCCTAACTGAGACTTAAGGATTCTAAATGCTCAGAAATTTCATCCTCTGAAGGTCTCTAAACTGTGATTATAAACAATTAGGATGGAATTTATTTATAGCATGTAATATCTAGAAATATTCCATGTTCCTGTGCATTCTAATTGCCGATTTTTTTTTTTTTTAAACATTCTCTTTAATTAATTCTGGCAGTGGCAAAGACAGATTCAATTAAGGAATCATTCCTTGGAATTAAAAAACAACTAGCAACACTGGTGTTAAAAAAGCAAGGTAAATTATAGTTGATGGGATTTTACAATGTCTTCAACCCAGAGTGTTTCCAATATGAATAAAGCATCTCAAAGAGGTTATATCGTAGTGTTCTTGTCACATATTGTAGCAATGCACAAACACTGTGGTGTGCCATTCAGCCAGACTATTGAAACTTAATTTATTGTACTTCAGTGTCACAATGTTCAGAAGAGAAAATCAAAATGCTGGGCTTGGAGACAAGTTATGGCTTTGTCACTATCAGCTGTGTCACCTTAGTCAACTCATTTTAACTTTTGAATATTAGTTTACTTATCTGTAAGACAAAGAAAATACTACCTTCCTTAGAAGATTTTGTAAAATTGAACTAAGATAAAGAATATACATGTGCCGTCACAGCACTGGGAACATGGTGTCCTCTCAATCAATATCTTACCCTTCTCCATTCTCTTCTCTGCTATTTTAACAGACAGCCCTAGTAATTAATTCAAGGTTCTAAGGCCTCCTCTCTATATTCCTACCCCTTCTTCCTCATGCATAGATAAGACACTAGTCTTAGATATTTGTATTTCATGTACCTATAATATTATTTTATTGAAGAAATGAGGGAGGATTAGTTATTTTGTTTGCAAAATAACTAATTGGCTGAACTCCAATGTAGATGTATATGTAGGCATTGCTGTGTGTATATATGTGTGTGTACGTGTGCAGATGCGAGTGCACACATATATGGATGTGTGCGTGTGCATGCGCATAGGGGTTTTGAAGCAGTTATTAGTCAAGTTGAGTTGGCCAATACCATTATGTGCTAACCTTCCCTAAAAAAAATAGAGAGTCTATGGCCATGCTACCCTGAATGTGCCTGATCTCATCTGTTAGGACTGCTTAGTACTTGGATGGGAGACCACCTAGAAATACGAGGTGCCGTAGGCATTTAAAAATAAAACAGGGCTGTCTTTAATGCACACATAAATATGGGGGGTGGGGGCTCTGTAGAATGGGCTGTGGTTTTCAAAGACTGAATTCCAAGTTCACTCCACATCCCTTTTCTTCACTTGTTTACAAATATACTGAAACTTCCTTAGTCATGGCTCTCACCTTTTCTCAATTCCTCCTCTTCAGTCACTTCATTACTATCTCTCTTTCTCTATTTTCTACCCCTCTTATCCCTCCACCACCCTATTGTCAAAGTGAATGTTCAGAAGCTTCAATTTATTAATTTTACCGACCCAACAAAACTTCAATTATTTTTCTTCATTTACAGACTGTTTTATTTGTGAGAGTGTTGAAAGTTCTACATAGTCAGCCTCTGCTCAGACTGCATTAGAACTAATATTTTGATGTTTATGACTTTTAAAATAACCCAAAATAAAGTAATACTAATTAAGAAAATATAGACAATAATCATATATAATACAAAAATCAGAAAATTAAAAATCATTTTAAATTCTACTCTATAGAAAAAAACAGCAAAGTGGTATTATTCCTGTATTTTCTATACATTTATACTTAAAATGGAATCATACTATACATTAAAGCTTAGTATAATTCTTTTTTTAATCAATAAAATGTCATGAATACCCACACTTTGATTTTAATATCTTTTAAAACCACATATGACATAGTAATTCATAATATATATCAAGTTGTGGTGAACTGTTAGTCATTTATAACTGTGGGCAGATAAGATTCTTAAAGTTTACCCATGTGTCTTTTTGAAATACCTTGTGACCCTCCTGTTTGGCAACCTGCATCAGTGGCATCCATTGCCCCAAAAGAAGAGGGTCATTCTAGCAGAATGCAGAGAGAGAGAGAGAGAGAGAGAGAGAGAGAGAGAGAGAGAGAGAGAGAAAGAAAGAGAAAGAAAGAAAGAAAGAGATTGATTAAAATAATTAACGCATATGAAAAAAGTGATTTAGAAGATGTGAATGATTTGTCCAATGCCCTTTCCTCCAACCCTCCTCCAACCTTTCCCCAAACAAAAGCACCCATTGGGATAGAAGTCTCAAGGCATGGGTGACAATAGGATGGTCAAATAGGTTTAGCCACCTAAGTGTGAAAGGACCTGTGCCACCCATTTCTAAAGTAGAGTCTGGGAACCCACAAAGACCCTAAATTTGCATCACCTTATATTTTATAACAGGAGTATAGCAAAAAAGGCAGTAAAAGATATCCAGGCAGAGGCCTTTATAGAATTCCTCTGTGGTTCCTTAGGTTCCAAACTGATCTAGGGGTGACCACTCATTTCCTGTGTATTGGAAATGAGAGTAGAAATAGCTGAGAGAAGAAACAGCCTGGAGAGGCCTTCGGGGAGGAATAGGACTCAGCAGTGACCTACAGGGACCAAAAATGGAAAAGCACATGAGAAAGGTCCAGGTGCCTCTTTCCACCATGGATTGGCATTGTATAAATCTCACAGAACTTATATCCAATCAAAGTACATGAAAGGCAGACTTTGAAATGAGTGAAATTTCAATTCTACCAATTGGCCAAATAGGAAATGAAAACAGAAAATGAATTTATACATAGAAAATAGGTTATATTTTTGCCTATTTGAGTTTCTGGACTGAGATTCATATCCTCTACATAACCTTATAGAACTTCCTTCCTGCCCTTGAACTTATTTCTTCTCACAATGCTTATGCCTTAATGTAGGGCACATTTAGTTGCCTCTGTTTGAGATGCCTACCTTATCTTCCATTCTCTTCACTTTAAAAATATCTACTCATTCTTCAAGACCTAAATTAAATGACTTATCTCCTCTCAGGCCTCTCTCAAAGCCCCTAGGCATGGTGAGTCCTCTTATTTTGTAAAACCCCCAATACAGCCCATAAATCCAGCTGTAACACTAGGAATTATTTTGGACTGTTAGTTAGAATCTGTACCTCATCACATCTCCATTTGTTTCTACAATATTGAACTTATCTTCATTTCCATGGTAGTGAATTCCTGTTTTCATGCTACTGTTCTAGTATCTGCCGAATTCATTAGAACACATCCGGTTGCAAGCCACAGAGACTTAAGCCACACTAAAGTACTAGAGAATTTATTCAAAGCATATTGGGGCTTATAGTCCTGTTAAGAGGCTGAAGGACCAGGTTAGGCAATCAAATAAGAATCGAAACAGCTCTACAGAATACAGATACAGGAAGATCATTTCAAATAAAGAACAGTCTGGTCAGGATGCTGCTTTTTCCACTTTAGCTCCTCACCACTGCAATAAAAAGAATTCTAATCACCCATTTGCTTTTGCCTCACTTACTCAAGATTTAATATCTTGAGCAAGAATGTCCGATTTGTTCACGGTAAACCATTGCCTTTACCTTAGCTCCTTCCTCCCCTCCCTCCGCCCCCCGCCCCCGCCCCCCACCCCCCCACCCCCCCACCCCCCCACCCCCCCACCACCACACACCGCGGGGAGGGGGCGGGGAACAGTATCTGGCTGTGCAGTTTCCACAAGTTGAGTCAGACGCTCCCCACTGGAAAAGATATTGGATGCAAACAGGTGCCCATTGTCCCTTACTCTGTTTTCCTTGGGTAAGTTAAATGCCCCAACTCCTGATTTCTTAGATCTTGGATGCTGTGAAGAGATTTGGCTTAGTTCGTTCTGTTGATTTTAGGGCTTTCTTTTGTCTTAGGTGAGAATTACCCTTTCTAGATTTCTGGTTTCGTACAGCCCCACTGTGGTACTAGTGCCCAGGTCCCCTTTCCTTTAGAAAATAGGAGAAAGACACAGCCAGCACAGCAGGTCTTAGTCCTTTTGTGAAATAACAGAGTTAGAGCTCAATGGACATAAAATTGAGTCTGAGAGGGCTGCATCAGAATCATTTGATAGACGCACTTGACACAGATCCCTGGACTTCTCTCTTAAGTCAGTTTGTGGGTGGGTGCAGGGTGGGTCTTTGTACTTTTGTCAGTCCTCAGATGATTCTGGCTTTCAGCTGGTTTTGAAATCCACTCCTGTAGACACTCCCTAATGTTCCTTCTGGGCTAAATATTCTGTTATGAACAATAATACAGTTGAGAATTTTAGGCACCAATGCCTGCAGGGAAGTTTATTTAGATCAGTGGGTCTTTCATTGCCCCCTGAGTCTTAGCATTTATATTTCTACTTGGGAGTGACTCTTAATGTTGAGAGTGGCTGAGCTAAGGTGATCACAAGGGCAGGCAAAACAGGCATGAACTTTAGATTTTTATAGTGAGTTGCAGATCCTTATCACCGTCTATTTACATTAAATGCCTCAGTGTTTACATGTCATCAGGGTGGAGGTTATTACCTCAGGTTTATAATTAAAAATACTGAGGCTCAAAATGGCGATGTCTTTTTTACTCAAAGTTTGGCAGGTAAACCAGTCACATTAGCTAGGAGCCTGTTAGAAATACGAGATTTTAGGACTTGCCCAAGACATACTGGAACAAATCTGGAATTTAATAAGATCCCTGGGTAATTCTCCTTAAAGTTTGAGAAGCACTCAGTTATGTAATTTTTCCCAAGCTTCAACATCAGGAACAGCTCATAGTGACCAAAATCATCAGGAAATGAACAGATCATTTACAAGAAAAAAATATTATTGTAGCCAGCATCAGGTTGTGCACCATATTCTTGGTGAGGAAGCTATAACACACAAGGCAGAGAGCCAGAGTTGTCAGCAGCCTTACCATCAGACATCTAGACAAGGAGCAACTGAGAGATGTGAAAAAGCATTCCCTTTGGGGATGATTCTGAGAGCAGGGCTTCTTTCTGATGACAGGTAAGGGGAACTGTGTGTCTCTCAGGTTCTGACCTTGAGCTTTATTCCCACAATGAAACAGAAGGGAAGAAGAGCAATGAAAAACTGGGACTATAATATCACCCAAATAATAATTAATCATGCTCTTTAGCTGCCCTCAGTAATCCTTAGTAATTAAATAAAAGAGAGAACATTTGAAATCATCCCTATTGTTCTCATACCTTCTTCTACCTGCTTTGCCTTATGGGAAATACTTAGAGTAAGAAATGGCCATTCCTTTTTGTATTCAGTAATCCACACCTGCTGAGTACTTACAGATGCTCAGTGCTAAGGATATAAAAATGAAGGATATAGATTCTTGCCTTATGATGCAATAGAGAAGAGAATCAAATAGAGGGACGGTTTTAAAAAATGTTACCATCTTAATTTCATTTCACCTTATATGGGAATGTACCTACTTGTTTTTCAAAGAACCCAACTTTACATCCTGACCAGAAAGAAAAGTAAATGGTCTAGCTAGCTCCAGTCAGATAAAACTCAGACAAAACTATGATGAGTCTAAGTAACACTTCCATCTACAAAACAATCACTGTGGTCCTGGGATGAGAAACAGGGCCAATCTGAGCCATTAGTCCATTTCTATGATTGGAATGGGGACGGACAAGATACCAAAAACAAACAGGGTAAAGAGTGCCAGAAAGGGCTATTTCCAGCAAATAACTGGTGTCAAATACATCTCCACATATAAACTTAAGAGTCTTCTAAGGGCAAGAATCATGACAGTTAATTTAAAGACGTAAATTTTAAGTTGAATTTGGCTGGTAACTGAGTGACTATAAATATACTTATTCACAAATACCAATGCTAGATTCTCTATAACGGATAGTATTCGGTGTCTGGCAGGTACTAAAAACTAACTCATACAGTAAAATAAAATGCAATTTAAAAAAATAACAAGGGACTTTTACCTCCGAAAGCATGTAGTAGACATACTTTTTCCCATTAGTCTCTCTAAGTACAACTAAAATTCCTCTAAATTACACATGAAACAAACTTAAGTATACTGTGAAAGGTAACAAGAGGACAGACCATCTAGGGAACTCAGGACCTGAGGAGCTACAAAGTGGCAAGTTCCTTTTTTTATTTTTTATTTTTATTTTTTGCCTTATATACAACTCACATGGAGCTGAAGTAGGCAGCAATTAGACATACACATGCAAATAAATTAATAAACCTCGACCTAAGTCTCACATCTTCTACCAAAAACTCAATATGGATCATGACCATAAATGTAATATTTAAAATTTTTAGAATGAAAACATAGGAGAAACCTTGAGGGTATAGAGCTAAGCAAATGGTTTTTAGACTTGACCCCAAAAGCATAATCTGTAAAAGAAAGAATTGATAAATTAGACTTCACCAAAATTTTAAAAACTTACTCTATAAAAGACCCTGTTAAGAAGATGAAAAGACAAACCAGAGAGTAGGAGAATATATTTGGACCTTACGTATTCCACAAAGAACAGGTATCTAGATCATATAAAGAACTCTTAAAACTCAGCAGCTAATAAACCAAAAAGTAAACAATTTCTTTAGGACATGGATAAAAGACACGAAAAGACATCTTACCAGATAAAATATATAGGTGGTAAATAAGCACATGACAAGATGTTTAACATTATTAGCCATGAAAGAAATGCAAATTAAAACCACTCTGAGTGACAGAAGTTAATCATGAATGTTTACATACTGTTTGATTCTATTTATATATGACATTCTTCAAATGAAAAAATCATAGAAATGAAGAATAGGTTAGTGGTTGTCAGGAATATAGAGGAAGTCAGGGTAGAAAGGAAGTAGGTGTGGCTATAAAAGGACAATTATATTCTCGTAGGGATGGAAATGTTCTGTATCTTATCTATATCCATGTCAGTGGCCTGGTTATGATATTGTACTATAGTTTGGCAAGGGATTGCCATTGGGGAAAACTGAGTAAAGGATACATGGGACCTATCTATATTATTTTCTACAACTATATGTGAATCTATAATTATTTCATAACAAAAGATTAATAAGAAAGGAGGAAATAAAGAAGAAGAAAGAAGGGAAGGAAGGAAGGAAGGAAGGAAGGAAGGAAGGAAGGAAGGAAGGAAGGAAGGAAGGAAGGAAGGAAGGAGTGAGTTAATCTCAGGGCAGAGTAACGAACCTCCATAGAGGTTGAGAATAAAAAGTGAAGTCTTCCCAAGGACACAGTCTGGAATGAGAAACGGCAGTGGGGAAATGGGAGAAATGGGCAGAGCTTGACTTATTGAAAATAATAAAGAATATTGAATTTTCAGGTAATTGCAGGAGAGTAACAGTAAAGAGATCAGGAAATGAAGAAAAGGGGGGAAAGCAGAGATCCAGAAGCTTATTGAGAGAGCTCCTCCAAAAGAAAATAAGGCCAGAAAGGAATTCACCTAGATAAAATAAGTGAGGAGCTATTAAAAAAAAAAAAAAATATCTAAATATACTTGTTAGCTGTTTATTACAAACAAACCCTCATTCCAAACCTTTGATAACAACCGTTTTTTCTTAGTGTTCCTTTAGAGTTTTAAAGGCTATTTCTTGTGTAGAATGATACAAGGCAGAGGAAAAACTTCGTAGGTGAGGCTTCAGTGAAAAGAGGGGCAGTAAAAATAGAAAATTGAAATTAGATGTGATCAGAAAAAAGAAAAAAAACCCTGAGTTGTGCAGAAAATATAAAGATGTCACTGGATATCAATTGTATAGTTGTAAGAAAGGCATAAAACTCTAACTTCTATCTCTACCATTTTGTAAAAATTGTTCATGAACAAGTATCCCCAGAAGACTGAGGAAACAATGAATTTCCTAATGGCAGACACCTGGGTTACATACTTATATTCTTAATTTATCATGAGTGTTAGCATTGGTCAAGTCCTTACAAGGATGATTGTGGGTCAAACATTAAGCTATGGCCTCGCAGCTCCAAGACCACTGTTCTATGCTCTTCTCTGTGATGCAGAACAGGGATTCTGCACACTGCCTTCATTCTTTAACAGTTCGCTCCCTCCTGAGTTCTGCCAACAGGGGACAGGGAAACTGGAAGACAAAAAGGAGAGGAAACTTGCCACCCTTTCCCACACGCTCACTCTTCTGTCAGCATTACATTAGCCAGGGCTCTTTGCCTTACCAGCAGTAAACCGTTTCCTGTCTCCAGACTTTTTTTTTTTTCCAGCACCCTCAGAACAAAGTTCAATATGCCTTCTCAAAGATAACAGAACTAGCCAGGTTGCAATTTCTTCTCAGAGGGCTGAGTCCCAGCTCTACAAGATTTCTTCTTCAAGCTTTTAAGTCCTGATAGTTCCAAACTTTTCCCATTTTTGCCCCATCTTAGGAGGTGGTAGCTGCTTTCTGCAAAACTATCTTCAGTGTTACCTCAATATTACCTTTTCATATTTTCTATCATCTAATATGTTTTTGACCAAACTCTTATGTTAATTCTTTTAGTTGAAATACATTATATGGCTTATTATTTTTTTATGATGAGATGCTGATACTTATACAAATTACATTCATAAATGGAAGGATTTTAAGAACATAGGTAGTAGGCTTGGAAGTTGTGCAGACTGAATGGCTTGCTTTCTTTGAGATGACGTGAACAGGCAGAACTTAGAAAGTTTAGTATTGCTTAGGAGAACCATTTCAAATTAGTAATCTTTTATGCTACTATGGTATTCAAATGTTTCCAAAGAATGAATTTAATCAGCTCAGCTTTTTGCCACTAGTTACAACATAACACTGTTAGGTGGATTTCCCACCAGGCTACATACAAGGTTTGCGTCTAACTCACTTATTTGTCTTCTAATCCACTCTGTTAAGATGACATGGAAGAAATGATTTCACTAATAAATTTATAATGGTCATAGCAAATAGGATGAGGGGTGGGAAAAATCAAGTTGAGGCTTCAACTTTTTTTCTTAAAAGGTGTATGCATAGGTAATAAAAAGGCACTTCCCATTTCATGGATTTCCCCTCGGTTACTGCAGTTCTTGTTCCAAGCACAAATACAGACTAATTGCAATTGAGATACTACAGCCAGATTTCAATTTAATTTGAAATATCTTTATACAAACATTGAGCATATTCAAATGCTTCATTGGGGTGGCCCAGAGGAGTGACAGATTAATTCACAGAGATGTTAAAAGGTTATTGGCTGTTTAAGAATGACTTAAATGAGAAGCGGAGAAGCTTGGGTAGGGAAGGGGTTTCAGGTAATATTTCCTTAATTGAAAACTGCCAATCGTGATAAGTCTTCCTTTCCTGCCATTGGTGGTGTATTAGCTTGTGCTAAAGAGAAACTTATTGTTTGATGTAAATAAAAATTCATGATTAGGTCTTCTCTTAGTACAGCTTGAAAATGTACTTAGGAACAAACAATGTTTCCTGACTCCAACTCCTGACTCTACTTTTTTAAAGCTGGTTTGATTCTCATTTCTGCACAGAAACACCAAAAAAGTTCAAATTTATATTAAATTATTTTTAGCCAGCAGTTGGGAGAGTCTGCTTTTTGGAGAGCTCAAATAAAAGTTCTCAGGTTGTGTCTTCTTGGCTCTGAGGGACCTGCCTATGGGTACCTGCCCTTAAAACCATACTATGATGAGGAGGATGGGATGAGGCGATGAGGCTAGTCTGGACCACATGTTCTATACTGTGTCTTTTGCGTGAAATCACCTTTACCTGAAAAGTGAAATGGAAGTGTGTGAGCAGTGGCTCTTCCAAATGAAAATGAGGGTACCAGTGCCACAAAAGAGAAGAATGGATTTGGAGCAAAAACAACAAATACTATTATATTTTATTTCTATTACAAAGTCATGCTGAAGTATCTCTACCTGAGTACTAATTTTTTGTCACATCTGTGCTTCCGTTTCTCTGTTTTCAAAATGCCCAGTAATTGCACAGCTAATCTTGACTTTGAGTCAGCTTCTTTCTTGTTGTTGTCATGGAGGATCCATCTTTGTTCTAAGATGAACCTCCATATGTGATATTTTGAGTGCTGTATAGCAGGCTGTGCTGTTGACTTTTGATGGGGCTCCTGAGGAAACATAAGTTAGTACGCTGTAGAGTCTATATTTTCATAATTACAACCAAGATTACTTGACTCCAAATTAAGAAAACAAAAATTCAATAAGATGACCTGTCCCTAGCTCCCCTTGCTGCTGAATCCAGAATTAGGAATGTCGAATATAGAAGATCTGAGCAACCAGTATAGTTTGAAGCCTGAGACTCAGCTGTCCTAAAGGTTCAAACTTGATAAGTCAGGCAGTTTTTACCTGCACACTGGACAGATAGCTATAGATCTATTCACACAGAGGAAGGGGAGAGATGGATGCTGAAGTTGGGATCTAAATACTTATCTAATATAGGGGAAAGCAGGCTCTGGAGAAATCAGTTTGCTGGAGTTTTCACAGCTGGCTGATGATACTGGAATCCAAGTGAGAGAGATCTTATTTTTCTGAGCCAAAGCCCATTAGAGGCTCTAAATGAAGCACAGGGGAGGTTTAGTGAGATGGTAAGAGAAGCCTGTTGAGACAGCTTGGCCATGCAGGTAGACCAGCTAAGCAGGCCAGGCCAACCTACCTAGGCAGGATAGAAACGCCTTGCACAAACCTCTCCCCAAGATGCCTTTTTGCCACATTCCAAGTTTGTTTCTTTCTTCTGTTGACATCAAACCCTATCCCAAGAGACCTCAATCATTGCCATCCAGCCCGAATGTCTTCCTTAACAAATTTTCTCTGTTCATTGCCATAGCTGATAGGCCCAGGGTGGACATTGGATCTAAATTTAGGAACCTGGAATTGGGACAAGGAGAGAGTGAACAATTTTAGCCTTGAGGAGCAGAGCTAAAAGGTCATGTAGCACAAGGCCTCTTGTTCATATTTCTTGATGGTCTAGTTATATAATAAAGCACAAGTCTGACATTCTCCCTTACCACTTCCCCTCCCACCACTTCTATACATTGTCCAAATACCCCTCCTTTTCTTCTTTACTTCCTTTCTCCTTTTGCTTACAGCAAATGGTGATGTTGTTTCTTCAGTCAGAGAACACATATACGCTTCATTTTTATTCTCACTCAAGAGTTAAAAATAATAAGAATTATGAGGTGTTTTATGTACAAAAGAAAAGTTTACAAATGTCAAAAGTTCTTAATATACTTAGTATATCGCAGCTAACAGAATGGACTGATACTATGGCTAATCCAAATACGATTTCTATTTGGCTTGTAAAATTATTCTGTTCTGACATTTGAATGTGTACTGGTTTGCCTGGAGTTCAGGGCATTCACAATGGGGAAGCAGCCATATGGCACCTAGTGGCCAGTGGCCTCTGGAAGAACAAGTTACTTCTTAATCCCACCGCCCACTAAATGCTTCTCTGTTCTGGATCCCCTCCCAGGGCTGAGCACACAGCCGCCCTCCTCCACCCACCCAGTGCAGGGCACCAGCCTGCATGAAACTGTCTACACCCTCTCATCTTATATAGTGCTCTTACAGGAAGGACAGCAGATATAATGAGAGGGCCTCAAATGAAAATAGAAAACCCAAAACATATTGCACTTCCCCTCCTTCTTTCTGTTCTTTTCTCAGTAACATACATTGAATTTTCTCTGGAGGGCATATGGTTCAAGGATACTTAGAATATGATCCCTGTCTTTAAAGATTTTGTTGGGTTTATGATCCATTCAGTGTTTTAAAAATTAAAATTAATTAAAATTATACCTACAACTAATTTCTAAAGGAATAGTTGGAATGACTTTTTGAGTGATTATTTGAAAGAGTTCAGTAACTTGTCCAAGGACGCACAGCACAGCAAAAGAGTAGAAAAAGAGGATTAAGGACAGATGAGATCATCTAAAAATTCAGCTCCCATTCAGACTGGCTTAAATAATTGTGGTATATCCACACTAGGGGAAAGTGTAGGGTCTTTAATAAGAATGATATATTCGTATGTATATGAAAATATGCCCATGCTATATTGTTAAAAATGCAGGTTACAATTTAGTGTGTATATTATTGTCTTTAACTAACTAACTAACTAACTAACTAACTAACTAACTAACTAACTAAGGTAAATTTATACCAGTATAGAATAAAAGTCTAGAAGGAAGCCTATTATGTTGTTAACCATGGTTACTTCTATAGGAAAAATATGATGGGTACAGAAGGGAACTTTTAGTTTATCTTATAGTATTCAAACAAGGCAGAGAAGATTTTTGTTACTCTTCTGTTTTTATTTTCATATTAACAAATTGAGTGTCTTTGCAACTCTTTGTGGTCATTTTCTTTGAAAATTTAAGGTTTTTTAAAAAGCAAATCCATCTAAAAACCTCCTCCTCACTTTTAAGTTTCTAATAACTATCACATTGATGGTGTTTTAATGAATGAGGGAATGGTTTTGTATCCATATGTTTTACTTCTTTGATATATTTTTGCTTTCTTAAAAAAGATTTTAGGCAATTTGTCTTGATTTCATTAAATTTCTTATTTTAATTTAAATTAGATTTAATTACATTTAAATACATGTTGAGAGAACTTGAATAGCTACAACAGTCTACGAATTTGAAAGTTCTTCTGATCCCAGTCTCCCCAGTGATATATAGTTCTTATAACCTAATTAAATAAATTCAGCCTTATTGTGTATAAGTTTAGAATCTCTGAAACAGAGATGTGAGAGAAATTAGGCTGAGAATGATCTGAGAATGGAAACCTGAGGTCAGCTCTCATGGCAGTGCAGAAGGGGCTAGTGGAGATTCTTTCATTGTTTGGACCTCTCTGCTCATACCCATGGATGATCAACTCTATACTAGGAGTCAAGTATAGACTATAGGTCAACAGATTGGCCCCCTCTCAGTGCTATATTAAGCATACATGAGTAGGGTCTGAGTGGGTAGAGGTGTGAGGCATTCTGTCATGAACTGCTCTTCCTGCTTCACATAAAGCCTAACATAATTACTTTTCCCTCCATAAAGCCTTCCTGATAATAAAATGGCAGATATCAGTGTTAAGAGAGATAAGGCCATGTCAAATAAATGTGGAAAATCCTGCCAGATCTTTCCAGATAGATGACTGCATTCAACTTTGCTTAAACAAATTAAATTCTTGAAACAGCCAGTCTCACAAATGAAAAACTTAATAGGAAGAAAATACTACCTTTTTTGGTATAGTCATCTGTCTCCTATAATACTACCCACTGCTTCCCTCCAGGGGGTGTAAGATCACTCTTTTGAGACTCACAGACCAATCAACTAAGCCTTGCATTTCTTTTGCCCTGTAAATAGACTTGATCATCTTCATCTGAATTCGTTGGTCCTTCTCTGAATGCCTTCATCAAACAAACATTTACTATATACTTTATGCCTAGGCTGTGCTATAAGCTAAGAATATTGAGCAGATAAGAAGCTGTCCTTGTTAGTTTGTGATACAGATGTTTAGAAAAATAATTGTAATGCAACATAATCAATGATAAGCATTATAAAATGAAAATACAGATAAAGGAATAAACAAATATGCCTAACACAATATCTGGTGCCTGGTAGTTGCTCGATAAATATTTGTAGAAAAAATAAATTCCTGATGTTTTTGGTGAGAGAAGGGTAATTAGAAAAGTTTTGGGGATGAGTTGGCATTTGAATTATGCCTTTGAAAGCTAAGTACTTACGATCTACATCAATTAAGCCGAACTCAGTTTTAGTTAGTGTACTGGGATCTTGGATATGGTGAAGCCAGGTTTGGTGGATTTTCAAGGCAGGAGCTACGTTCCCTTCTTCTGGCGTTCCAGTGTTTCCAGTGGGAGCGATGAACTGTCACCAAGAGCAGGACCTCTTGGCTCTCCTCAGTTCAGGACTTCACCATCCCTACCTTTCTATATCACAGACCTCTCCTCAGTCCATTCCTACCATCCACCCTGTGGACACATGCTTGGGAGGAAAGGAAAAGCCTGTAGCCCACAGCACTGATCCTACATGTCATTATGAAATATTTGGCGCCTCTCCCCTAGACACTCTCTATCACTACAGGTTAAAAATAAGATCCTGGTGTGATGACCAGGAGATGAGAAAGATGTATATAAGGTCTGACTATAGTTGATAACACTGTATTGTTTAATTGAAATTTGCTGAGAGTAGAACTTAAATGTTCTCACACCAACAACAACAACAAAAAGATAGAAATGTGATATGAGGTGATGGACATGTTAATTAACTCAATGAGGAGAATACTTTTACAATGTATACATATATCAAATTATCATTTTATGCATTTTCAAAATCTTACAATTTTATTTGTTAATTATGCCACAATAAATTGGAAGGAATTTTGAAAAATCAGGCTTCAGAATCAACAGGAAATGTTCATTTGTGTCACATGCACACAGATGTATGTGCGTGTGCACATTATACACACATATAAGTACACATAAAGAAGGCAGTGGGAAAATCAGGTTTGGAGTGAGGTAAACATTGGTTTGAACTCTGCCTCCTCCACTTACTACCTGTGTGACCCAGGGTGATCCCTGCATCTTTACAAGCCTTAGTTTACTCACTTATGAATAAGGAGAATAAGTTCCCAGCCACAGAGCTATGATAAGGAATATCTGAGAACATCTAGGAAGGCTTTCCTAACCGCTCAAAATGTGTGGGCTGGTAGAGTAGAGGGAATGTCCCCTTCATTGTGGATACAACATGATTATAAGCTCCTCTCTCATCACTTTGCTACCAAGGACCACTTTCTATCAGAGATTCGTCCAATAGGAAAAGGGCCATTAGTTAATGTTCTACCTAGTTTATAAACTCAAAGGAGTATTTTGCAAACCACCTCACACTTCCTCATATATGTTACTCCAGATAAGATATTTTCTTAGTGATTGGAGTTTGCTCTTTGAGTTCAAGGCTATGTCTTGTTTAATCTTTGTATCATTTTAAGTGCCCTTCACTTGCAAAGTGTTTTTTTTTTTTTTTACTCAGCAGGTGTTCTGCAAGTGTTTGTGAAGCAGTGAAATCAGTGTTACATGGAAAAAATACACAAGTATGTGCATTTTGAATTTGAGTACGTAATTTGTATTTTGTTGCTGCTAGGGAATTGGGCAATTTAACCTCCCAAACTTTCCTTTTCTCAACAGTCAAATAAGGAAAGCAATATCCTCCTCACAAGTATGTCAGTGCAGAAGATTAATTAAAATACATTAGCAAAAATTTACAGCAATGCCTGGCATCTCATATAGAATGAATGTGTGCATATGTTCACCATTAGCTCTTTTCCACTGAAATGAAAGAAGGCCTTGAGATTTTTTTTTTCTTTTGGATCTCTCTGATTTTCAGTCACTCTTTGACCTAGGGAGACGGACATAATAAGAGGCACCAGCTAGAGACTTTGGAAAACTTAACTATTTTCTCTGAGGCTTTGATTCCTCAATTCTAAAACTATGATACAAATGTTAACTTCCCAGTGTTTCCATGAGAATTAAATGAGAAGGTATCTGATCTGTGCAGTGACTTGCTCAGAGCAAATGCTTAATTAATGATAACAATGATTATTAATACTATCATTAAATGCATCTATGGCACCAAGTCACCTCTTTCCTGATTCAACTCCACAATTGTTGGTTTGTTGAGAAATAATATCACCATTTTTTAAAAACTTATCTGCTTCAAGCTGCCCAAAGCTACCTGCCCACACAGAGAATTAATTGATTTTTGCTTATCAGAGCAAATTCCAAATACCTTTTATTCCTGTGTGTTGATTGTTTACATACCCTTGCTAATTAATTAAATTTATGCCTAAGGGCAAAATAAATGAAGAAATTATTTCTAAGTCAAGTATCAGAATCTAAGAAGATTTAAAAAGTACCCTGTAGTTTCCTGAATAAAAACACTGGAAAATAGAAAAAAAAAAAAAAGGACAATCCCTTTGATAAATAAATCTTTTTCTCTAGAGTTTCAGCTTAGCTTCAACGTGCAAGAATGTCGTCCTCTCCTTTTGGTTTCATTATTAAAGGCAGTAATGTTAATACTAATGTTCATAAAATAGCAAATATCATATTACTTCCGTTACCCCAGCATAAGGGCATCATGTCTAAATTTCATGTAAGATTAGTCACTCTTTTGTTATTTATTTGTGTTATCTAGGGGGAGAACAGCTACAGCAATTATTAGTTGTTATCATGTACAGGTCAAAATAAAGATTAGTCAACACTCACATAATTGTCATGATTCTTCCTTTCTTCCTTTCCATATTACTCCTACTCCCTTACTCTTCTCTCCCTCCCTCCTTTTCCCCCTTTCTTCATTTTATCCTTTCTTTCTTCTTTCATCTGCCCCAGATTCCCTTATTTTTCTCTCCCTTCTCCCCTTCCTTTTTTTCTCCCTCCCTCTCCCTTCCTCTCCCCATCCATTCTTCCTTCTTTTCCTCCTTTCTGCCTGCCTCCTTCCTTAACCTTCTCTCTTTTCCCTTTCTCCTTTTCTCTTCTGTTTCTTCCCTCCTCCTTCCTTTCTTTTTTTCTCTAGCCCTTTAAAATACATACTGAATGTGACCATGTTTCAGCCACTATATAAGATTATTGGGATAAAAAGATGACTGCTCACCAAATTTCCTTATATACAAACATTATAGTGAAAATTTGCTCAGTGCTTTGTAGTACATAAAGAATTTTGTTCCTTATTTTAAGAGATCTCTGCAAGATAGACACAAATTATCTTTTTTTTTTTTTTTTCAGATGAGAAAATTCAGCAAACTTGAATGACATATCTAATAAGAATATGACAGGGCAATTAAGATTTGCCCTTTATCAAAAGTGTGAAATGAAATAAGTAGGGAAATTATATATTTAAAAACATTCCAAGAGATCTCTGTGATTAAAATAAGTACCTGCTCCTGAAGAGTTATCCTACCTGGTAGATTTTTTAAATAAGAATAATAAATGTGAAATGAAGATGATCTCAGAAATAATAGAATTCTCCTCTTTAGAGGGTGTGCACTATGGGGGTGGATGACAGATTTACCAGTATATTCTTCCCACTTTTGAGGCTGCACAATCTGTCTCCCTCATGCAATATAATTACCATCTAAACTGACACGCTGCATGAGGGATCTTGGCATGGAAGTGGAGTTTATTGTGTTCTGGAAATATTTACAGTCATATAAGTTAGATGCTGTCATGAAACTAATCTAAAATATTGTTTAAAATCCTCCCTTAGAATGTGTTTAAAACATTCTCATCAGAAAAAAGATACAGGTGCTTCGGAGAACACACATTTGAAGTAGCAGAAACCCCTAGTTGTCTACCTGCAGCCAGTTTTCTGTGCCCTCATGGCTGGCAGCACCCTAACTTTGCTTGGGTTCAGCCCTATGTTCAAGTGCTTCAGCGGCCTCAGAGACTAGGTCATTTCTTCAATAGTTTTTGTTGAAGGTGGTGCTTCAAAAATGTGATTGATGGTGATGTAGTAATTATCTGAGGGGAAAAAAAAGCATCTGCTAATCAATACTTTTATTCAATCATTCATTCAGCAAATATTTACCAAGAGCTATGTGTAGGCATATAATGGGACCTGAGGATGCAGAATGAACAAAACCATTCTCTAAGCTCAAGTTTATAGCTAGTAAAAGAGAAAAAAAGACAAAAGGTACTTACAGTACAGAGGAAATATATATAAAACATATTATAACACTGCTCTCTGTTGTATACTGTTATATATTATTATATAGTATTATGTAGTGTTATATAGTGTTTTATATATATTGAGCTATATATGTAATATACATATAAAATACAATGACACTGTGTTGGAACAGCATCTGAGAAGTGGACTTAACCTTGCCTAAAGTTCCAGAAGGTAATTTCCAAGCGCAGAAATGAGAGATCATTTTTGGGATAGCAAATAAGTTTCATTCTTTGTGGCAACTTTTATCAATTGGTAGTACTGGAAATATGATGTTAAAAAGAATTTGGGATTTATAGATTCCTCTTCCAAACGAGATCAAGTAAGAGTAACAAGAACTAGATTTAATCTCTTAAAAAATATATATATGTATGTATATAAAATATCTATGTATATATATGAAAGATATATGTGTGTATATATATATACATATATATACACGTGTGTGTGTGTGTGTGTGTGTGTGTGTGTGTGTGTGTGTGTATATATATATATATATATATATATATATATATATATATATATATAAAACAGTAGTTCTGATGAAGGAGGTATTTAGCAATGAAGAAGAGTGATCCATAAGGGGCAGAACAAAAGAGATTAGTTCTATGATTGTCCCAGCTTTTTACCTTGAGTGAGTGTTCATGCCATGATACAAAGAAGGGGGAAACCCAGGCAATAATTTCCTTAAGGTGACCACCTACACTCTAAGGAATCTTCAAACAGAAGGACAGTAATAGATCAGAAAAAAATATGGATCCACACAGAGGAATAATGATCACAGAAATGGTAACTACTAAATAAATATAATTTTTTTACATATTATTTAAATATATTTAAGAAATAATAAAATGTTTCTAACCAAAATGATATATTGTGGGGCTTAAAGCATATGTAAAAGTAAAATGTGTGGCAACAATATAACAGTGGTTAGGAAAGTAGTATAATATCACTTAAACATGGACTATGATAAGTTAAAGATATATACTACATACAATAGAGCAACCACTAAAGTAATACAGCAGAGTTAAGGCTATTGAGCCAACAGGGAGAAAAACCCAGAATCATTAAAAAACAAACAAACAAAAAAACAAAAAAACAAAAAAAACAACTCAACCTAGAAGACAGGAACAAAGAGAAAGAAACAATTGGGACAAATAAAAAACAAACAGCAAGATGGTAGATTTAAACCCAACCATGTAGATTATCACATCAACTGTAAGTGGTGTCAGCACCTGAATTAAAAGTAATCAATTGACAGATTGAATTTAAAAACAAAAAACAAGGTTAAACTATATATTGCCTACAAAAAAAAAAATCATTTTAAGTGTAAAGACAAAAATAAATTTAAAATAAAAAGAAGAGAAAGAGGTACTAGGCTACCACTAATCAGGGAAAGCTAAAATGACTATATTAATATCAGATAATTCATGGCGAAGAATATTATTGGGGATATAGTAGGTCATTTTATAATGTAATGGTAGTCAATTAATCTAATGGTATATAACAATTCTAAATGCATCTACTAATGGAGCTTCACAATACTTAGGGAAAAAAGCCAAGAAAACTGCAAGGAAAAATAAATAAATCCACAATTAAAACTGGAGATTTCAACACAATTCCCCGTTACTTGATAGAACAATTAGACAGAAAATCAGTAAGGATATAGAAGACTTAAAAAATACTGTAAACTAACTTGAATTACCCAACATTTATAAAATATTTCACCAACAGCATATTTTGAATTATTTTCAAGTACAAATGAAATATTTACCAAGATGGACTATAGTCTAGCCATAAAGCAAGGCTCAGTAAATTCTAAAGATTCATGTCTTTCACAACATTTTCTTTAACCCTGATAGAATAAATTAGAAATCAATGATAGAAAGATAGCTAAAAAATCCACAAATATTTGGAAAGTAAATAACACATTTCTAAACAGTAAGTCAAATAAGAAATCTAAAGGGAGATGCCAAAGTATTTTAAACTGAGTTAAAATGAAAATACAACATATCAAAATTTTAGGCTGCCCTTAAAGCAGTAGTCAAGGGAAATGGTACAGTACTGAATGCCTATGGTAGAATAGATGAAAGGTCTCAGATTGCTAAACTCACCTTTCACCTCAAAGAACTAGAAAAAGAAAAGGAAATTAAACACACAATAAGTAAAAGAAAGAAAATAAATATCAAAGCAGATATCAATTAAATAGAAAACAGAAAAGCAATAGAGAAAATCCATAAAACCTAAAGCTGGTCCTTTAAGAAAATCAATGAGGCCAGCATTATTCTGATACCCAAACCAGACAAAACCATTAAATGAGAAGAATTCTTTATATATATTCTGATGGAGTCTGTCAGATATGTGACTTGCAAAGTAAAAAGTAATGAGCAATTGTTTACACACAACAATAGGGATGAATCTTAAAGTAATTATGCTAAATGAAAGAATCCAGAGAAACAAAGAATATATATTGTGTGATTTGAAGGTAGAGTAGAACACAGGGAGGCAGCAGAAGAAAAAATTACAAGGGGTATGTGGAAACATTTGGGTTTGATGGATATATTCATTTTAATTCTAATGGTGGTTTCATTCATGTACACATGTAAAAGCCTATAAAAATATACAATATATTGTTTAAACATATATATTGTATAATATATAGGTATATATAGTATGTCAACTACACCTTGATGAAATCGTTTTTTAAAAAAGATTCTGGGGCTCCATCTAGGCACAGCTGAGAAAGAGTTCAGTGGATATGCTTTATAGATAAGGAACATATGTCTTAATTCCTGCATATTGTGAGAAGTAAGCACAGGTGCCATGGGAGCCCATAGGAAAGGCATGTAACCAAGCTTTGGGAAGTCAAGATATCACTCCAGAGAAATTGTTTTATTTAATTTTTAAATGCCAGTAGGAGTAGCTAAATGAAAAAGGAAAAGAAGGGCATGAAGTTTTCCTGATGTATAAGCAAAGACCCAAAGATAAAGGAGATTCATTTTGGGAAGATAAGATACAGTAAGTGATTCTTAAATAGAATAATAGTAGAGACAAGAAAATATGTGTAAGTACCAAAATCTGTGATGGCATTATGTTGACCCTGAGGAATTGGAATACACTATATATAGCATGTCTTGCTTCAATAAGATTAAATAATTTTCACAATTAGTTTTTAATTGTGAACATTTTAATGTAGTCTAAGTTATTTCAAGTTTGCAATCCATATATAGTAAATTTTCTGATGATACAAACATTTAAAATATTCTAGTCTTCTTAATATTCAGGATAAGAAAAAGCTCACCATCTTAATTAAGGCAATGTTTTTCTTGAATAACGTGAGCCAGTAAGGTGAGAGCCTCATTATTTGCCTACATGATGTCAATTTCAAACTTTCTAAATATTTAGTTGAATCCCTATAGGTTTATAGTTTAGGAGTTAAAAATCACAAGAACTACAAACTTTCCTTGGGTCTAAAAAAATTATCTGGTTAATTGCTGCATGACAAGGACAGTGCTAAGCGCTAAAGTCATAAATATGAGAACAACAAAGTCCCTAGAATTTGGGAAAAAGAGACTGTAATTAATTAACAGTAAGTATGTGGGCCTAGTCTTCTCTTCAGTAACCAAAAAACTCAATGTGCTCTGCTGGACACCAATTTAATGGAATTTAGAAATTCTCTTTGAAGCCTGAAATTTCCATAGAGTTGCCAATTTAGTTACCAAGGGAGTGTTCGCCCATGTTAAGAGAAAGTATAATGTGGCCTGAGATTGAATTTGCATCCTGATGACATTGTCTTAAGTACAAAAACCCCTTCTGTGAGGTCAAGATTAGAATGATTAGGGACACAGAAAAATTTTTCTTACAAGAGCAAGCTCTAGGCTTATAGGTCTTCTTGATAGCAGGGCTTTGATCTTTCTCATTTTGTTAATCTGTAAATCCAATCATACTTGCAGTTGAGCACACAGATCTCATTCCCTCTCATGAGCAAGGCATCCTCTGAACTGCTATATAGCTAGGCAGAAAATTTCCCTGAAAGAATTCATGTTAAGTCTCATGATTCAGACTTATTGTTAGGAAATGAATTTTAGCCTTGAAAGAAAAGAGAGGAATACACCTATTGTAAATATTGTGCACACTTTAGATAAACTCTTTAAATCAGTAAATCAGACACCATTTTCTAATACAACATATTGATTCTGTATATTTATGTGTGTATATATAAGTTTATATAAGTATATATATAAAGTTTCCACTAGAAAGCAAGTGTTAGCAAACTTAACCTACTATACTAGCCTTAGAGAGGCTTCCAGAATTATAGCAGAAGAGAAACATAGCATTCAGAATGGAAAATAGAAATGTATCCATATCATTAAATTGGATTTCCAGTGAGTCACTCAGGAAATAAAGTTATTTAAAGAGTGACATTGAGATGATTGACTATTACAAAAAAAGATCACTTTGGTTTTTACACAAAAATCTATTGCCTATGAATAAAAACTTTAAATGTTGAAAATTTGAAAAGTAAAAGTGTCAAAAATGTCTATAGGATAACTATTAACTAATACTGGAGTCTGCAACCATGCCACCCTGAATAAGCCCTATCCCGTCTGATCTCGGAAGCTAAATAGGGTTGGGCCTATTTAATACTTGGATGGGAGACCATCTAGGAAGACCAGGCACTATAAGTGTAAAAACTAAAAAATTAAGAGATTGTGAGTTGACAAGGTCATTGCAATCTGTGAGGTCAACCAAGGGTTGCCCCACCTAAAATAAACAAACAACAAACAAACAAACAAATGAACAAGGAAGGAATGAATAATAGGGAAACAAGGAAGAAAGAACACAAAAGTTAAAAACCATAATGAAAATGACTGAAAATATTGTCTTTATAAAAAATGTTAAATCTCTGAGGGAAAGAATATGTCCGAAAGAAAATCAAAACAATAAAGTGTACAAAAATAAACCCCTTGAGAAAAAAGTTGATAGTATTTGTAACATGTATCAAAAAATTAATCTCTTGATTCTACTTTAAAAATCTTGTAAATCAATAAGAAAAAAGATAAATCAGTTTAAAAAAATAAGAAAGAGGCAAAGATTAAGAACAGACAGTTCAGGTCCAAAGAAATACAAGTAACTCAAACAAATCAAAATGTCTACCTTAGAGTAAAAGAAACATAAATTAAAATATTAAGATTCTGTGTTTCACATATGAAATGAAAAAGATTTAAAAGTTTGATGAAGCATTGGGAGGATTGTGGAGAAATAAACACTGTTTTTGGAAGTATAAATTGAGAAACTGTACATAACTATTTAATTTAGCAATCTTAATTTTAGAAATTTACCTAGTCATAGTCACATACACAAAAAATGGTTATTATAACTTTATTT
This sequence comes from Eidolon dupreanum, assembly GCA_028627145.1. NCBI lineage: Eukaryota > Metazoa > Chordata > Mammalia > Chiroptera > Pteropodidae > Eidolon > Eidolon dupreanum. The sequence continues at coordinate 49,844,604 of CM053510.1, read as the reverse complement.
TAAAAAAGCAGAAATTTGAAAATAACTAGGTTCTGTCGACAGGGAGTTTTTACATGAATTGTTACATCTATACAAAAAAATATGATGCAGCTATTGTATGTGTTAAAATGAGCAGAACTCAAGACATATCATTGAATGAATAAAAGGAGTAGAGAAAAGCGTGCATTAAAATCTTCTATTTGCCTAAATATGAAGCAGCTACAAACACTCAAATCTATACAGGCATGGCAAAAATTTTGGAAGAATACATATGAAACTGTTGATAATATTACCTCTCAGGTGTAATTTTGGAGCTCTGGAGTGGCAGGCAGATACTTCTTATTGCATAACTTTTTATACTACTTGTAATCTTTTTATCATATGTATATTCTATTTTATAATAATGAAAATATTTTTAAAATGTTACTATACTGAAAATTTTAACTTTTGATGTTAGGATAATGATATCCATTTTGTTGAATGTGTATCATGTATCAAAGAAACACTGTTATGTGTATTATAAACACTATTTCTAAACCTTAAACAACTAAGAGGTAGTAATAATTTTTATTTTCATTTTAAGTGTCAGTGAACAAAAACTCAGAGACATAAATGACTTATAAAAATTCTGATTGCTAACACATAACTGATAAGTACTACATTTCTCTATCCAAAAGTCTCATTAGGTTTGGGTTCTTAAGGGCCAATGGCAGGATCTAACAAATTTGTGGAAATAGGAACAATTTGCTATCTTCTTGAAGCTTTATTGGTTCATTTGATTTTTTAAAAGGGAGAGGACTCTTAATTCTAACATGATACCCTAGCTGGTAATAGTCTAGCTCTCCTGTCATAAACAAATATAAAACTGATTAAAATATATGAAAAAAAATATTTTCAAATATTTACAGCAACAGAATAGAACCATGATCTCCAAATAAGGGAAAGAAATGAGGTAGGCCTCATAATTGTCCCAGCTTTGTGCTCAGAGACACATTTGTGTCCATAGCACTTGGAGCTAGAGACCAAGAAGAGTACAGGTATCTGGTTGAGCAAAGGAGACAGAGATCAAAATTTGGAGACCGTAGGGGATTGGAATTTGTAGGCAGAGTACACTAGAGAGGAGACAAACAGAAAAAGAGCCTGGTTACTGACATACTTTCATTTAGTCCTGGCTGAATGCTAAACTGTGCATGCTTAGGGTGAGATGCTGAAAAGCCAAAGAACAATTATCAGGCAGCTGAGAAGTCAATGGAGATTGCAAAGTTTGCACAGAAATTGGAGAGATTTGAGAGATTTGAGTTCCAATTATCCAGAATAGAGAGAATTGTCAAATAACTGACACTTTAGAAAGGCCACATCTCAAGATTAGAGTTACTTTAGCTTGACCTCAACAAACCTTATAAACAAGTCTCAAAATGATCAAGCCGATATATGAGTAAAATAACAGGCTACAAATAAGAAACACAACTCTGTTTAAATAAGACAAAAGTACAGCATGTATAATATCTAGGATTAAGTAAAACATTAATAGATGTGTAATAACACAGGAAAATGTGACTCATAATTAGGAGAAAAATCAATACACTGTAAGGAGATGCAAAAATGGCAAAGGCGATGGAATTATCTGACAAGATCATAAAATAGCTATTATAAAAATATTCAAGAACTTGAATAAGTGAGCATAAGAAGGGAACACATAAATGATTTAAATAGAAAAACAATAAAGCTATAAAAACATTTTTATTGAAAATATAAAATTAAAAATAAATATTCAGCAGATAGGATTATCAGTAAATTATAAAATGTAGATGAAAACATGTCAGTGGCCTTAATGACAGGAAAATAGAAACTATTCAAACTGAAATAGAAAAAAAGAGATTCTCAGTGAACAGTGGAACAATATCAAGTAGTAAAACATGTGTAATTGGAATCCCAGAAGAAGCTATGAAAGAGCTTGGTGTGGTAGGGATATGTGGAAAATATATGTAAAAAAATAATGGTTAAAAATTTTCAGCTTTCATGAAAAATATACATCCGTGGATATAAGAAGTTTAGCAAGCCCAGACAATATATATAGAAGGAAATCACACAAATTTACATCATAATCAAAATGTTGCAAACCAATGATAAAGTCTTAAAAGTAACAAGAAGAAAGGAAATAATCAAGAGCAGAAATATATAAAACAAAACAATAGAGAAAATTAAAGCCAAAAGCCAATTCTTTGAGAATGTTAATGAAATAATAAAAGCTTAGAAAGACAGAGAAAGAAAAGTTAAAATGTATTGCCAGTGTAAGGAATGGACAATGTATCTTGATATATGCTATAGACATTAAAAAGAACATTAACAGAATTCGTGAACCATTTGATGCCAATAAATTTGATAATGTAGATTAAATGAATAAAAGTTGTTGAAAAACACTATTAAATTTGACCCTAATAAACCAGAAAACTTGTATATAGCACTTATCTATTAAAGAAATTAAATTCAGAGTTATAAGTAAACTTCCCACCAAGAATCTTATAGACCCAGGTGGATTCATTGATGAAATGTAACAAACAGTTAAGAAATAAATCAAACAATCTTAAACAGAAAGTAGAAATCAGAAAACAGAAAATCGGAAAACTCCATCTTATTTTATAAAGGTGTATTGCCTTATGCCAAAATCAAATAATGAATTTATAAGAAAAATCTATCACAGAACAATATCACTAATGAATATTAGTTCAAGAATCCTTTACAAAACATGAATTAGTCAAATGCAGAAATATATAAAAAGATAATACCTCAAGAACAAGTTAAATTTCTCCCAGATTGTAATTTCGATTTAGATTTTAAAATCAATATTACTCAGCTTAGGAGAATCAAAGAAAAATCATATAAGCATTTCAACAGAAGCAAAAAAAAAAAAAAGGGGGAGTAGAGGGAGGGTGAAGTGGGTAAAGGGGATCAAATATATGGTAGCTGAAGGAAACTGGACTTTGGCTGGTAAACACACAATAGAATATACAGATGTCAAATAATAATGTACACCTGAAAATTATATAATTGTATTAACCAATGTTACCCCAATAAACTTTAAAAAAGGAAAAATTTTATATTCATTTATGGAAAAACTCAGTATACTAGGAGTAGAGATAAGTTTACATAAGCTAATAAAGAACATCTACAAAAAAAAAACCCAACAGTCAACATCATACTTAATGGTGAAAGATTGAATGTTTTCCTAAGGTAACTGGGAATAAAGCAAGGATGTCTACCCTTGCTTTTTAATTCAACATTATATTATAGATTCCTGATGTAATTACTCAAGAAAAAAAGCATAATGATTAGAGGGGGTGAGTAAAACCATCTTTATTAACAGATTATATCTGTAAATGTGGAGGAGACTAAGGAATCTATTTTTAAAATTCCTATCAGAAATAAAAAGTATATTTAAAAAGGTCATAGAATGAAAGATTAAAATATATAAAATGTATCTAAATATGTTTTAAAATATATAAAATATATTTTTAAATTTCCAAATCTAAATAGTCAATGAACTATTATAAAACAAATTTTTAAAATATTTTAATATTATAAAAATATGTAAAATACTTAAAGATAAATATAGCAAAATATGCACAAGACTAATACACTGAAAATAATATAATGTTTCTGAGAGTACATAACGAGAACCCAAATAAATGGTAAAATATGCCATGTTTATGGACTGAAAGATTCATTACTGTTAAGTGATTCCTACCTAAACTGATGTTTAGATTCAAAACAATCCTAATTAAAACCTTAATAGATTTTTTTTGGTAGAAATTGGTAAATTTTTCCTGAAATTTATGTGGCAATGCAAAAAAAAAAAACAACTAGAAAGCCAAATAATCTTGAAAAAGAACAAAACTGAAGGACTTACACTACCTCCAAAGATTTCAAGTCTTTCTATAAAGCTTCTATATTCTAAATAGTACAATAATATAAACTTGGACAAAATTAATCAGTGAATCAAAATAAACTCCAAAGATAGACGACACATATACAGTCATTTGTGAATATATAATTTCTATGTAACTTTGGTACTGAAACAATTTAATGTCAGAAAGTTAAGTGTTTTCAACAACTGAGAATATAAGAATTAGAAACTCACATGAAAATATTTGCAGAAAGTATGATTTCTAGAAAAAAAACTGCCAGTATGTCTTGCTTACACTAAATATTTAATGATCTTACTATAGAAAATGCCTTTTATTGAAATGCTGGCTTTATCTTTTTAGAAAGAGTGTATAGTATCTAGAAAAGAGCACTGGATAAAATAAAATAGCATCTTAGTCTTCACTCTATCTCTTACCACTAATATGAGCTCTTTTCTGAACCTGAATTTTCTTTCTCTGTACAATGGAGATATTAATACTCATCCTTTTCTTCTCTAAACTTAAGGGAATATCAAAGGAGATAAAATTTGTGCACATGTATAAAGATAATGTATGTGTTGTAGTAATCAGAATGGTTACATTATTCACATATATTCTTCCACGGTCCAATCTTTGTACTTTCCTCTTTTGATGCCTTTGTTGAGCCCTTTTTTCCCTTTCCATGGAATTTTTAAACATGCACTGAGGTCAAAAAGGAAAAATCAGCGAAACACAGTAACGTATTCAATGTAGTAATTCTAGATACTACATAAGCCACACCAAATTCTATAGCATTAAGATAATTTTGATTGGACCATAAGTTGAAGGACTTTCCTGACTGATTATGATTATTAATGTTCCAAAGTCCTTTGGGTAACAGAATGACACTTTTAAGATTCTTAGAATAAGTTCAGCTCAGGTGATCACACTTTTCTGGAATGATTTACTGTTTAAGTTGAATATGTGGAATTTGTTTCTCTGTTAAAATTCGTGACTTTATGTGTCCTGTTTATTAACCTCATTGCAAGTCAGCATATTTGTTGTTCTGTTAGGACAGAGGAAAACGAATGTTCTAGCAGTCTTGGAAAATATGCTTCCATGTGCCAGCAGACTGATGTTTATAATGCTTTTGTTGATAAAACTTGAATGGAGCTAGTGAAAGGATACAACTCTATAGGGAATAGATTATACTTCGCTTATGGGATCTTGAGCTCCAAATTCTCCAGAACAATTCTGCAAAAGGAAGTGAGAGCCGCATGTTTTTGTTTTTGTTTTTTGAGTCAGAGAACAAAATAGGCTTAACATTTTGAGTGTCTACTGAAATCATACTATGCACCAACCCTGAGCAAGAATCAGAAAAACACAGATACATAAGAGGAAAACCTTACCCTGGAACCTCTCAGTCTGCAGTGATTTTCAGCCCTTGGTACATGTTAATCACTTGGGAAACTTTTAATAAATATTTATGAAGGGTACACACCCCAAGCCAATCAAATCCTCATTTCTGGGAGTGAGGCTCAATCATCTGCAATTTTAAAAGCACTTCTGTTAATTCTAATGTGCCCACAAGATTTCCTGAGGGTGAAAGCACAAATGGGCTAGAGGAAGCAGAAATGGAAAGCTATGACTTAGTTGATGTTGACTGCAGAGAAAAAGTCTACATAAATTTTGAGGATTTAGAGGAGTTAGTTAAAAAAGAAATGGGAGTTCCAAAGAGCATAACAGAAATGATTTGTATAGGAACCAATAAAGGAAGTATATAAGAATAAAATATGCATGAAAGAAAAAGATGTAGGGATGGCAAAGGGAAAACCACCAGAGGCTCTTTCCCTACCCCCTTTTCTTCTTTTTTTCTTTTTGCCTTGGTAACAGAGTCAGAGGACATAGAAAAGGTTAAATTAGATGAATATTATGAACGGTGAATTCTAGCTGATGTATCAGATAGAGGTAACCTTGGAGTAAGTTTCTATGTTGCCGCAGATAAATATTCAAGTGGACAATACAGTCTTTAGATATTTGCTTAAATATTATTTGTTGTTTTCTCAGCAAGCTTATGGGTTTTATGCATTATGGCCTGACAAGGCAATACATGTTCTGACATTCATCTTCCTTATTTAAATTAGGGAGTCATGGAAAGCCTATGGATTTTCAGTTCATCTCTGTCCATTTCTACACCATGAGGGTGTTAACTGAGGATGAGACTAGGCTTTGGGATCTTAGTATATGCTGTTTTCTTCCTCTAGAAATTTTTAGTTCGCTCCCACTCCATGATCCCTTTTCATTAGGTAATTTCAACTTAGTCTATCTTTCATAACTCATCACAATGTTTCTGTCTTTGGGTAGACCATCCCTGAGCTACCTGACCTGGTTAGTTATTCTGCTACTCAGTATAAGTCTCCTTTATACTTCTCTATCTTATCTCTATCATCATTGTCATTTGATTTTTATTTATAAAACAGTTGTATATAATTACATGTCTTACTACATAGGATATAAGCTTCATGGTGTAGTGACTACATCTGTTTGGCTCACATGGTATTGCTCACATCTAGCTCAGTATGTGGTTCAGAGTAAGAGCTCAATAAATATTTGCTGAATGAATGAGTAATGGGATGATCATGGAAGAAAATAGAAAAAGTAGAAAGACAAGCCTGTTGCAGGGGTAGAGCAACTGAGATTTTTCCAGAGATGGGGGAGTTTTGCTTTCATACTGTTTTCAAATAATCACTGCTTACAAGAAGGAAGCCTGAACAAACCATACAGCTAATTTCATAACTTTTGGCACTTACAGCCTACATAAACTTTTTTTTTCACTGAGAGGTTGGATTGGAGAGGTTATGCTCTGGTGTCCCAAGAAAGAAGCTGTGACTGAATTCATAGGGGATTCTAAGTGCCCTGGAGGATTCAATCCTATGCCTATCTTTAGGACGTGGAGATAGAGAAGAATAATGGTACCTCTTCCCTGGTGCTACTTGTCCTGAAACTTTCCTTCCAACTCATGGAAACTACATGTCAATAAAGTTATAAGGAAATTTTCTGACTATAATAATAGTGAAAATAACATGTCATAGTACTTTATAGTTTACATAAAAATTTAATAGCTTCTCTTCTTTTTGATTATTCCAAAACCCTTCAAATCTCCATTATTAAAAAATGGAAACAGGCTTAGAGAACTTAAGTTTTTGCCAAAGTAATTTGGCTAGTAAATGTCATTTTCCAGACTTGTACCAGACAGTGCCTTTCCCCTTGTGCCTTTCATCTTCATTTGAAAGGCATTTCTTTCCAGTTCATCAGAAACAGAGTGCCAGAAGCTCACAGCATCTTGCAGTCAGAAGTAATCGTAGAGGCTGCCCCTCCACTGCCCCAGTACAGTAATCCCCTCCACTGCATTCTTCACAAGTAGACATCCAGCTTTATTTAAATATCCACAGCAGTGGGCACTTTATCTTTTCCTCAGGCAGCCATTTCTTTGTTCAAGAGTTCTAATTATTATCTGTCTCCACACAAATGTCTAGTATCAGCAAATGTGCACTGATAATCAAATTATTGTCTAAGTGTTAGTGACAGTGTCATCATTCCAGAGTATTTGTATTAAAAAGGAAAAAAAGAAAGAGAGAGAGAGAGAGAGAGAGAGGAGAGGAGAGGAGAGGAGAGGAGAGGAGAGGAGAGGAGAGGAGAGGAGAGGAGAGGAGAAGGGGAGGGGAGGGGAGGAGGAAGGAAGGAAGGAAGGAAGGAAGGAAGGAAGGAAGGAAGGAAGGAAGGAAGGAAGGAAGGAAGAAAATGAGCCTCCAGTGGACAAAATACCCTAACAAGAAGAAATAAATCTCTAAAAGTGCAATAGCAGACATTGATAGGGTTATATTTGGGTGATGCTGTCCTTTGTGGAGCCTCTCTGTCCTTACTCCATAAGGAACTCCTAGTCCAGCTTGTAGTCACAACCTTGATATCTTCTCCTGCCATACTTTCTTAGTTACACTTTCGGTGTGGTAGAATATAGTAACAAATCATTACTATAACTATTAAGGTAAGGGCCTCTTAAAAAACCTAGCAGTATAGTGGGAAACTAGTGAGAAACTGATGTCCCCATGCCACTAACTTAAAAAAAAAGAAGCAAGACTATAACAATATGCCTTCTTAAAACCCTGGAAATAGTAAGTGTTGAAAAATATGCACATTTTATTCATTGATGTAGTCCTTCAAAAAATATTAAACGCCTAATATATGCCAGGTGTTAAGCATGGTGCTAAGATTACAATGATAAGCAAAATCAGTCATGCCTCTGCTGTAGTAGAATCCACAGTCTAGGAGAAAGGCAGATATTTATTTTCAAATTAAAAGAATATGTGAAATTGCACCTGAGATTCACACTCTCAAAAAATGATTTTATATACTGAAGAGATTCAGGGAAAGTGACTCTGGAGTTGACTGGTCTGAGATTTGAGGAAGGTCAAAAGTATATCAACATAAAAATAGAGGCAGGGAATGAGGAAAATATTTTCCCCATAAAAATAATAGCTCGTGCAAAGGCCCTGTGTTTGGCAGAAGCATGGTGCATTTGGGAAATGAAAGAGCAGTACATTTGAAGAACAGAAACTATATGATCACAGTGCTCAGTGAGGCCTTTCCCTAAAAAAGGTCAGATGTTCAACTCATCCCAATTTTTATTATCTATACTGAGTTAGTAGCTCTTGTAGGTTATCCATCTATGCAGTTGAATATTTAGAATTTTTTTCTTTTTCTTCTGAGGAACATAATATATAGATCCATAAACAAACAAAAAAAAAATTAATGATCATTTGACCCTGAGATGGCAAATAGATATTATTTCTAGAGCCAGTTCTTACAGATTCACAGTGTCTGCCTGTAATCATATCATTACCAGGATTCTGAGTCATGTCTTTCTTAAATCCCATATTCTTCTCTTGTGGTCTATCTCTAACTTGATTCTAGTGTTCTGATCACCCTATGTTCCTGCCTTTGTCTTGGAAAGCAAGAAAGTCTAATTTCTACTGGTGCTGAAAAGTAATTTGACATATTCTTTCCTTTGGGCATTAAAAGTGAAAAAGGACACTATTCATGGCATTTACCCTGGCAAGGTGGTTTTGCCTTTGAACGAATTTTAAAGCTACTCCTTTCTCAGCTCTTAAAAACAATTCCAGGTGAAATGGTGTTTTGCAAATCCATGCAAAACTTAGGCAAATGTGTACATTTGTTTTAGAAATTTTGGGGGAAATTCTTCCACTTAAATTTCTGCTGATTTTAGTTTAATTAAAAGAGAACAACAACAACAAAACTACACAGGAAATAAAAACTATCTACCTTGATACTATTCAATATTAACTTCAAGCCCCTTTAGGCTTTGAAAGCCTGGGAAATCTGGCAGCAGAACCTAATTTTATATAGTGCATGCTACCCCAGAAGATGAAATATTTAGAGCTGAAGATTGCTGGAGGCATAAAAAATACGAGTATTTGTATTTTGCACTACAATAGTAAAATATTTACAATCTTCTCAAATGGAATATTAATAAATATATCAGCAGGTAGAGCTTCAGGGCCAGATCTGTAGGCATATTGGCTGCTCCATGATTTTAAATCTAAAATCTGACCTTGGGAGAGGTTACCAAGAAGGATGCAGATTTTCATTTATGGTTCACATTAGTCTTTGGGCAATTTTGAAAATTATTTTAAATGTATATTTATATATGTTCCTTCTATTTACTTTAAAAATATTGAATTTCCCAAGTGATGGTAAAAATATACTCTAAGTTATAGTATTTTTTAAATGTCTAGACTTAATTTCTTAAACGTCTGGATACACACACACACACACACACACACTGAGAGAGAGAGAGAGAGAGAGAGAGAAAGAGAGAGAGTAGAAACAAAAGAGGACTATACTCTTTTGAATGCCTAATATCCTAATATGTGCTGAGTTCTTTGCTGCATACTTTATATATATATTAGGCACTTTAATATTCACAGAGAAATTTAACACAGGTAATACCAGCCTGGATTACAAAGGTGGAAATTGAGGGTCAATAGGATTAGTCATTTGCACAACATGCACATCTGGAATTTGAACTTATATCTGACTTAGAGATGCCTCCTCTGTTTTCCACAGCCTGGACATATGTGTTGAAAGGACAACTAATTCTCTCTACTTTTTCTACTTCCTAGCTCAACTCCCACAGGAGGCTTTTGCTTCGGATATTTTCAGCAGCTGTTTTTTGAAATGAATGGAGAGTTGAAGGCTCTAACTCTTCTCTGCCATAACTCTCAGCAGAGAGCAATATGTTTGATGTAAAGTGTCTGCATCCAATTTTAAATCGTTTTCTTCCTCCTAGATGTGTTGACCCAGATTCTGGCAAAGACTGTCTCTCCTGATTTCAAATCAAATTTTCGCCTCTTCGTAGTGGACCACTTTTGGTACAGACATCTTGTGGTCTAGACTATGAAAGACTCTTACAGAGAGTATCTGGAGAAAGGTTTAATGTCCCCTTGGCATGGTTTCCTTCTAACTGGATGGAAAGGGTGGGTTAGGGAGCATGTGGCTCAGGCAGCTGGTGAATGGCTGAACCAGGATTTTAACTCAGGTCTGCCTGACTTTAATCTGTGATTCTATTTTAGCAATTTGTAACGAGTAGGATTCAGTCTTATTCTTTGCAGTGTCTTCCTCATTATCTGGTACAGGCTTGATTACATGGTATTTCTCTAAATAAATAACATTTTTTAAAAGGCATATGAATTATTAACTGACTCCAAATATAAGCAGGCTTAAATCATTTAGAAGAAATGAGGGAAGAAAATAACAGGCATAAATATGTGGGAGAGAATAGTGTGTATAGGAAATGTTCCCTTTGAAGACTTGGTGTAAATACTCATTTATAGCTCTCATCACAATCTGCTTTACATTTAGAATAATATGAGTCTATTTCTCAATTGGGTTGGGAGCATGCTCTGTGTTTGCTTTTTTGTGTGTGTGGCCCGGTGGCTTACTGCATGGATAGGAATTATAAACGTATGCCAAAGTACACTCTCCTCTCCTGAAACCAGCGAAAGGAATATGTACTTTGGAGTCAGAGAGATTCTCTATTCTCTAGCTGTGTGTCTTGGTTGGTCGTCTGTGAAAATGGGCTAATAATACTTCACTTGCTAAAAAGTTGGGAGAACTAAATGAAAAATTTAGTTAAGTTGCCCATCGTATAGTTGAAATGAAACAAATTTCAGGGACTCTGCCATTTCCTTTTCTCTTGCTCCTCAAAGCAAAGGCCTTAGAAGTCTGGCTATTAGTAAACCAAATAGCCCTCCCTCAGCACCCTATGCAAGGACCACAAGCCAGTATTCCCTACAATTCCCTACAACTTCTGTTCATCTCTCTATTTGTATACTGTATTTGACACCAAGAGCTGTTAAGTGTTTACTTACTCTTCCCCATTATCTGTGATGTTCTTTTAATTTTTATTTTTTAATTAGAATTGACATTCAATATTATTTTATATTAGTTTCAGCTATACAGCATAATGGTTAGACATTTACAAAATTTACAAAGTGATCCCCCCAATTAGTCTAGTTCTTCTGTGCTGTTTTTCACTCTTATATAGACAAGAATGTTTCATGCCTTCAACTTGGCAACTACCCTCATGAGTCAAGCAAGATACTTGCTTTCTTCAGAGTTGCCTGCTGAAGGAGTTCACCCCAATTCACACCTTGGGGTACTTTTTCTCTCTAAACAAACATAGTCTGTTCTACAAATAACCATTTCTGTTGAACTCCATCAACTCTACAAAATGGGGCCAGAGAGTGCTAGCAAAACAGTACATTTCTTTTACAGAAATTGAAATGACTTAGTACATTGATGACTAGTAGCTGCTCCAGGAGGCTCATTTGTAATTAGAGCTACTTAATCCCTTCTTCTTTTCAAAGAAAGGAAATTCAATGTATTTATGACTCTATCTCCTCCACAATAATAAACACTTTATCTACATTATCTTCTAACCTTATAGAGATATTATGGTGAGTAAATATGTATATGTGTGTGTATTGTATATATGTATATATAATATATTCATATATAAAAATGTATTTCATATATGAGTCATTCAGTATACTTCCTGTATAATAGTAGACATACTAGATATTATTTTAATACTATTGCCCCAAATTTGAATATAAAATGAATATCATCACTATCAGGCAGGATGATAAGGTGCCAAAGGTATTTCTTTAACTAACACTACAAAATGTATGTGTTCAGATGGCTGTAGTACATCTATATCAAAGCAATCCCTTTGAGAGGCCACATATTTAATGCAGTAGTTTAACCTTAGTTCTTCATATATTGGAACTACTTCTGGGAACCTATAGCATGTAATATGATATAGTACTAAGATAATACAAAGTCAGCCTAGAGAACATTAAATAGTAGGTGCAGTTCTTATATCATGGAAGTAATCATCAGAAGAAATACAACCAGGATGATAATAATCACAGTTAGATAGTAAGATATTTTATAAAGGAATCTTTACACTTTTTTGGTAAATTAAGAAAAAAATACCCATGTGGGCTCATATGTATAACGATTTGGGGAATTCTTCTGTATACAGATATTCAAGTAATCCTTTGGTGTGAGTTTCACTCCCCACTCCTGTCCTCCATTGGACTTGCCATCTCTGTGCCCAGAAACATTCAAGATTTCAGTGGGACACCAGGGCCTACTCTGGGGCTGCAGCCCACAGCATGTCTCCGAAACTGCAATTTGATCCGTCCCCGTTCAGCATGCAACAGTCTCCCTTCTGTCTTGCCTCACTCATAAATTTGTTGAAATCCTTCATCTGCTGATGTACCCATTATCTATGCTCTCATTTCAATTTAATATCAAGCAATAAACGTATGTCCTGGTCTGTCATGCCTTCCAGTACAAGAGGCAGCCAAAGTGTAAAATCACACATTTCTCCCTTACATCCCTGATTTATGTTGTATGCAGCAATGAGATACAAGGCAGAATGTTGAAACTAATAGCAAAGTTGTGACTTTTAAATAAAATGTAATAATCTTAGGCAATTAACTTAATCCTCCATCCCTCCTTCTTCATACCTGTCATAAACAGCCTGAATTACATGATCTCTGATGTGTTTTCTAGCCTTAACGTTTTATGATTTTATAGTCCTTCACATTGTATAGCTATGTAAAAATATATGGAGGTGATTTTATTTGTAATTTCACTAGATTGTGAACTCCTAGAAGGCAGGTACTTTTTCTACTTCACCTCTGTAAATCTAATACCTAGAATAGTGTTCTATACATAGAAGATCTTCAATGAATATTTGTCAAATGAATAAAAATATATAAGATTCTATCATTAATAATTTATATAATTTTATATAGTTAATATAACCAACAAATACTCATTATGCCTCTAATATTATGAAGTTCTCTCTATTAAGTACTGAGAATGTAGGGAGAAGGTATGACATCTGCCTTTAAGAAGCATATATTTTAGCAGCAAATATAACAGAAAAACAAATACATATAACAGTATGGAATAGTAAATGTCATGTGTGAGGGAAGGTATGATGTAGTAGAAAGAGCATGAGCTTTGGAGTCAGAAAAACCTGAGTTCAAATATATACCCTACTAAGCTACACTATTAGCTTAAAAGCTTACTTGGCTTCTGTGTGCTTCTTTTATAAAATTGGAGATAATAGTTTTGTTTCAGAAATGTTATAAGGATTATATTACACAGTATATGCAAACATATATTGTATGTGACAGAAAATTGAAACTATTATTATTAACATTAATATTAATGTACACATGGGTGGGACAAAGTAGACTAGCTTGAACAGTTATGAATAGCTTTCTGAATGAGTTGATCTTGAGATGATTTTTAACAGATGAGAAGAAATAAACTAGACAGGAAAAGGCAGGTAATTCATCTTGGGCAGAGGAAAGAACATGTGTGCTTTGAGAGGTCATGGGTTTGCACTTCAAGAAGTTCTGTTTGGTGCCAGCTAACTAAAAGCCACCTGCTGGAGGAGGGAGTGAGCCAAGGAGCTCCTCTGCCTTGCCTTTTTTTCTCTTTCTGCACTTACTGGGCAGAGGGCAACATCAGTGGTTTTCTGACCTAAATACCAAGAGTTCTTTCATTTAGAGAAAAACATAAGTTCATCTCCTTTTTCACACTCATATTTTCAAACTTTAAAAACTTATTTCCGAAAAGAAGAAAACAAAGCTATTACTGAGTGTTCTGTTCTGCATGTTTTTCCTTTTAGAGTTACATGAGAGCTAATTAGGAAGAAATCCTTTCCTTGAAGTGGTGTAGTCTGCTTTGTCTGAGCACTGTAATCCTCTACTTGCAGACAGCACTAATTGCCGGCTGTATTTCCTCTGAAGTAGCCCATGCCTCCATTGTCCTTTTGTTTTCCATATCATTCTGATAGTGCAATACTTAATTCCACCTTTCAGGTAGCAGATGCTTTGGACTAAGTGTATGAGAAGTTGGTTCTAATATGTTACATCAAGGATAAAACGATCCTTGAAGTAATTCAAGCCTCACGCCTCCTCTTCCTCTTAAAATAGTGCAAAGTGTGGTTCCTTGTATGATGCCAGGAGTAAGGAAGGAGCAGGTAGGGAGACCTCGTCTAAATACCTTGCTCTTGAAGATTAATCAGAAAGGCAGATGAGGAAGAAGGGAGGGTGAAGAGCAGCCATAAATAATGTTATCACATATACAATCTGATTCACTTATTCCAACTTTTCCTCAAGGTACACATTATTGACCTTACTCTATGAGGGAATTGAGGCTCAGAGAGATTAAGTAATATGTCCAAGGTCACACAGAGAGTGGTGGGACTGGTATATAAACCAAGTATGCCTAACTCAAAGCTCGTGTTATTTTCATTATCACTCTGTTCTTCCCATTTCCTGGCTGTTCACAAGTTACTGTATTTCATCAATTCCTAGACACTCTTTTTTTTTTTTTAACATTATGAGCATATCTGAAAAGGGAATGCATAGTGTGTTACAATTGGTATTAGCAAGAGAGAACTGTAACTCTGTCATTGCCTGCATGTGCACAAACTTGGGTGCTATTCTCAAAGACATGATTTTATAACTGCAGTCACTTCATATTTTCACCAATAAAGTGGTAAGAAACATCTGAAGAAGGAATATGAGTCCTAGTTGTTTTCTAAAAACTTTTCTTTTATACATAGTAAAATCTATAAATCACTACCCCTAAAATAGGTAGAATCAGAGTCCGAGGCTTGGAAGAGAATCTCAAAGAAAATATTAGAGAGCACTTTTTAGAAATGCTGCATCATTATTGCCCTTGATGGAGCAATGGAGAATATTATACAGAAAAGTACCAACTAAAAGATTCTTAGACCAAAATTATACAGAGTAGTCAAACCGGTTTTGCTTATATCATTATCATATTTTTGCTCGTATTACTATTTTGCTTATATTTTCTTATATGTAAGATTGATATATGACATAAAAAAAAACTATGTTCAAATTGCCCCCACATAATCCTGGGATCCATTTATGAATTTGTTCTCCCCTTCAGCCAGATGTGAGTTTCAATGTACAAGGCCTAGCCATGACAAAACTAGCCTCCATGAATGTTTTCGAGATACTATTGTCTTTCAAGTATTGTTTTATAGCATATATTATATTCTTTAATCCAAGTAGCTATTACTTTCTTTTCAAGTAGCTATTATTTTTTTGATTTTACAGAAGATAAAATAAAGCTTACAGAGGTTATGTAATTTGCCTAAGTTCATATTACTAAGAAGAGACAGGACTTTAACCCAGGGTTTTCAGACTTTTAAACATCATGCTCTTACTTTTCAAATACTTTCTGCACATCACACCAGAGGTACAGTACTCTATAGAGCACATGACAAGTACTAGGCAGTATCTGGCAAGTTAAATAACAAATTCTTGTTTTGGCCACTAAAGAAAGGTGAAGGCAAGAGTGCCAACAGTGAGTGACCAACTGAAGACTCCCAGAGTTTTGTTGGATTAGCACAGTGGATCAAGTGACTTTAGAATCAAATATATCTGGGTTTGAATCCCTCACTGACTACAAGAACTTGGAAAGTTATTTATCATCTCAGAGTCTCATTTTCATGTAAAAGAGGGATGGTAATTGCCAACTCGCTAGGTTTTTGCCTGCCTTAAAGGAAATAATGAACATGATTTTGTCAGCTCACTGCTTACCACAAGGGTACCCATGGGAAGACAATTCTCCCCTGCACCCCCATTTCATGGGGTTGGTTTTGAGCTGAATATCTCAGTTCAGTTTTATAATTAGGCCTTTTCTTCAAAAAAGTTAAACTGGTTAAAGAAAATTATTTTCTATTTCTTTTGCTTCAAGACCGGCTGGCATGTGTGTACTCTTTTATTTATCTGATACATATTCATTTAGCAGTGATATGCCACACAATGTACCAGGCATCCAAGTGAAAGAAAAGCAAGAGCTTTGGCATCAGGGTGTCTGTGAGAGCCCTTGCTCTATCCCATGATATAATCTTGGATAGGCAGTTCATCTTTCTGAACCTCACCTTATTTATAGAAAGTGAATAATAGTATCTCATTTCCAGGGAGCTGTAAGGATTAGAAAAGATAATTAAAATAAAAGTGTTTTGCACTAAGAAGAAATTAGTGTAATAGGTATTTCTTCTGACCTTGACAGCCTTGGGTAGAGCCAAGCTGCTTGCCTAATTGCAAATCAACCGATGGTATGCTGGCAAATACTTAACAACGGGCTCTCTAAGGAAAAATTCCCTAGTTGTAGCATTTAATAATTTCCATGGTGTAAATCTTTGCAGGCAGTTCCCGCCCACCACTCTCAGCTCTTTCTCTTGTTCTGCCTTAACAGCATGCAGGCCCGTGCAGTGAGAGCCCATGTAAGGTAACATATTCACAAATTCTAGGGATTTGTGTATGGACATCTTTGGGGGACCATTTTCCTGCCTACCACAAATAGCCACCATTTATTATGCTTTCTTTGTATTACCTTATTCTTTCAACATCACCATTATGTAAGGATTCTGTTTTGCAGATGAGGAAACTGGCTCAGAGAGATGAACTTGCCAAAAGTAACCTACCTTGTAAATGTCAAACTGAAGTTTGAACTGAAGTGTGAGCTGCTGTCATCTAATTCCTACATCTATATTTCTATCCACCTCCTTCTGTCATCTCCCATATTGAGGAGACAGTAAACCAGTTCCCTGGTTTGGCAGAGAATTTCCATGGCAGCAGTTAGATTACTGTGATGGTGATGGAAGGGTATTAATTCTCAGAGATGTTTGAACTGATCTAGAGTTGATACTGAAAATAAAAGTTGCTCTGGATAGCACATCCCTTCAGTGGTGCCACCAAGCAGTAACCAGAGCAGAGCAAAAGCCATCGGAGTGTTTCTATACTTTAGCCAAGCTGATTCTGTGAAGCTTTGTCCACCATGGGCACACACAGGATTTTTAAAAATGTAAAAAATAAACCAGTGAAAATTAAATGAATCCTCTTCAAATAGCTGTGTTGGACTCAAAGTGGTCTTACAGAACAATAGAAATAGGGAAAATAGAGTAAATTCCACTTTAATCTCAGATTTATTATCATCTTGGGGAGAGAGGGAATGCTCACAAAAGTCATGTCTCACAAAGCCATTTTCTGAAAAATAACTCAAACACTCCTTAAAAAAATAGATTAATTTTGTTTCCATGGAAATGGTCTCTAATACAAAAATTTTATGGCTGACAGAAAAATGTGACAATGTCATACATACCAAAATGATTATAGCTAGAGAGACTGCTGTGAGACATCTTGCTTCATTATCATATCCCATTTTAATTGCTCCTTTACATGTCAGACCTCATCCCCTATCATATTTTGAGAACAGAAACTAACTTATTCAGTTTATATTCACATAATTTAGCATAGTGTCTAACAAAAAGTAAAGTAAGTGCTTTATAAATGTTGGTAGAATGCAATAAACTATTACATTACCCTGGTAGAGTGGTTCCCAAATGCAGTCTGCAAATTGGTAGTCCTAGAATCCCCTGGAAACATCTGAAAAATATAGATTCCCTATGTTTACCATAGAAATCCTCAAGTATAAGAACTGTGGTGGGGCCCAGATACTTTCTTATTTTTAAAGCCACATATAAGGAGTTCGGAAAGGCACCCAAATTTTAGAAACATACCCATCCTTGTACACAAATGAATAGGCAACATTGTTAGACTCACATTTTCCAAAAGCTAAGTTCAAGTTAACATCTCTTGTGAAAAAAGCATAGGAAGAATTTCTTTTACTCATTATAAGTCTACTATATGACACAAACTGGGCCAGGAGCAGTAGTGCATACCTCAATGATAAGCCCTCTCTCATGGAAACATAAAGTTGTGTTTGAAAACTAAGAATGCCTTTAAGATTTAGGTCTATCTGGGATAGTCCATGGGACTGATGAGGTATTGAGAAAACTGATAATGATCTGTGTTAAAAGGAAAGATTAAAGGAGCATTGATTTGGTTCAAGGACAATGGAAACTTATGGCAGGAAATGAAGGTTGGTACCAGTTACTATTGCAGGTGTTGCTGGCTGCCCATACACTGGCCAGCTTCTTGCATGTTGAGCAGCAGTGTTCTTGCCATGGAAATTAAGGCATGAGCATCAGAGTGAGCATCATTCACAAGGTCTGGTTGTTATGTATTTAGCAGGAGCAAGAATGTGGTTCTAGCTTTTGGTATTGAAGTGACAGGAATGTGACCACAAAGCCAGAGCACTTAATTTTTCTCGGGGAGAGGGGGAATAGGAGAAAAAAACATTTGATAGTTAATACTTTATAGAATTCATAAGAGGCAACCCACAAATTATTCTGAAATACCTGGAACCAGAGAAAGATTGTGTTGTTATTATAGTTCTAGCCTTACTCATAGTATGGCCAAGGAAACATTGATATAATGAAACAATGAGAATAAGAAATGAGAATAAAGAAGAAAAAAACAAAATACTATTTGACATGGTCTACAAATTTAGCATAAGTTTATTCCAAGATATGAATAAAAATAAAAATAATGTATAACAGATAAAAATAAAAGTAGAAAGATAAAGAAAAGGCAAAGGAAATGTAAGAACTGCTTTATTCACAACTAAATAAACATCTAATACATCAGTGCCTTGTCTAGAATCTGTCTTTTAAGTCAACACTCTACCCATAAAATGTGGCTCAACAAATATCCTGAGCTCTGAATATGAGGGTAGAGGAGATAATGTTTTGCCCAAATAGCCTATATTATTTCATTCTCTTCAGCATCTTCTATGTGCCAGGTGTTCTTAATGTATTGAGGATACCATTAAAATAAGATAAAGTCCTTGCTTTATTTTTCTCTCAACACTAGTTGATATTTTATTACAAATTTATTATTTTAAGGTGCCTGTAGTATCTGTCCCACATAAAAGTAAGCTTCATGAGGGAAAGAACCTTTCTTGTTCATCACTTTAGCTTCAGTCTCTTGTTCACCACTCTATTCCTTATGCCCTTTGAAGACCTTACTCAACAACAATTAGTTGAATAGATGAATAAATGAGTGAATAATATTGGGCATAAAGTGCTTAAACAGAAAATTCTGAGTTTCTTTTGAATTACTCTTTTGGGAGATAGTTTTTCAAGCATAAAATAGAAAGAATAGTATTGCTGGTTATATAAGTTATATATTTTTTGTTCCCACATATAACAAGAAATGACTCCTCACCAAAATGTAATATAAATCCCTCAACTTAAAATAGTGTATTAGCCAGTGTAGTTAGTGCAGGCTAAATGTGGTAAAAATAAACTTCACAATTGGAGTCACATAACACAAAAAAATATATAACTTCTTTTTCATATCACAGCTGCTTGAGTGGTTCTCCTACAAACTGTGACTTGGTAATCTAAGATCTTTCCATCTTGTGGTTCCACCATTTTAATCTCTTTCTTTTCAAGGCTTTAAGATGGAATAGAGAGAGCAGGGAAGATATACGTGACATGTTATGGCCAGGACTTGAAGTGATGTACATTATTTTCACCCATATTCCATTTGCATCAAGTTGTAAGAGGACTTGAAAATGTAGTTATCTTGTGTGCCAAGGAGGAAATTTAAATGGTTTGGTGAACACATGGCATTTTCTCATGCTACATTTTCAACACTGAGTTTAAAGATAAGAGCTGTGGTTTTTCTAACCATAGCCTAAAGGTATGGAAAATACAAATGGGGAACAAAATAGTCTATAGAAATTCTTTAATAAAGATTCAATAATCATATATTAATTAATTAATTCACTAGATACATAGGAAGGTATTACTATGTACCACTGTCCCCACTCTCTTATAGCGTATGGTCTAGAATGGAAGATAAATGAGCCATTATAATGAAGAAAGATGAGTGCCTTTATAGAGAAAATATAGCACGTTGTGAGAGAAATGTAATAATTTTTAAAATAACAACAATAACTACTAATATTTTGAGCATCTACTCTGTATCAGCCACTCTAAATGTTATTGAATTTATTTTTCAGAATGTTGATATTAGTTATTAATTAACAATTATTAATTGTTTTGTGGATGGGTAAACTAAGGCTTAGAGAAAAGCAGTAACTTGCTCAAGGTCACACAGTAATAAATATATTTTAAATAGCTGAATAAGCAATACTTTAGCCTTGGCAATGAAAGTTTCTAAAACAAATGGATAATTTTACCTCAGATTCCATCATGGAAAATAAAGAAAAAATCCCCAGAAAAAAACTCAAATAATTGAGCTTTGAGACTCTTCCATGACCACACAAAGATTCTCTCTCACCAGCTTCTTAATGAAGAACTACAGATGACAGTAGAACCTACTATATATTCCCGTGGTCTGTTGCACAGATCTCTAAAAATAAAGCTCACAGAGTTCCCATTCCAGAGTGTGGGCTCTACTTTTTTAAACAAATATTTCTGTTTTTCATAATCCCAACTTAAAAAATCTTCTATCACTGCAAAACAGTCTTTCTCTATCCTTCTACCTCTATCTATCTAACAATCTATTTAGCAATCTATCTAGCAATCTGTCTAGCAATCTGTCTAGCAATCTATCTATCTACCTATCTATCTATCTATCAATCATCTATCTAACCATCCATCCATCCATCTATGTATGTAACTAGTCTGTCTTATCTGCCTACCCACCTAGCTACCTAGAGAGAAAAGTGAAATAAAGCGAAGCGAAGCCAAGGAGGTGCCCCCTTCAAAATTTGTCTCTTATGCTGGGATGTGCTGTTCCCTGACACTGTAGTTATGTATTTGCATAAACAAATAAGAAAATTGTGAGTGCATACAGTCTTATTCCAAGTAAATAAGAAATGTTATGCTCAGTTTTAGTAATTTCTTGTTTTAGTTCTTGATATAGGAATTAATAAACAACACAATTTATATTTATGGTGTTCTTGATATGAAAACCATTATCTTTCCACAATAAAAAATCAAAACAAAAATAACTAGGGTTCTGCCTAGCTTTATTAATATGACCTCCCCCTACACCCAACCACTCTACCAGAATTTAAATTTCTAGGTAATATAAATTTCCCACTGAGACAAAAAAAAAGATTCAATAATTGCTCTGCAAATTAGAGAAGCCAGCTAGGATACTTGACTTGGATATTTTCCATTGCAATAATGTGGAAATAACAGATTTAATGAGAATGGTATAATGAGGTGGGGTAACAATTTCATCCTTGAGCCAAAGTCACATTTTTCTCTCCACAGGATGGATTAAAGAGGTATCTTGAGCAAGGAGCTCACCTGGTGAACTCACTGTTTTTGCAGATGTAAGTGGCACGCAGCTGGCTGTAACTGCTGTGATTCGCTAACCCATATGTGGTATTACATGAAATAAAGAGGAGCTGAAACTGGGGAGTGGGAATGAAATTTTTAGCATAGCCTCACTGTCAGCAGAGGGAATTGCTTTTCTAAAACTGAGAGTATCTCTGATGAAAACATTCTTCAACATGCTCAACATTGCCTTGGGATAAATTCTTCCAGAAACCATGGAACACTTTCTCTTCATTTTGCAGTTTTACAGTATTTTATTGTCTACTTTATGGAATGTTGTGAAGCTCTTCCTCTGCCCTCTGCTATTTTCTGAGCTATGTAACCGAGGTGTTCACAAGTAAGAGACTGAGATCATTTAATTTGAATTAAATACTTCTTTTAGCACATGTTAGGCATCAGGGAGACAAGAGCAATTAAATTAAAAAGTATAATAGGTAAAACCTAGATTTTAGAGTTATGCAAAATTAGTCTGATCTCAGCCCCACCTCATGCTACTGTGAGATTATGGGGAATTGATTTTAATTCTTTCAGGCTCATGGCTCAGTTTCCTTAAGTGAAAAATAGGAAAATAACAGTTATTTGCATCAGGTTGTAAAAATAGGTAATGCATGAAGAGTGTCTTAAACAGCGTAGACACCATGGTATGGAGCTATTATAATAGAGATTAGTCATTCACTCAGGAAGATGATAAGGCAAGTGGGGAATCTGGCAGTGTAGGATTATGTAGCAGGAGAATCTGATTAGATGGCCATTATAGTGACCTGAATAGTAAAGTGGACCTCAGCTATGAGAATGAAGTCCACACCACTAGCCAAGTGGAGACCATTCAGTAAGGGAAGTGAGGAGTGACTAGAAGAAGATGGACTGAGTTATATACTTATGATATGTCTATTTTTGTTTGTTTATTTCTATAAAATTATACTTAAAATGTGCAATATTTTTGTGGACCAATATATGCTTTCTATTGGAAGACACTAAAAACAATTTAAAACATACATGTGTAAGTGTGTGTGTGTGTGTGTGTGTGTGTGTGTGTGTGTGTTTGTGTGTGTGTAGATCAAAAGCTTCTGGATTAAGTTCAGAATCCTAGTGTTTATTCCATATATGTGGACTTGTTTTGTAGACGTAACCTGACATTTTACCTAAGCTGAACTATCCTAGTTCTTTCTGATCACCACTTAATGGGAGCTGGTGGCAGAAGGTGGGGAGAGGTTTTTGAGAATAGATCACAGTCTGCTTCTCTGGAATCTAGACATTTCACAGCTTGTTCTGCAGGCAGTCAGAATACACAGTGATACGCTCTGACAAACAGACTAACGAAAACTTGAATCATATTTAGGCCCTCAGGTAAAATCAACTAAACATAAAAATGAGTTTCTCAAAGTTGTTTGGTTTAATTTTTACATATTATATATTAAACCCAGTGTTTGGATGCAGATTAAAGTATGGAACAAATGGGATAGTTTGTACATAAAATATGGTTATAAAACTATTTTAATATTTTGCATGATACAGTAAAACATAACGCTATGAATGTTATAAAAAAATCCATTGCATAAAATACAGAACTGAATAATTATATTGTCAATGAAGTTTTCATTTGGTCTGAACAAAAAGCACAAACATACATACCGTAATAGCTTTTTCATACACAAACAGCAGACTGGGAAAAATCCCACATGATTATGAGGCTCTTACTGCCAGCCCTGTACTTCCCTTCCAATTGCCAGCTACAGAATTTGAGTCTAAGAACTGGTTTACGCAGTGAACAGAAACAATTGTATTGTTATGTCTTTGCTTGAGTTATCATTTTCCTACTGCAATTTATGTGGGCATCTTTTTAAATGTTGAATATTATTAAGACATACAAATAGAATGCTATCTTAGCTCAGAAACACCAAAAGAAAAACAAAAATAAAAAATATGAATGGCCAAGAAAAACCAGAGAAGCCAAAACCCATGCTAAAGTGATGAAACCCTGGTGACGATAGGTCTGTAGACACTGCAAGGAGTTTTATTTTAGTCCGACAGTAGGCATTTTTAAAAAACTTGAATTAAGAATAAAAGTGAGCACAGCTATCTGCATTATAAACATAAGGCCTACTTCAGCTGTGGTTTAAATCTTTTTTATACAACCTTGTATGGCAATATTTCTGAGCCATTTTCATGATTATTCATGGTGGATGATGTTTGTATGTCTGACATTCTGGGAGTATACATATTTTTTTTTTCACTAAACCATGAGTTTTGGTGAGGAAGTACTGTAAATAGCCCCACAGACATCTTTTTTTTTTGATGAGGCACTCATATGAAATATTTATTGTGAGCATGTGAATGATAAAATCAGTTCTAAATAAGTACTTTAAAATGCTAAACAGTATGATGGCTAACCTAAAGTTTAATTGTAGAAAGGCTTGATTTTTTTCTAGACTCCTATTCCACAGGTATTATTAAGAAGAACAATTTTATGTTATTTCAGGATAAGAACAAATAATTTAATCTTATTGTTAAAATTATAATAAATAGAACTTTCTGGCTATTAACCTATTATATATTACTAGTTGTTGTTTTTTCCCCCACAGTATTAGCTTATTCTAGTTGCCTTTTATTTGGTAATAGGCACTGCTTTTGTGAACTCAGTAATCAAAGTATTCTGCACATCTCCGTCATCAACTGACACACATGGAAGAGATAGGTGCACAGGAACACAGCCAGTCGGTTGGGCTGTGTTGCATATATCATAAGGGTGTAGATTATGGAATGTCTCTCAAGAAAGCATAAGAGAATACAAATGAACAATTATGATGTTCTTAGAGATAACCTTGAATGTGCCCCAATACCTGGTGTATACTCTAAATGATTGGACTCTAACACTGCCTAAAAACTAGCAAATTTTTGCATTTTTCAAGGACAATTGATATTTCTGTTAATGCAGACCTGTTTACAGAAGCTTTGCAGTAGCATGAGCAATGCACTTATTTGGGGTGAGTGGTCAGTGGTCTCATTCAGGCTCTGAAGCTATATTTGCCAAATGACTGTGAGTGGTCATTTAATTTCCCAGAATCTCAAGTTTTCTAATATTTAAATTTATGACAATAATATCTACCACATGATTGTTAGAGTAAATGTGATAATATATAAGTGCTTATCCCAGTTCCTAGAGCTTAAAAATAATCTAAAAAATAGTACGTGACCTTGTATTTTGGTTGATGAAAGCAAATGGTCACGAAGCAGAGAACAGTTAAGAGTAGTTTGCCACAAACATGTAAGTTATAGTAATCAGTGACATTTAAAATGGTTAGTTTTATGGTTTTACTTCTCTGGATTCTCATAGGAGAATAAGAACAGGGTAGGGCAGTGGAAAAAGTGAATTAAGAATGAGGTCTCAGCTGGAAACTCATTTGAATCTGTTCTCAGTGGGAAGCTCTGAAGCATGAACAGTCTGAGAGCTTGCTTTCACCTTGGGGCAGTGGGGCAACCTCTGCTGCCCCCACCAAGCAGTCCGTCACTGGCCACAATATGTGGATCCAGAGGTGAGACTGGGATGGAGAGCTTTCCTGCTTAGTAGGGGTAGTTCTCCCCAGAAAGGGGAAATGCTCAAAGTAGCTGGGACCGTGCACTAGCTAGTGAAGAGGATATATGCACAGCACCGACAATAGTGCCCCTTCCTCAGTAGCAGAGACTCCATCTGATAGGAGTATATGGCCTAGTTGTGTTCCTGCCCTCCAACTTATCCTTTCCCTTCTTCCCTCTCTCTCTCTCCTCTTTTTCTCCCCTTTCCTGATCTGTTTAATTCCTGTTGTCATATCTTTTCTCCCATAATGTTCTACATTTTCAGGTATTCCATGTCAGAGTGGTCACTTCTATGTATCAGTCCTGAGTTATCTACACTGCAGAGAGTTCCAGCATTTTTGTCCATAACTGGCAAGTGTTCCATCATTTGAAGTGTAAAACATTGAAGAGTACACTGGGTAAGGCCCAGGGTAGAATGACATAACTTGTGTTTGAAACTTATCAATGTCATTTACTTCCTCAGTGAGCTGAGCTCTGGTTCTCAGTTTTTTCATCTGTAAAATAGAAATAATAATGTCACATGTTCTCTTAGGATTTTGTGATAATTCAGTGAGCTAATACATTTAAAACACTTAGAACAGTATCTGATACAGGGTAAGCACTAGATAAATATTAAGTATTCACAGTCATAAAGTACAGTAGCGGGTACCTTTGTCAGCTTCAGACTCTATCAATTATGTTTTTGATTCTTCAGTTATTACCATATCTCCTAATTGCTATTGCCCACATTTGTGCAATTTTTTGATATTCTTAAGGTTCAGTTTTTCATAAATGTCAGAAAACTTCATCGATGTCTTTGGCCCATGAACAATTTCTAAAAATGCCTTAGGAGTGTTTTCTGTGACTATATTATAGGGGTTTAGTTTATAGCGAGGTGATGAATAACTTTTAGACCAAGTGTTTCCTAGAGGACTCTTCTGCATTACCGTGAAGTCCTTCCTTTTTATGGCCTTTTCTTTTTTCTGTCTCAAATCTAGTGTCTCACACATTCCAAAGACTGAGACTAAAATTGCCTCATAGAGACAAAATACTATCTTTAAAAATGACATTGCATACCATGGTTTGGCTGTTGTAGTGTTCATTTAATCCTAAAAATTACCCTGAGATATGTTACCCCCTCTGATTTAGAAATCAATGGGAGAGATTCAGTTCATGTACAAGGTCACAAAACATGTTTTGTGTTGAATTGTTTCATGCTTACTACTTGTGGGATACCTCAGCTGCCCCAACCATGATGCCCCACATTCTGTAAGACAATTGGTTCAGATTCTTTAAAAACAACAATGTCATTAGAGATAATAAAAACATCAGGAATTTTGTATTAAAGGATACTAATGAAGTAAGACATCTACATTCTATGTACTATTCTCTCAGTTGGATTCTAAATTTGAAAGGAAGAATTATTATAAAGTGGTGATTCTCAAATTTTAATGTGTTTAGAATAACTGAGATCTTATTACATGAGCCTGAAGTTGTATATTCCTAACAAGTTTCCAAATAACACTATTGCTGCCTAGTTTGCAGAGTGTGCTTAGGTAGGAAGGGATAAATAGACATTATTAGAACAATGGAGAAACTTAAATATGGGCCATATATTAGATAATATATCCATGATAATATTATTGAGTATAATAAAGGTATTTTACTTACATAGGAGAGTGTAATTATTTTTAGAAGATATACATGTTGAAATATTTAGTGTGGAGATACTATGATATGAGAAACATACTTTCATATAGTTCGATGAATAAAAAGGTGTGTTTGTGCACATGGGTATGTGAGAGAGGAATAAATGGGGCAAAATATTAATATCGACATCAGCTGAAGATTTTGGATGTTCTATATATTAATCTTTCACTTTTTCTATAGGTTTAAAATCTCTCAAAATAAATATTTTTGAGAAAACAATATAGTTTCTCTGTATAGTAATTTTCACAATAGTTTCCAGTATATTCCTTTTCTCATCCCACCTCACTTTGGAACTTGAAATTTCTTTATGTCCAGTATTCCCTCCCTGCTCAATTAGGAATCTACTCCCACAAGTTTTTCCTCATGTTAGAACTTTGTCTTCTGGAGGAGTTGGTTTATAAGCTATTTCTGAGAGCCACTAGGGTTAGACCACCAGGGTACCCTCTGATCATCCTACCAAAATTATAGCTCTCGAAGCCTTTTTTAAAGACCCAGGATGTTTCTTATATCTGATTGCTGAGTTCCTTCCAGAGGAAATGTTTTTTCCTTTTATAGGTATTTGAGGTGGTTTCTGGATCTCTCAGTTCTTACAACCACCAAAATTTATCTTATTCCTTTTACTACCTCCTACACTATTGGTGATCCCACATAGGCTTATTGATATAGGGATTTTATCCTCATCTCCCATATTTTAGATATGGGAAAATAAAATGTACCTATCTGGTAAAGATGTTGTCCATTGATTTTTTCTGTTGTTATATGTACCAGTCAGGATCAGTCAGGGAAGCATGGCTGCTATGAGTATTATGGGGAAAATAATTTATAATAGAAATGAGATCTTACATAATTAGGAAAAAACTAGAGAAATTAAGATCTGGCAGGGAAGTCAGAGTATCATAGAAGGTGTCACAGATTGGCAAGTCAGTGTTTGCAGGGAAATCTGAGAAGGCAAGTATGGCCATGTAGCTAGGTGGGATTATAGAGTAGGAACTTGTAAAATAAAGTCTGTAGAAAACTGTTGGCTTTGTGCAGTAACCATTTTGCTGATACGCTGCCAACAAATGGTAATGGGCTGGGGCTTCTGTTCATATTCACAAACAGCATTCAGGAAAATAAACTGGATGCAAATCCTAGAAGAGCAAGGACAAGTTGGCTCCATCCAGTAATGTCTGCATCTACCCATCATCATAACTGGCTTCAAATACATTCCAAAGGTAATGACCACTGCTTTTCAGATCTTGTGCTAGTTTCTCTTTGACCAACTCTAACCTAGAGCTATACAAGGAAAAGGATTCTCTAAAATGTAGTTTGCAGCTTAACCAAGTCTCCTCAGCATAATCCAGTGTACTTCAGGAACTCTCCTGACCCCCCATGTTTAATTGAATGCTCCTGAGAATTTCCAAGTCATCAACTCATCACTTTTTCCCCCTCAGAAGCTTGCATAAGTGCCTGTTACTTCTATTAGCATAGGGGACTGTGTCTTACTCCAATACCATGCCCATTATCCAGCATATGGTAGAAATGCAATACACATTTATTGAAATGGAATAAACATAGAGGGAAATAAATTAAAAAGGAGGTTTGGTAGAGGATAATTTTCTCAGTGAGTATGTAACATAAGGCAAGTGCCAAGATGCTTTAGGAAGTAGCTAAAATCAATAATAGAATCCAGCTCATTTCAGTTATGATAGAAAGGTAAAAATAGAGTCTAAGTAGGATTGACTTATTTTTACCTGATAAACATGTTTATAAAAAGAAATGAGTCAAGAAAGCTATAGAAAGAAATGGTATTAGAAGTGACTCAACTGGAAAGATATCACCAATGGAGCAGAATCAGAGCTTGCGAGAGAGCTTGCCATAAATTAAAGTTAATGCACACCCAGAAAGCCAGAAACCTTAATATTTATTTCTTGTTGAACCCTTTTCTAAATATTCTGGCAGTATTCAGTAGCTCTCAGCTTCTCTCCCTCTGCCCCCACTCCCTTCCTGCTTTGGACATCTTTGTTCTTTTTCCTAATTTTTTCCTTTTTAAGTAGATTAACCCCTCATCCCAGGAGGAGACCAACCTGGTTTTGAATCCTAGCTCCATTGTTTATTCATGCTTTCTGAGCCTCAGACTTCTACAAAATCAAAAATATTTTCTAATGCAAAGGCTAGTAATTAACCCATTGTCAGTCCTTAATAAAGGTAAGTTTCTCTCTGTTTTCCTTCCTTCCAAGACTAAAAAGAAAGATTAGAAGTCATCTATTGTTGCTCCAACTTACTTCCTGGAATCTAATGTGCCTCCCTCCCCAATTCTTTCCACCTCATATAATAGTCTTCTAGGAGAAATGCCAGTAAATACAAATCTCCCCCCTCCTCTTTATTATATTTACCCTGATTGGCTTACCAAGTCTGCTCACTCTCACAGTTTCTGTCTCAGCTTCTTTCTTTCCTTCTCTTTTTCTTCTCTTCTTCCTTCTTCCTTCCCTTCACTTCATTTCCTCCTTTCTTGGCTTCCTTTATGTATTACTTTCCTATTACTTCTGTGACAAATTACCACAAAGACAACACAAATTTATTATCTTACAACTTTGAGTTCAGAAGTCCAAAATCAGTTTCGCTGGCCTAAAATTAAGGTGTCAGCAGGCCTGTGTTCCTTTGGGAAGTTCTAGGTGAGAAGCTATTTCCTTGTCTTCCCCAGCTTTTAGAGGCCATCTATATTCTTTGGCTTGTGGCCCCTTCTTCCATCTTCAAAGCCAGCAGTATAGAATCTTCTCTTCTCTCTGACCTTTGCTTCTTTCCTTATGTCTTCTTTCTCTCTGACTCTGATTCACATACCTCCTTCTTATAAGGACCTATGTGATCACATTGGGCCAATCTGGATAATCCAGCATAATTGCCAAATCTCAAGATTCTTTCTTTAAAATTCCTTTTACTGTGCAAGGCAACATATTTTCAGGTTCCAAGCATGAGGACATGGACATTTATTCATCCTTCCATACCTCATTTCTTCCCTTCTTCTACACTTTTCCCTCTATCCTTCCCTGTCTGTTTTCCTTCCTGCTGACCCTCTTACAGAGGCACATCTGTGTCTCTTCTTACCACATATGGTCAAAATAAATAACCCATTTTGTCAAACAAATTGCAAGTCCAGATGACAGAATAGTTGTATTTACTCAATTAGATCATGAGGTAGAAAAGCTAATCTTTCAAATACATGAATTAGCTGGATGATCTGCTAAATTATCTCTGGGAGTTAATTTTGGTGATGATCAATCACACTGAGAACTGCACATCTGTGATGTTACTTAAACTCTATTTTCTCTTGTCACTGTTTAACTTTTCTTCTAATAATTTTTAAAATATATTACCCTTCTTGTTTTCTTCAATATTTGTAAGGGTTTTATTATTTTCTTAGCCAATTGCATCAGAGGAAAGAACTTAGATTAGGATTTTAAATACCTGATATTAATCCTAGCCTGACCCTCAGTAGATATATGGCTTTGGGAAAATCATTTAGCTTTTTTGAGACTGTTTCCTCATATAGTTAAAGAAAAGGTTAAAAAAAAAATTACCATAGATGTGCTGTCAGAATTAAATGTGATAATTCATATAATGTCTGAAAATTTTTATCACATTTCTAAGAAAATGTGATAAAAGAATATTGTATGTGAGGCTTTCTGACAAGGTTGTTGCAAAGTTATATGAAATGATGTATGTAAAGCATCATGTAAAATGCTACTACTACTGCAGTTAGTAATAATAATAATAATTTACATGTCTTGAGGGAATTCTATATGCCAAGCACCATGCTAAGTGCTTTACAAACGCAATTTATTTTCACAACAACCTTATGTGGTAGATACTACAAAATTTTGTCTATTTTCTGATGAAGAAAAATCTCTTTAACTTCATATTATTTTGATTCCAAGAGTGAGTGCTCAAATGATATAAATGCCGTAATGTAATAAAGTGACTCAAATCTATTGTAACACCTTAAGAATGTCACATAGTCAAGAAAATCGGCAATTAGATTTATTGGGAAAGGTCTCTTATAAAAGGTGTTATAATAAATTGCCCACAGGGAATATCTGAACAGGCCCAGTGGAAGGAGAATTACATATATCAATCTAGTAAAACAACAGTGCAGTCATCACCAGGCCTGAAAGTGAAACGATGTGGAGACCAGCACAAGCAGGAAGAAAGGAAGGTCCTGGCAATCCTTTTCCAGGCAGAGCATGGTTTCCCAAATTCCACGTAACTACCCATGAGGGGCTTTGTGAGCAAAAGATTCCATGGTCAAAATAGTTTGGGAAATACTTAATATAATATTATTTTCTTGGAGATTCACATTGCATTCCATCACATTCAAAATTTTGTCAAACTTAGCAATAGAGAAATCTACTAAAACCTCCCAAATTAATTTGACTATGAACCCTCTTTATTTTAAGGAACATTTATTGATAACCTATTCATCAGTGTTCCTATGAATACTTTTGTAAATTCTGAGGTAGGAAATAGTGAGAAATAATGTAGATAAGGAAGGTGGAACCTAATTGAAAAAGACTTTGAACTATAGAGTATAGATGAGGATATCAGTCTTGTACTGAGAGACAAGAGAGAAAATGAAATAACAAATAATTGTCAAAACATTCACTGATTAGTTAATGATTAGTTAATGATTCACTTAATGATTAGTTAATACTGATTGGCTACTTCAGGATTCCCCTGAAGCAAAGGAAAGAATCAACAGCAGCAAAAGTGGTAATAAATCCCTGCCCTAAAAGATCTTAAAAACTCACATAAGTAACTATAAATTTATATTTAATAATCATTTTTGTCAATCTGAAAAGTTAAAAATAACATTAATTAATATAATTTTAATTTTTTAAAATTTATTTCACAATTTTAAGACCCAGCTATATGCTAGGTACAATTCTAAGTATGTTCACATAGGTTACTTATTTAATTTTCTGGTAAGCTTCTAAAGATCTATTATTTCCGTTGTAAAACCCAAGACAGACTCAAGGAGTGAAAATTAGCCAAGATCACACCAAGAGAAAGTCCTGGAACTAGATTTTGAACCAAGAACTTCTGAGTGCAAAGAAGCTCTTTTCACCACTTTCTTTCACTGACTTAAAATAAAAATATATGCACAAGACTTTAGGCAACTGCATGAGTTAAGTGACCAGAGATGTGTGTAGAAGTAAAAATCATTTTTGAAAGCACAGGTTTTTTTGGTGAGTAATTGCATTGATCACTAAATGATGTGGGAGTCATGTCTTAGTAGCTACCACCATCCTCTTTCAAAGAATTAAAAGTACAGCTACCATTGGGTAGTTCCATCATGCAATGAGCTATGACCTTTGAAGAGGCCAAAAATCTAGCTTTAACTCTTCAGATTTTTATTTAGAGCACTGTGATCTTTATACTATCATGCAGCAAATAGAATCGTGTCATGTTTCAAATTCAATGTTTTTATGTATTTCTGTAAATTTTGTCCTAGTACTGAAAGTTAAAGTACTTTCTCCCTGGGAATTTAAGCTGTACTTACACCAGGCAAGGCATAACCTCGCCCTTCAGCTCATTCCCATTTTACACTTGCTGGTGAAGAGTGAGACATATTTCTTCATGATTGTTTAATAAAAGGAATGCAGAGTGAAGAAAAGAAACTAATGTATACTAGCCATATAACATATACAGGGCATGTAATATACGTTGGCATTTGGGGTACTCTACTGATCCTATGTTATTTTCTTTAATTCTTTTCTCTCCCTTCTGAAGGCAAGATAATTGTTCTATTTTACAGATGATGAAAAAAGGAATCAGAGAAATTAAATAACTTATTAATGTTGCACAGTTTCTACTTTTACAGAACTGGTATTTGAACCTAGATCTCTATAACATTGGAAGACCATGCTTGTACCACTCTACCCTATTCATTCTTGCCTTACTCTTATCCATCTACCCACCAACATTAAACATCTTCTATACACTTGGCTCTATTCAAGACACTAATGATGTACATCTAACAACACCCAGCCTGTGTCCTGGAGAAACTCAGTAATTAGAGCAGAGGAATGCATAATAATTGAATTACTATATTAGAGTGAGTGCTGTGTTAAGATATGTACCTCACAGATAACAGTTTATTCATTGATCAAGGTAAGGGCTTTATAGCTATAAAACATACATAATATTCAAAGTGGTATTCCTTAAAATGTACAGCTCCTTTCTTTCCAAACCCCCAACTGATTATATAAATAGCTCTGATTTGTAAAATAAAAACAAAAAATAAAAATTTTTATCTTTCACATTTGACTGTCTCAAAAATTACAGGTTCCCAATGTTACTTATTTTCTATTAAATAATTTGGAGTTTTGGTTTTATTTTTATTATTTTCCCAGCATTAATATTTAATCAGCTTAGCCTAACAATTAACTTAGTCACTCAGCAGATAACTCCACATTCTTTCTATTTAAAACATTGAAATCATCTTAATTTTTATGAAAAAATATTTATACATGTTATAAAATTATATGCAACACATAACTATATACAATAGAAAGGAAACATCTCACTTTATCTTAGCCCCACACATCCCTTACTCTCTTCCCTAAAAGTAATCACTGTTAACAGTTTGATATCTATTCTTCTATAACCTTTATGTATATTGCATATATATGTATCTTCTTAAGTGATAATTTAAATTTTATATAAAAGGGCCATACTGTTTATGTTGTTTTGTAAAACACCCTTTTCACTTAATGATATGTTCTAGTAATGTAACCAAGTCCATACAATTAGATTTCATTCAGTTCAATTGTGTGATTTATTAAACTACTGCTTATTGATTGATACTTAAGATTTTCTATTTTATTATTACTGCAATGCTGTGATGAATATCATTATGTACACTTAGTATAGTATAGTGTAGTGAACACTTTTAGGCATTAGCTCATCCAAAATCCATTATGTTTTTTTAAATAATGAAATTCAAATGACCTTTATTGGAATCCCCTCTGGCTCTCTTCCATGAGATTTAGAGAGAACCCTATCTCACTCAATCAAGTACAACATAGGCTTGTGCCAGCCAGAATATCCCATACTACATCATATAGTTTGTTCTAGTGATGAACACTTGTCCCATTTGAGTTGATGAGTGTCATGGCTTTCATTTAAGTTGGAAAGAACAGAAACATTATTTTCTATGGAATATAAATCTGATACAATACAATGTTGAAACTGCTACAACCTTTCTGCCACTGATATGAGTGAACCCGTCTGGGAATGGAGCCAAAATAAAGGAAGCAGAGCCATGAAACAGAGAAAGAAAAATAAGTTCTATCGACCTAATGTCAATTCCTGAAACAAAATGTTTCTGATGCTACCAAGAGCTAGCCCTGAACTTAATAGTTATGTGAGCCAATAAACTTCCTTTTTCTGCCTAAGCCATTGGAAGTTAGCTTTTCTGTTATGGCAACCAAAAGATATCTTACTGATATTGATAGATACCTAGAAGTATAATTGTCAGGCAATTTAAGGATACGTACAATTAAAATTATGTTATATAGTGACAAATTTCCTTTTCATAGACTCTACCAACTGAAAATATAACAAATCTCTAAACGTCAAGAATATTACAAATAATTTTACCTTTTGACAAAGTATAATAACAAAAAATAATTATTTTTAAATTGCATTATTTGGTAACTAGGTAGATTGATCATCTTTTCTTATGTTTTGACCATTTATAGTTTTTTTCCTGTGTATTAACTGTATATACATTTTTTTCTCTTTTTTCTATTAAGTCATTTATATGATTTTCAGATGGTCTTCATATATCCTGTTAAAATTAATCCTCTTTACTTAGGATGCATATATTTTCTTCCAAACTACCTCTTTTCTTAAAACATTATTTATGGTGTTCTCATAAAGATGTTTTAAAAATTTTTCTGGTAACATCTGCCAATTATTTTCTCTGTATTTAATAGATTTTTTTGGTGGGGGGGGTCTTGTTTAGAGGATCTTCCTAAAACCATATTAACCTCAAAATGTTAATTTATCCTTAATTTGAAATTATAATTTCTTATTTGCTTTTTAAAACATTTAGAATACATTTGGTTACATTTTGTGAGGTGATATATAATGGATAGTTATTGTGCTAATACTAATAAGTAGTCCATTCTTTTCTAATGATTCAAAATGACATTTTTATTATTTGTTATAGTTTTCTTATACCTATGTCAGTTACTTGACATTATTCTGCTTCACTAATCTATTTTGCTTTTTTATTTTGGGGGCTCAGGTGCACACGATTTTATTAATCATATTTCTTGTTTTATGATATACTGTCACAATTGGTTTATGAATTACCTGGTTTTGATTATTTAGTTGATTTGACAATTTAATAAATACCTGCAAATTCATCACTGAGAGCAAAATCTATGAACTTGACAACCTACATCAAACTATTTGATTTCCTTCTCCCTATCCAATTTCCTTAGCCTTGCTCCTTTGCTTTTTTTGTAAATACTATATGTACTTTATAAATTCTATATATATTTCTAGAATTAATCATTTAATTTTAATTTATTAACATTAACACAATGAGACCTAAGATGCCCTTAGACATTGCATGATTTTGGAGAATAAATTTGGGGGAATTTTAACTATAAATAATTTGAATAACCCCAAATAAGCATGTCAGAAACCTATTTGGCTGCCTAATCTCATGTAATTCCATGAATGAAATATCTTTCTGAACTATAGGAGCAATTCACCTTTTGGATGACTGTTCTGGAACCAATGACCTTGCCACTAGAAGGACCCCATAGGCATGAATCCAGAGCTCTTCAGAGAATTTATTCAATACCACCACAGATTAGAAGGTCAGAGAGTGTGCCCCAAAAGGAAGAAATAGTGATCAAGGCCAACAAGTTCTAGCCTAGGATCAGGGTGGCCCCACCCTGGATGGCATCATAGACCAAAGCTTGTCCCAGCCATTGGAAGAAAACGTAAAAGATTTTGAGGAAGCCACTCTTAAGCATGGAGTTCCCTGGCATTAGTGTCCAGGGAAAGGGATCTTTCTTGCCTGGGTCAAAGTGCAGTGCTGACATGTGTAAAGTTTCTCTTGAATATATAGACAAGAATAAAATAGGTTATATAAATATTCAGCATTAGGAGACAATGCTAAATATGTTTACAAAGTGGTTGCACTAATTTATATTCTCATCAGTAATATCTTGTGTGGCTACACAATTTCTCTATATAACACATGACAATTTTAGAGTTTTTAATTTTTATCTATCAGATATAAAATATATTTCAATGTAATTTTGATTGGCACTTACCTGAATAATGACAGACATGATAAACACTCTTCCTTTGTTCGCTTTATATGTTGCCTCATCTTTGAAATATTGGTCATGTTTTTGGGATTCTTGTGCTTTTTTCTTATTGAAAAAAAATTATATATGTTTTATTAATCATTGATACTAATTTTTATTAGTGAAGTATATTGCAAATATTCCCATTTTCATGTTCTTTGAGGTGTTTATTTATGAACCATAGTTTATTTTAATACAGTTAAGATTATAATTTTTCCTTTCTCAATCAATAATCTTGTTATTTTTACTCAAAAATATTTCCCCAAAGGAATCTAAAAGACATTTACTTATATATTATACTGAATTTTATAGTTTCTTACTATTTATTAGTCTAGCTAGGGCAGGGTCAAAAAACTTTTCTGTAAAGGTCCAGACAGTAAAAATGTTTGGCTTTGTGAGCTATATAACTTCTGTTAAAACTATTCAACTCTGATGTTGTAGCATGAAAGAAGTTATTCGCAATCTATAAATTCATAGAAATGCTGTTGTATTATAGGGAGAGTGTTATTTCCTTCTCTTATTCTTCCCAAATGTTTGACTATTCTTGGTCCTTATTCTTCACCTAGAAGTGAATTATATCCTTTCCCTGTCAAATAAAATATTTACCTATTGAGATGAAATGTAGCTTAAAACTTTCTTCAGTGAAATATACATAAACCTTGATGGTCTAGATTTCATGACATAATTCAATCCCTGTTTTGTTTAGAAGCAGTTGTTCTCAAGCTATGCTCTAGTGAGGATAAAACATTCTAATGCTGTTTTAGTTTTTTAAGTTTTTCCCAGATTTAATGAAAAAAAATATTTTTCAATAACCAAATACCTAAAAATTTTGTTGTTTGTTAATTTCATTTACTAAAATCTACATAGGATGGTGTATTAGGATAAGTACACTTAGTTGCTGCAATGAACAACCTCCAAATCTTAGTGGTTTAAAATAATAAAGGTTTGTGTTTTCCTCTATTGTAGTCCAATGTGAATTAGTATGGATTGTACTCCATGCAATCATTCAGAGATTCAGAATCTTTCCACGTTGTGTCACCTCCATCTTTAGCACAAAATCTCAGTAGAACAGGAGAACAGTATGTGGAGATTCATACAGATGGTTTTACATGTCAGTCATGGAAGTGGGTCATATCACTTCCACTCAATTCTATTGGCCAGAATGCAGTTTGTGACTACAAATTTACTCCTAAGGGTTAGAATATGTAATCTCCCTGTGTGTCCAGGAAGAAAATGAAATAAATTTGGTGAATTTTATAGCACTGTATCTGCCATGGATGAGCTATGTATCACATTATATGTCATTATTTGTTTTATGTTTGTAATTAAGTGCATCATGGTATTTTATAAAATTATGGAGACTTTTAAAAATCCACTAGATTAAAATGTTTGAAAGACCCTTAGCTAAATGTTGGAAAGTTCTGTGAGTGTTTTGCTACCAGGTTATATATTTCCCTATAGGAAACATATAAAAAGTATAGACAGAAAATATGAGAGCTCCTAAACAAATATGCTGAGGCCATCTTACTTCACTGGTAGAACTATCAGAATTATTCACGTTTGTTTAAAACATGGATATAAAAAATGTATCTAAATACTCTATGACAACATAGAGTATTTTCTATGTAGGAAAAGACTAAATTCTAATAATTTAATTCCTATTTTTATTCCATAGGTTAGGTTTTATTCTAAAAACACTTTTATGTAATTTCTCTTCTCTAATCATCTTTGAAAATAGCTGTAAACCATTATTTATACACGTGTATTTTAAAACTTCCATTTCACTCCATCTTTTCTATTCTCTACATTGACTTTAATAACTTAGAAGGAATCAACTTGAAACCATGGTTTACAGTAAATAATGTTTCCAGCGCAAGACAAAAAATCGTGTTACTCCCTAATGGCTGCATGATGTTGACATAGCCACTGTTCCGAGTTGATTTATAACTTCAGTATGCCAGTAGAGTTTTACTAGGATATTATTGAAATGAAAGAGCAAGAGATTATCAAAGAAAAGGAGATCACCAAGGAAACTATGTGTCTGTCTCCCTTGGTACTTCATCAAAAGACTTTATGGAAACATTTGTATGCACTGAACAAACCATGAAAAATTTGAGACCTAATCACTCTCATTTTGATGAAATCTGAGCCTCTTAAGACCAATGGAGCAATATAAATTTCCTCTGCTTACTAACAGAGACATTTGCTAAGGGAAAATAGAGGGAATCTTTACTCCAAATTTCAATAGGCTTATATTTTAAGAAATCTCAGCTAGTTCAACAAATAAATTAAAGATCCAGAGAAAAAAATTTACCCTATAGCTTCTGGTATTTACTGTTTAATGATTACATAATTAAGAAATATATGTTAAAAAGGTTTCATTTTTTATTCTGTTTTTTAAAATCAGTTTTGGTATTTTCACAGTGTACAATTTATTTTTGTGAACCAAATCCAATTATAAAATTTTGCTTCTAATGAGAAATTATTTCACTTACCATGGCTTCACTTATAGTCACTACCTTTGGAATAAGTGAAAAGACTGAGGGTACATAAATGGCTTCCTACTAGACTCTTAGTTCTCTCAAAATCCATATTCCATTAGCAATTTTATGTGCTGAGAGTGGGTCATTTTCCTGTTCACTATCATATGTTAAATTTGTTCTATAGAAAGGAGAGTATAAGAACTTGAGACAAGAGAATGAAAAATCTTCCAATTTCCTTCAGAGTCTTGCAGCCAGCACTCTTTTATGAGCACAAAGGACAAATTAAATTTAACCATTAATGGAATACCACATTTTCAGTTAAGTATTGTAGACTGTCAACTGATCCATCTGCTGTTGCATCAGCCGAAATTCTTCATTTACTATCTGTGGTCAGCAGAATAATGGTCCCTCAAAGATGATCACATGCTAATCCCTGGAACCTATGAATATGTTGTCTTACATGGCAAAAGAGACTTTGCAGAGATGATTAAGATTAAAGACCTCCAGATGGAGAGATTACATGGATTTTTCAGAGGGGGAGGGGCGGTGGCCAATCTAACACATGAGCCATTAAAAGCAGAGAATATTTCCTGGTTGTGGAGAGAGATGCAATATGAGAAGGATCTGACTTCTGCAGAGTTACAAATGGTAGAATTTAACCCTAGGGTTAAGAGATATGGCAACTTCAGCCTCAAGTGAGTTTTTAGAATTTAGTATTGGAAACTACACTCACTTCCCAGCTATGGAACATTTGTTTTTCTTATCTGTTTATTTAAATAA
Source organism: Eidolon dupreanum (assembly GCA_028627145.1). Lineage (NCBI taxonomy): Eukaryota > Metazoa > Chordata > Mammalia > Chiroptera > Pteropodidae > Eidolon > Eidolon dupreanum. The sequence goes on along the minus strand of CM053510.1, from coordinate 49,804,976 downwards.
CATTAAATTCAATTTGCATTCATATGCAAGTAATAACTGGAAAAAAAAGTAAGGTAAACAAATTTCTTAGATAATTCAGACCAAACAAACAACTTCAGTTTACCTTTAAACATTTACTCATTTAGGCATAAAGTGCCATTCCAAACCCTGTTTTTAGGTGGTATAAAGGCTCTAAATTGTGGGGAAAAATAACTTGTGATTTACTTTCACTTTGAATGGTATGACTTCTATGATGTGGAAATCAGTTCAATCCATTTTTATTAACTCCTATTGTGCCATGCAATAGTAAAGTTGTCTTACTATTCTTATTTAAAGGAAGTATAGGAAATTCCTTTAACAGACTGTCTATACCTTATCCAGAGAAAAGCCTGGAGGTGCATAGTGCATTAGGTGCCAGTGCAAGCAAAGGCAGGGACCACCCCCAGGTATGAAGCTATTGGCACAACCATGAAATGCAGGTCTGCAAAGCTAAGTAGGTTCTAAGGGTTATGTTTGAAGTTTACCAATATTGGTGAGTTCATTGCTCACACAGCTCAATGAAAAGAACAAGCCCTTTGATGCTCTAGGATGCTAGTGAAATCTGTTATGGAAATAAGTTGAAGCATTAAGCTAATGTTCCTAAGATTAAATACAAAGAAGTATTTCTACTTCTAGGACTCTGACAGTGGAATGCAGACATTGTCCGTGTGTCTGCTGGTGTCTGTTTTGGTGCTTGGTTGGATCCTCAAAAGCTAATTCTTCAATCAGTATTTGATGCTATATTGTGGAGGGATGGGGGTAAATTAAAAAGTTACAGATGTTGTACCTGAAATATTTTAACTATCAATCCAAAGACTGCAAAACAGAGACTATGAGTCACCACAAAGGAGCAGTTCCCAAGGGAGTTTTGTACACTCCTCACTGTATGCTCCCCGCCCCCCCGCAAAAAAAAAAAAAAAAAAAAAAAAAAAAAAACCACATAGACACTGCTTTAGAAGAATTATTTGTGGAGGCAAGGGAGTATGTTAAAAAGCAACACTGTCAGAATTATGAAGATGGGGATAGGAAATTGTAACTTCTGAGTTTATAAAGTGTGTGTGTATGTTAAAGGGAGAAGAGAGAAAATTTTTCCATTTCTAGGAAAAAATCAGCTATTATAAGATGATATCCCTGGGGAAAGAGGCTGCAGCAGAACTGATAATATTTTGCTGAATTAGTGCTTTGGTACTTTAGTTATGATTTATTTTATGAAGACTTAGTACTTTTGCAGGCAAAATAAAAATTAAATTGTTTGACTGGTTGAGTGAGTTTTTGTACTAACTTTGGAAGATTTTAACGTAGATATAATGTAATATATAAACATGAGAGAGTGTGTATAATTACAAGGAAGTTCCTAGTGAGGCAAAACTTTTTTTTTTTTGTCAAGAGAACAGCCATTTAAAAGCTTGCTGCTTTCTCTGTTGTTGATAGTGGCATGATCAAGCCACCTTTGACCAGAATGTTAGTGATTTGAGAAGTTCATGGAAGAATTCTTTGGTTGTAGAAAGCAAAGCAGATACCCACACGTTGTCCTGGGAGGAGCGTGGTGGTGGTGTGGTGAGAAATAAGATCCATTTTTGGCTCTGTGAGATTCTAAGGTCTAAATTCTGTTTGAAGGTTAAGTACCAGGATATTTACTCATTTATTTGACATCAATTTTTTTCAGAGAAATTTCTAGATGGAAAGATGTCAGAACAAAGATTTTTTTTCTATTCGAAGACTGAAATTATTAGTCAGGCCAGCTGGCAGAGGACAATAAAAGCCCCGCCCCCCCCCCCCAAATAATATTCACAATAAAGAAGGGATGACATATCTGGACTCAACATCAAAATCCATTTTGTTGCAGGGAAGTGAAGAGTGTGTGGCTGATGCTGATACCTTCAGTGAAGCAGTCACACTAACAGCATGAAGTGGCCATATAATTCATAGCTCAAACTCAGAGCCATTTGAAAGGGGTAGTATGAGACAAGGTAACTATTAATAATTAAACCAAGAAAAGAGGCATAAATTGGGACTATCATAGGAAAACTGGGGTACAAACCTTAAGAAATTTGGGGTGGATTGAGGTGCCCTGTTGCTTAGCACTTCCTGTGGTACATAGAATTTTTACCGGTGTATGGACTTTCTGATTTCAGAGCAGTGCCCTGTGGTGGAAAATGTCGTGAGTACCAGGACTCTTTGACTTGCTGTGAGGAATCCAAAGTACTGTTTGGACTTGAGTAAGCCCTTGTTAGAAACTGGAACTTATTCCTGAGCCCAGAGTGAAAAATACCTGTCTTATAGTGAGTAGTCAGTCAAGAGACACAGGACCTAGCATAAAACAGGTTGTATCTGTTACAAATATGGATACATCAGTGTTGGAATTAATGATTGACTAAGTGAATAAAGGGTTAAAGTAATGCTATAATCACATATTATAATGCAATTAATTAATAACTCTATTCCTCCTAAGGTATGCACTGGTTTTCTGGTTGTTAATTTGTTCCTAAACAGACCAAAGCTTTTTCAGCTTCAGGAGTGGACCTGATGAGTCGGTGCCTTGCTAAGCTTTATTATTTTTCCCGACAACCCAAAGAGATAAGAAACTTCAAAGCTGTATGAGCATAAAATAATATTTTGTATTGGACATTCATTAAAATATGGGAGGAAGGCATTTCTAAATTTGGTGTTTATTATTTTAAGTGTTGACTGGATCTTGTGGAAATGAAGGCATGTTAACAAATTTTGTTATTCTGAATGGGAGATAAACAGAATGACAAATTGTAAATAAAAATAAAACCATGCTAATATAATACTTTATATCAACTATAATTGAAAAATAAAAAATATTATTTAAAAAATAAAATAAAACCGTAAGTTATAAAAGAGATGATTTGATGTGGTCAATCAATAAGACTTACTTAAGTTTAATTGGCATTCTTTTCTTGCTCAAAGTCAGGGAGAATGCCAGCTTTCAACATTTTAGGAAGAGGGACAAATTGTTTTTTCTTTTATAAAATGTATTCAGACCTGGGAGTTGGGAGATAGGGCCAAACGTTGCAGACCAACATGGAAGAATATGCTTAATATCCAAAGCAGAGAGTAGCAAGAAATCTCTGAGAGAGGAAATTGGATGCTGCCTGTCCTCTGGAATTTCTCTACCCCTCTTTCTATGAACTTGCTAAGTAAATGGGGATTTATTCCCCTACATGGTAAAAGGACATCTTGAAAGCTGTAAATTAAGGATGGAGTAGAAAGATAATGGACCAAAGTTACATTAAAAGTACAAGTAGGTATAAGGAATTGAGGATTAATTGGTTACCCTTCCTTTAAAAAAAAAAAAGTAAAAATGAGAAATGATTATAATAGAATAAATCTCTACTAGATTTAATTGTATACCTTGCTACATAGAGATTTTCTTAATTGGAAATTGTTGGCCTCTGGATCTGAACCTCTAGCTTCTTTTTCTCTTAGCACTTTTGTTTTGCCCTTCTATTCCTTGGGGGAAGTAATGTAGATGTGTTTCCTTAGGACACTGACATTATTTGCTGGTGCTCAATGAAAGCCCTTGTCTTTCCTTCCTTTGAATCTCTCTTTCTCCCACTTGATTTGTGACTGAGGTTAAATTAATAATTGTAACAAGACAGAGGGATTTTTTTTTAAGCAAGATTTCAAGGATCATATACATGAGCCTTGACCTGCAGCAGGCTCTTGTGTACTTACTCCACTCTGCCACCATGCCACCCCTACTCACCTCCCACAGGACACACGCAGTGATGTCCTCAGCGGAAACACATTCACAAAAGACAATGCCAATCCCAGTGATGCTGTAAGCCTGGAGTTTCAGTTCTGGGTAACACATTCCATTTCTGTACTGGATATAAAATGATTATTCGGCTATTCTGTTTCTTTTTGTGTCAATTTTTATAAGGTGTATCTTTTAAGAAATATATTCATTTCCTATAAATTGTCATATTTGTTAGCCCAAAGTTTTTTATATAGTATTCTCTTACTCTTTTAATGTGTACAATCTGTGTTGACAAATCCTACAGATTAAACATTTATTACTGATATTGATTTATGTTCTCTTACCTTTTCTCACGAAAATTCTACCTAGAGGATTATCAATTTTATTGATTTTCCTCAAAGAACTACATTTTTTCTTAGCTAATATTCTGTTATCTGACTTTTTTCAATATAACTGATTTTTGCTTTTCTCTTTATTAATAACTTTCTTCCTCTTATTTTGTTCTTGTTTTTCTAGTGTTGTCAGATGGAATCTTAAATTATTGATTATAGATCTTCTTTCTTAATTTATGCATATAAAACTTTCCATTTACCAGTGCTTTAGCTGTATTCTACAAATTTTGATATGTTATTTTAATTTTCATATCAGTTCAAAATATTTCGTAAATATTCTCGTATTTGGTCTTTGACCAATGAATTATTTAAAATGTGTAGTTTAATTTCCAGAAAAATAGGATTTAACTCAATATTTATTTTTATGTAGTTCTAGTTTAATTCTATTGGTATGAGAAAATACACTCTATGTAACTCGGATTTTTAAAAAGTTAATGACCTTGTTTTGGTCTATCTCACCATATTCTGTCTATCATATGTACTTGAGAAGAATGTGTTTTCTTCAATTATTAGACAAAGTACTCCATAAATATAATTAGATTAAATTGGTTGATAGTGCTATTGAGATCTTCTGTGTCCTTACTGAGTTTTTGTCCAGCTGTTCTATCAAATGCTCAGAGAGCTATTTGTTAAAAATCCTATGATCAAATTTTATCTCCCTTTAATTCTCTCAATTTTTTTTCTTTTTAAAAATATTTATTTATTTATTTATTTATTTATTTATTTATTTATTGAAGAAATGATTTAAAATATTTTCTCCCTGTATACCTCATCTCTCCTCCTTCCTTTCCCCCTTATCCTCTGGCAACCACTAGTCCATAGTCCATGTCCATGAGTCTCTGTTTCTCTGTACTGCTCATTTGTTGCTTTTAGGTTTATATCCCACATATAAGTGATATCATGTGCTTTTCAACTTTTTCTGTCTGGCTTATTTCGCTTAGCATGATTATTTCAAGGTCCATCCCTGTTGTAAATGGTAGTATTTCATCTCTTCTCAATTCTCTCTATTTTTGATTTATGTATTGTGAGGCTCTGTAATTAAGTACATAGAAAATGATCATTGTTATTTTACCTAATTATTTCTCTTATCACTGTTATGAAATGTATATAGTCTGTGGTAATATTCTTTTGTTAAAATCTGTTTTATCTGATATTAACATAGCCACCCTAGACTTCTTATGCTTAGTATTTGTATTTCATGTTTATTGCATCCACTTACTTTAAACCTATCTGGTGTCTTTATATTTTGTATGGCTATTATAGCAGCATGTGGTTCAATCTTGTTTTTACTCATTTGTCAATCTCTGTCTGTTAATTGGAATACTTAAACCAATAATGGATTATGTAATTATTGATATACTTGGATTTAGTCCTACTGTTTTCTTGTTTGCTTATCCTTTCTGGTTTTGGTTTATATATTCTTTACTTTTGGAATATTTTTGGTATTCTGTTTTAATTTATTACTTGGCTTTTTTAATACACTGTATGTATATGTGCACTTTGTTTTATTTTTAGTGGTTCTTTTGAGGATTACATATACATATCTAACCTTTCACAATCTACTTAGAATTTCTTTTAGCATTCCCTATAGAAAAGATTGGGTAGGGACATTTACTCCTAGTTTTATTTCAACTGAAAATTTCTTGTTTCACTTTCATTTCTGAAGGATATTTTCATTGGATATAAAATTATAGTTTGATAAGATCCTTTTTCTTTCTATTAGCACTTCAAAGATGTTGGCATCTGGCCTTGATGGTTTCAAATCATTGCCCTCTTGTAAGTAACATATCATTTTTCTCTAAATGCTTTCCAAACTGTATATCTGAATTTTAACTTTTTGTCTGTAATGTGTCTAGTGGTGTTTTCTTTGAGTTTATCCTTTTGAAGCTCACCAAGTATTTTGAATCTAAAAATCTATGCTTCTTGGGAAAGTTGGGAAGTATTCAGCCATTATACCATGAAATATTATTTTTTGCTCCAATATCCTTCTCCTCTTTTTTGGAGGGCAACTCCAAATATTTATATATTAGTCTTTTAATATCTCATAGGACCCTAAGGCTCTGTCAAACTTTTTCAATCTTTTTTTGTTTTTTTCCATTATTATATCTATTTTGTTTTTGTGTCCATCCAGTAATTCTTTATTTCAGATATTTAATTTTCAGTTCTAAAATTTCTATTTGGTTCTTTTTCATTATTTTCTGTTGATATTTCTTATCTTCTAATTTTATGTGTGTATATGTTTTGTTTTTGACCTCATGGAGCATAGTGTTGCTTTGTGTCTGAAAATTCTAATATCTATTTTAGTGTTACATTCTTTGCTTTATTTTTTTTTGGAGGTGGGTTAAATTTTCCTAGTTCTTCATATGTCAGGTAATTTTGAATTTTATATTAGACTCTGGCCTGTTACAGTCTTCTGAAGAATGTTGATAGTTTTGTATTAGCAAGCGATCAACAAATAAGATTTGGATGCTAAGTTCTGTCTTGCCTCTTTTGGATGATGGTTCAAATTTCAATGCAGTTCTTTAAATTATTATTTTGCTTGTCTATAGTTATTTTAGGTATGCATGATTTGAAAATTATTCTGAGACTTGTAGAGATGATTCACATCTTAGTTTAGTTTTCAAAACTTTTGATATGCTGATTTGATTCTGTCCCCATGTGTATATTTCAGAGGTTAGGCTCAGTGTTATATTAGTGGTTCAAATTTTGATTCAGTTATCTAGGTCTGTTCTATGTTGGTTTAGGTCTGTCCCAGGCTTGTTTGCTCAGAGTTGAGGCTTGCTTTAACTTGCCTTAACTTACCTTTATGTTTTCCCATGTACATAAACAGACTGATTAGATTATAACTAAACTTTTGTTTTCGATTTAGTTTTAAATTAGCCAGTATGGATGCAGAGTTGTAAAGGGCTCAGTGATGAAAATAGCAAGAATAGCCAGAGAAAATTAATAAAGTGTATTTTGAGAAAAGTAAGGAACATAGGATAAATCTGAGAGCGAATATAGCATAGTAATTAAGAGCATCGGCCTTAGAATCTGACCAGATGGAAATCAAATTCCAGATCTGCTACTATCAAGCTCTGTGATCTTAGGGATAGTACTCAGCCTATCTGAGCTTCAGTTCACTCAGCTGCTGTGGGAAGAATGACTCCTCTCTCAGAAGGTTCTCATAAGAATTCTCATAAGAACTGTACAAACTGTTTAGCATAGGGCCTAACACATATTGAGATTTCAATATATGGTAAGAAAATATTTAAGACACATTTAAAACAAGTTGAAATAATGGCAGTGTTATGAGTTAGAAAAATTTTGAATTCAAAATGAGTAACTATCTCTGTATTTTTTAGTTTCTATATAAATCAATTTGAAAGAGTAATCTCTGCTCTTTTCAAAGGATTATTGTAGGGATCGAATTCAATAATCTTTGGGAAAGTGTTTTGATAACTACAGAGCACCATACAAAATGCAAAGGCATACTGGTAACCTTGAATTTGATGGGACATTGTGTAAAGGGTCATGAGCAGAAAATGCAAAACAATTAGTTAAAGCATCTTGAATAGACTAAAACTAAACGGCAACAAGAAGAAAAATGTTATTTAAGTGTCCAAGTCAATCAGTAATATGATGATGTCTATAGAATTATGTGCTTTTAAAATTAAAAGGTAATAATGAGTGTAATGATGAAGGTATTTTTAACAAATTGAACATGTCAAGAGAGAAAGAACGGAAGACTTACATTACCAGAGCCTATAATATAACTTTTCTTTTAGTAGTCTAGAAAAATCATATTTTATTTTCATATTATGGTTTGTGGTTTCTAAAATATTTCCTCATTTACTTTCTCATTTGAACTTTACAATAGCCTATTGAAAGATGTTCCTCTCACATCTGCCTGTTGTGGGATTTAAGAGGTAGACATAAATAGATACAGCTGTCTGCAAAACAAGTGGGCATCAACATGAGCTTTGTGACTCCCACTTTTCAGTGCATCTCAATGGGACCAAATGAATTAACTGCCTAAATGAAGAATCTGGGATCTGAGAAAATAATAAAGTATATCTGGATCTCACAGGAGGGACCCAAGTTCACACAGTCCCTAGTTAAAGCCCCCATTCTGCCCATTTCAGCCAACACTCTCTCCTACAGCTTGTTTCCATGGCTGCACATTGAGAAAAATCTCATACATTATATGAAAAATTCCTTTCAAATGGTAGTGGATAGTGTGAGTATGTGTGATGGGCAAGGGAGTGTGTATATGGCTGCTGATGAGGGAGAGCTATTTTGCCCAGTGTAGAAGACTTGTGTGTTATGAAGTAGAGTCATTTCCAGGAAAGTCAGTCAAAGTAGAGATAATATGCAAAAGTAGAAAATAAAGAACAAGATTATTGTTGTTAAGGGACTACCAGAGCACACATTCGTTTGTGTAGTTCACAATTCATTATAGTTTTTGGATGAGCTTACTTTTAAAGATATTTATGGCACAAATTAATTTTTTAGATGCCAATCACAAATACTCTCTGAATTGTTCAGTGAGAATGAAGGGCCTTCCCCAGCTGCACAAAAGGCTCTTTGGGGCTTTCAATTTGACCAAATGAGGGGGCCTAGGAGCCTCACTGCAGAACTTTGCTCGAACTCCAGAATTTCAATGTGTCTCATGTTACCTATCCACCAAATTTAGCACAAACAATTTAAAATCTTGTTTTCTCTTTACTCCCCCTTTTCTCTCTCATTAATAATGATTTTTTATTGTCTCTTCTCTGGGGAAATCCTTGACCTTCACTAGGGCTGCAAGTTTTCATGTTACCTTCTCTCTTCATATCATTTATTCAAGTCTAGTGAGCTAGAATTCCTTTTCCTTTTTATGAACAGCCTCCCTGATGTGTTTTTCTTTATTTATCCATGGCACTTCTCAAATCTCACTTTCATAGGATAGCAATAAATGTCAGGTTAAAAAAAATAATTGTATCCTTCGGGCTCTGTGACAAAGTGTTTCAAAGAACAACAGAAGGAAAAGAGGAAACAAAGGAAGGAAGAAAGGGAAAGATAACAAACATCCAAGTGAATCTCGGAGAATAGGGAACTACTCATATAATTGATTCTTTAAATGTCTCCTAACAGAAAGCAGAAGTTACAGGTGGGATGACCATATATCCCATGTTGCCCAGGACATCCTGATTTATACTTATTCTCCTCATATCCAATCCAGTTAGCACCACCTTTTATCTTCAAAAGTTTCTAGATTTTTTTCACCCACAGAAAATAAAAATGAGTTTTTCACATTCAAATTGAATTGCACATTCTGAGAAATGGGTACATAATATCTGAAATTCAAGACTGTTTCTGGAATTGAAAGGAGGCTTTGGGAAACCTGGTATTCAAATAAACATTTAATCTCAGGAACATTTATCAAGGAAATGTGTTCTAAATAAAGAATACCCACTCATCTCTGGAAAGCATCTCATCCTGGTTTCCAGAAAACTTATCAGACAGTTAAAATTTAGGAAGAAAACCAAGCCCAAAGAAGAGATTAAGATATTTCTACTTAGAAGGACACGTGTGTGTTTGAGGTTGAATGGGTGAAAAAAGCAGGAGTTTCAATGTCAATGAAGTTTATGGATTTCAGTAGATAGGAGGACTTTGGAATCAGGCACAACTTCAACTCACTGCTACTATTTATTGGCTATACTGTAACTTCTCCAAGCCTCAATTTCTTCATCTATAAAATTAGGCTAATAAATTGGAATTGTTATAATAATTAAATATAAAGTATGACTTGAACAGAATAGTAGTGATAGCTGATATTTTTTAAATGCTTACTATGTACCAGACACAATTCTAAAAACTTCAAATTAATTAATTTAATTCTTATAAGAACTCTAAGGAGATAGCCTGCTGTTATCATTAGTATTTTACAGATGATGAACCTGAGACTCAGAGTGACTAAAGGGCCAAAAATTATGGAATCTGGATTGAGTTTTTCTTAGTATAGGTATTCAGCATGACCTTAGTCACTATTCTGCACAACTATTCCCTACCAAACAAGAAATAGGTTATTAATATGAGCAAGGAAAAGAAAATAATTAGTTGTAATAAAATGAAAAATGTACACAAATGATAGTACTTTAATATGAACTGTCCCTATATAGAAATGTGTCTATGAAGCTATAAGTCAAGACTTCCATAGAAAAAACATTCATGTAACCAGTATATTTTATGTTACTTTTGATGGTAATGTCATTTATCTCATTTATCTCTTTCGGACCTACTGAAAACTGCATTAATATAAGACAAACTCTTAAAATAGACTTATATCACTGGGTTAAACTATAACTAACACTACCTTAATTTAGGATTGATATAAAATATTACAGATATGCTTTCCTCTCAGGATGCTGTACTATTGATTCTATGAATGTAGGATAGAACCTAACTTATACTGGGTGAATGATTGCACATTCCTTCCATTGGACTTTGTAGAAAGGACATTGTCCTGATGATCACCTAGCAGCACCTTACTCCCTGACCTTCAGGAAACCAGTAGCCAATTAGTCAATACTCAGGCACTTTAGCTATATGCTGTCTATTTGCTTACACTGAAACCTAAGTTTTATGTTTCCCACATTTTTTAAATTTCACCAAAGAAGAGGGAACTTACTTTTTTATCCCAGTTCAAACCCAATAAATTTCGTATTCTCTTCAGCAATCCCCATTCATTTTCATTTATAATGTCAGCATCTCCCTAACTCTTCCTTATTTTTATTTATCACTTCTCTGCCCTCTCTTCTCTTTTCAGGTTTTCTTCCTTGCTCTGTCTCCACAAAGCTAAGAGTTCTTTCTTGTCTCCAATTGAGACTTCTTGGAGCAAAGAAATTTGCAAGTTATTTTCATCTTGCCTGGGGCTCAATCTCACCAATGAAATTATGTAGGCTCACTGGGCTATGTAATTAAGCAGATTTTTGCTCTTTTTGTTATTTTCTGTTTTTTTGTGTGTGTGTGAGCCATTATTAT